>OX328132.1:51801856-52137109 GCA_946811695.1 Gonocerus acuteangulatus
GCCGAATCCCAACCATTCCTTGACTTCTAAATAAAAGGGATGGAGGAACCGCGCTAAAAAGGGACACCGAGAGGAGAAGGGGCAATCTAAAACAAAAAGGAGGATAGAAAAACCTAAATACTAAACAACTAAAACTAAATTAACCTAAAATAGGTGTGAGAGCATGTGATCCGTCTGGATCCGTACCTCAAACACCTTCTACTCCCCAATAGGACACTAATAAAGGCCGTCAGATCCTTGGGGTTTGCCGAGTCAATATTTACCGATGTAGTAATTGCTCTTACTATTGCCTTGCAGCCTATAGTCAAGTCATTGAAGCTCAAAACCAGCTGAGACCTACAACATTCTTGAAGATGAATCGATTTACATGGAAATTTGGTCGAACGCACATCTTAACTTCAAATTCAAAAATGATAATAGCCCGATTGCTGCTTTTGGTTTTTTATGGGTAAAAACTACCTCTTAGTGAAAACAAATTAAGCCTTACGCATTTTATTGATAAAAATCATGTTTAAACATAGGCATTCAATAATGTTCCATATTCTCGAACATGGCTTATGAAATAATTGAACTTTTTAAACTTTAATTACCACTTCTTTGCTTAAAATATTATGAAAAAAGTAGTTCTTGAGAGTCTAGTCCCAACCGGCGCTGCTCTATCCTCATTCTTAGAATAATCTTCTTTCCGTGTATAGATATGTTTGTATGTTAAACAGTTTGGAAAATAAATTGAGATAAAAAGCGCGCATGGCCAAACACCTGGCTATTGCATACAGGGACATGTATGTGTTCATATATATATATATATAAGTAAAGTATTTCCTGCTTCACACAGCATGTTTAGGAGGGGTGGAAAAAAAAATGCTTAGAAGAAATAAATAATTTCTCTCCAAAAAGTGTCTTCGGTTTTCTTGAAATAAAAAGGTCAATCTTATCGCACCAAAAAGCATTTTAAAGAACTAGAAGATCATGGATATAGAAAACCCTTCAAGCTCTTTGTATCTCGGTAAAGTGCTTACTTCAATTTGATATATATCCGTTATTTATTACGGTTATCTATGCTTAAATAACAGCTAAAGTTTTGGTTTTTCATCGTAAATATGCCAATTGTATTAGATTTATCATTCAAAAGCGGTCAATCGTTATGATCATGTATAATATATTAAAATTAAACTAATTGTGAAAGGTATATGATATACAGGGTAAATCCTGTATGCATAGAAGTTGCCAGGCAAGAATATTTCAGGAAGGCTCTGACTGAGGGTAAATCGTGTATTTGTACAAGATGGAAGTCCATTGTTTATTATTAAAAATATATAATTAAAAACACTTTTCTTCTAGATTAATAATTAACCTGATTACTCATTTGCAACCTTTTTTTTATTGTAAGCTGATAACTATTCAAATGAATTTACTGTTTAAAACTGCGTTTCGCTTAAAGTACTCATTCCTTTGTCGTATAATGAATTTAATACAAATTAATTAAATTGCTGGCCTTACTCTGATTGTAACCAGAATCTTTATAAATTGTTCAGTTGACACTATTAAGTATTATTTTTAATTAAAATATTTATTACTTTGCGTTACGTTGTCAGATTAACTTTAATAAAGAAAAATATGAGCTTCAACAAAGACTAGATATTTAACTTTCATGGAGATGTGAGAAGTTCTTGTAGAAAAAAATTATAAAAAGAGGTCTCCTAAAAATTTTTCTTAGCCAGATAGTCAACTGGACGACTCATATTCTTAGCAAAATAAAATAGTACGCCACGCAGGTGCTGCATTGTGTACGCTGCATTCCAAAATAATTTGTTTAAAATAACCTACATAAATTCAAAATATACATGAATAGTTTTGTATTTTATATTTGTAATGTACAGCTGACTCAATTATTAATTTTTATTTAATTTATTCCGGAGTAAGCCCGGACTTCTAATGAACCGATCTACAGAGTTTCGTTGCAAGAAGGTAGAAATAACGGCCGTTACGGGCAAATTAGTAATTTGGGATGAGAGTAACGAACTCTTTCAACCGTTTGCTATGGGAATTTTTAATTATATATATACCATGATGAGATTGCATGGAATACATCAGCAGTGTGACCAGGTGTCGTCAGTGTATTCTGCAAGGAGGCAAGTTGCAAGAACGTTTATAATTTTCGATGTATTTATTTATTTGTATTCAACTTTTATGTAAGACTTCTTTTATGGGTGCAACCTTCATATCTGCATTCATTCGGAAAATGCTACAAGTATATTTTGTTTAAAACTAAATCATATTTATGTTAACATTACCAATAACGTAACTAAGCAAGACATCACAAAGCTTCTAACGACAGGCGGAAACGGAATAATGTGCTCTACTGGGGCGTGTTGCAAATTTGCATAAAGGCGGATAAATTGGAGATTTATCAGTCTAATCAGAATTATGATAGATTATAAACACATGCTGTCGATGCGTTATTCATTTAAATATGAATTAATTAGCAAATTAATCAAAAATTCCGATATCTCTATAATTTTGGATATTAAAGACCAAATCAACCAAAACTGAAAAGACCACCTGTTCTTATATTTAGTTAAATATCTCGAAAACGGTTGAGAAATTTTCGTAGTTAAGCTTCATTTGTTAAGAACGATGCTTGAATGTTTTGGTTTCAAAATTAACGTTTAAGAATTTAATTTTAAAATGTTCTGAATCACGCCAGGAATAAGCATTATATTAATTTTTATTTAATTTATTCCGGAGTAAGCCCGGACTTCTAATGAACCGATCTCCAGAGTTTCGTTGCAAGAAGGTACAAATAACGGCCGTTACGGGCAAATTAGTAATTTGGGATGAGAGTAACGAACTCTTTCAACCGTTTACTATGGGAATTTTTAATTATATATATACCATGATGAGATTGCATGGAATACATCAGCAGTGTGACCAGGTGTCGTCAGTGTCGTTCAAAATTAACATTTAAGAATTTAATTTTAAAATGTTCTGGATCACGCCAGGAATAAGCATTATATGAGAACACACTTCGATGACATAGCTTGGCGGATTTAATATTTCACCAAGAGGCTGGAAGAAAAGATTTGAAGTGATTCTCTGAAGCTATCACCAATCTTTGAAAATGTTTTTTAAAAGATAGTTTGACGCTGTAAGAAAAAATGTTCTTAAAAAAGAAATAAATCATTAAACTCTAAATTCTTTCTATCTACAGGCAAATTGCCCAGGGTAAGGAAAAGAATGATCCTGAAAAATATTATTTGATATTTTTTTTATATATATATTATATATATATATATATATATATATATATATATATGTATGTATATTTTTTTCAGTCCGGAAGGTAGTTATAAATTAGTTGTAATCTAAAAATTTTTTTTTTTTCGTAATAAACGAATATAGAATTGATGGTCATAGCATTATCAAAGGCTCGCTGTATGTCTAATAAAACCAGTACTGCTTCTTCATTCTTATTTAGAGCTTTGCCTTTAACGTTATAAGGCATTTAATGAATTCCGCCTTATATACAAATGTAATTTACTTTTAGAAAAAAGAAAAACAATTCGAAAGAATGTAATAAATTGGCCCACTACAGAAAGCTGATAGCTGTTTGATAAACATTATTCAAGTTTCAGAGATTTTTTTCAAAAGAGTATACCGTATCTTAAAGATAATTGATACTCAGAAAACAGTTGAAATTGGTAAGAAATGTGAAATAAGAAAAAATAAATTTATATTTATTTGATGTATTTTTTTAAAAACGTATTTATTATCTTTCCATTGTAATGTGCAATCATTAATAGACTATATATATATATATATATATATATATATATATATATATATATATATATATATAAATTGTATAAAATGCGTGATATACATTGTGTATGCGAACATGATGTACAAAATAAATTACCGTTTTGCACGGATACTGCAGAGAGAAAACTAATAAATAATATATATATATATATATATATATATATATATATATATATATATATATATATTTATTCTAGGACCACCCAGTATTTAATTAATATAATGAGTCCCTCCCAAGAGGAAAATTAGGCGGCCGGAGCATAGTACTGACCACACTATCTACCTTGTGTGCCTTATGGTCAAGAATATTCTACAGTGTTTGCTCCTCTGAGCCCTCGTGGCCTGTTACGGGGACTTATATATATATTCCCAATTTTCTGATTAACACTTATTGACATTGCCTTCATGTTTCCATTTGATCCACCTCTTAATATACTTGTATACCTGGAATCGTATAATGGAATGATTCTACTGATTAACTTGACCTTTCGTAGATGTGTTCCTTTCCATATTTCAACAAAATTTAATCATTTTAGCGCGTTTCCTCTCCTACTACGGAAACGAAACACGCTTATTAAGTAAATATGATAATGTAGCTGGTAGTCCACAAACAGACATATATGTTCGTAATGGTTATCGTTGATGCCAGTGATAAATGACACCCACCTCAGGAGTTAGTTCAAGCGAAAACAAAATAAAAGTCAAGAGTCAGGGGAACCTTTGAGAACAGAGTGTGCGAGAATAAATGGGGAAAGTTTAGACCCTGTAGGGCACTTTAAATATCTTCAGCAAGGAAAATGTCCTCATTGATATGGAGTAAGTGTGAGAGTCAAATCAGCCGGAAATATCTTGGAGCTCAACAAGGAAAATATCCTTATTGATATGGAGTATGTGTAAGAGTCAAATCAATTGGAAATATCTTGGAGATCAACAAGCATCATATCCTCATTGATAAGGAATACTTGTGGGTGTCAAATCAGCAGAAAACATCTTGGACCTCAACAAAGAAAATATCCTCATTTATATGAAGTAAGTGTGATTAACATGGATCTATACCCATGGTAGGGAGTAACTATGGGTGTCCAATCAGTAGAAAAATCTTGGACGTCAAAAAAGAAAATATCCTTATTGAGATGGAGTAAGCGTGAGAGTCAAATCAATTGGAAATATCTTGGAGCTCAACAAGGAAAATATCCTCATTGATATGGAATATTTGTGGGTGTCAAATCAGCAGAAAACCTAACTCTATTGATCTTATATAACATTTATTGATCTTATAATACTTTTAATTACTTAACTAAGGTACGTAAGAGTCCATAGATTTCCACTGTTCTTTTGTCAAACGTTTTAGAGGTTTTAAAGCCCATGCAATTAAGGTCCTTCCTTAAGCGGCCCCTACACGGTCAGTAACAATGACATTATCAGTAATGTCATTACTATTCAACTCTCGTCATTCCATATCATCATTACAATGTACACCTTACACCGTCATTCCACGGATCATTTTTAATGTCATTACTTTTCTTCAGTATGCATTGTGATCTCCGTGATAGAAGCGTTTTGTTAATAATGGATCCTCGCAAAGTCGCCTGTGTAGTTAAAATTGCGACACTAGCCACAAAAAAACGTGTGAAACGTTCGTAAAGGCCTTAATATGACACATATCCTTCCAATCGGGGCGTTTCTACATGTTCTGGGACCGACGTTATGTGCAACAAAGTTTACATTTTATTTTTATTTTGATAACCATTTTTCGCAAGTACCTTTTGAGATAATACAATAGTCATTTATATGGTTAGAAAAAGGAGTCTTTCGTCTTTTGAAAGATTTCAATGACGTAAAAATCGGATTATCTCAAGGGGAGATATTGAATTTCAAAACGTCACATTACTTTTTCGCTTACAAATTTTTATTCTCTTCCAGACTGGGAAAAATCATTATTTTTTGTTTTCAATATTATTCACCACGTTAGGGTTTCTTGGGGTGCTGATTTTAAATCTGCTATTATTTTTGGTGTAAAAAAATGTATAATACTAGTTTACTTGAAAACGTAAGCATATTTTTGAATATATTTGACGAAATATAAATTATAGTTTAACGATTATATTTTTCTTCTAATGTACTCTATAAGAAAAATGAATTGGTAAAAGAATCACGTCAACATTATTTTCTAAAGTCGATATAAAAAATAAAGCACTTTCAACCTATTTTATATCGTCGATACAAATGCAAAGTAACGAATGTGAAAAGTTGTTGGTACCTTATAGATTACTTTATATATATTTTATTCTATGATATATTTTAATTAGACTTAATGCGGATTCGTTACTTTGATATATATATTACTTTTAAAACTATTTTATAACTATAATGTTACGAAGGTAGAGTCATACATTTCAATTCATCTTATTTTTTGCCCTTTCTACTCAATCTAGTTTAACCTTTACATCTCTTTCACCTAGTTACAGCTCGAGATAGACTGAGTAATGACGTATTAATGATGTAGCACTCCCTACACCATCATTACTAATGACAGTATCCCCTCCACTTTCAGTAATGATGAAGCCGAGATTAGAAAATCCGGATTCACATCATTACTGTTTGTCATTCCAACTTTGTCCACCTTACACTATCATTATTACTGTAATTTTGATAAGGTAATGTCATTATTACTGACCGTGTAGGGGCCGCTTTAGCCAAGCCTTGTCTCTAGATAGAAAATGGGGTGAAGTCTCAGACAACGGTTGCCAATAAAAAGGACAGTGGACATTTTTGGACTCTTATTTACCACAGTGAACTTAAATTTCCACCATCGAAAAATTCCTACTATTAATTACTTCTAATATACATACAAAAAATTTACACTTGATTTAGAGGGAAGCGAGATAAACAATTTTAAATCAGAGAATTAACAATTAAAACTGTATTTATTATTGATAATTAGTATAATAAAAGAGATTTTTTTAAAAATGTCACATTTCCTTTAAACCTGTATTAATTCCTATTAATCTCGGAATTATGAGACGAAATTTCTCCTCAGGACATATGGATTCCGTCATCGGTTCGATTTCATAAGCTTGTTGTCCGAAAATAATTAATTGCGTTTAAGTATAAAAAATTAATTGAATCCCGAAATCTTTCATTAAATGGAGGCTTAAAATAATACCTGTCTACCTTTAGGGCTTACTAATTATCTCCCGATAATTGGCTGTTTATGATCTGACCTGAAATCGATTAGGACCTCTTTGAGTCAAGGGGATCATTAATTTAAGTCTCTAAAGTTCATTTATAAAGTTCACCCCGTTTCCGATAGAAAGTTCAATAACGAGAAAGCCTCTCAGTCAATAATGAAGAGAACTGTTCTTTAGATCTTGTGGAATCTGATTTCAGCTATCTTCTTCACATGACGGATTTATACCATCATGAGCTGGAAACATTGAAATGGGTTCTTTGACCTGTCTTACTCTTGCCTGGAGTTTTACATATAAAGGCGTAGGAGTAACACAAGATTGAATTGTCGAAAAGAGTCACGCAGAAGCACTATCCTCAGAAGGTAGTGTACGCTGGATTCCTGAATACATTTTTTAAAATAACCTATATAAATGCAAAACAAATCATGAATGATTTTGATATTTTATATTTGTAATGAGCAGCTGACCCAATTATTAATTTTATAATTAATTTTCTTCCGGACTATGCGAGGTAATACTCTACTTAATAAATACACAAAAACTTCACATCAATATAAAAGCGTCCAAATATACATGCAGACATCCCACAATCGTAACAACGCAGAAAGCGGCTACAGCTGTTCAGCGCTTCTGGTGGTATCTTTAAGAACCAATGCCTAGGTTAGGCGGAGTTCAATTTGAACATACTATAGAGCAGGCTTTCCCAACCTTTATTTCGCCGAGCCTCCCCAAACCAAAATAATATTTTCATGCCCCCCTAAAGTTTCACTAACTACCTTTTTTATTTGTATTTCAAATACAGATATATATGTATTTATACAATAAATGCATTTATTATGGATCTTTAGCAGAAAAGTACACTTGAAAATCACTAGTAAAGTACTAATAAGATACTTGAGCTTGCATACTCTGTACCAGTTGGTCGATTCTGGATTCAGTCATTGCTAGAGCAATGATTAAATCGCTATCAATGGCAAAACGATTGCGCTGTTTAGTTTTTATAAAAAATAGAGCTGAAAAACCTGTCTCGCAGAAATAAGTAGTTGAAAATGGAATAAGTAAGTTTAAAGCTGGAGAAGCAACTTTCAGATTAACAAGGAATCGTTTGATCCAAAACTTCTCTAATGTCAAGAGTTGAAAGTAATTTTTCACGGTTGAGTCAGCCTTCATTTCTAGAAATTCTTCTTGAACTTCTTCGGGTAATTGTAAGACATCGACAACAAATGGGTTTCTGGTCATGTGGCATATTGGTGACTCAGAATTAACATCTCGATAGAATCGGTGAAATTCGTTTTCCAACTCTAGTAAATGAGTTTCGATTTCAGATTTCAAATCTTTATCCATTTTTTGATTATTAATTGCTTCGGAGAGCAGTGAAAAAGGAAATGCTTTTTGGAAACAGATCCAGTTTTCCAAACGCCCCCTCTGACATTTCTCTACGCCCCCTGGTTGGGAATTCCTGCTATAGAGTATATGAACCGATAGAGTAGGTGAGCCCCAACTTCTAATGAGACCCTTCAGAGGGGAGATAATCTTCAGTATCTAGTAGGTAGGATCGACGAGGATTCGAAGAAATGTTTCAATATTTCTTTCATAAATGCAACCTCAATAGGTATTTCTACCGATTACGGCCTTCGGTTTAAAGGCTTTCAGGTAAATAGGCCTGGGGAATTGAATGAAACCATAAGATCTTTTGAGGAAAGAAAATACAATTAGTATTGTCTGGAGTATTTCCTTTGGATACTTCAATATGGTGAATTGATATTTTTAAGACGTTTGACATTCATTCAAATTCAGCAATAAAAATGTTGGTTACGTTTAGCCGAAGTTATAAATATTAAAGAGCGGTTTTGAGATTTTCGTATATTTATCCTTAATAAGCCTCATTTATCTAAGCAATTCAATTCAAATCAGCCTTATAAGAAGTTCATTGCGGAAAACTTTAAAAAATACTAAATAAAAACTTTCATATTTATCTTTTCTGATTTATTTTTTTAACCAAGACGATTTTTCCCATAGATAGAAGAGATTCAGGGCACAATAATTCATTTCTTTTAAAAGAAAATTAGATTTTTTTTTCGTTGAACGACTTCTTGAAGAAACTTTTCAGAGAATGAAGTTAAGTTTAAAGGATGAGCTTAGGATCCCCCACCCAAGACTCTTGCTCGAGTATAAAAGAAGGCTAATTTCTCGCCTGAGACATATAATAGATGGGTTTTCCTTCAAATGTACAGCTTAAATATCTATTTTTTACAATTTATTTTTCTTGTGGATCAGTATTATTTTTATTATTTTACAACCTAAAACTGTGAAATAACCCTTTAATGAAATAATAATTATAACGTATGTAATTAATTAGAAATTCTGCAACTACATCAGATATTCTATATTCTACTGGTGTATCATCCACCTCTTCTGCTCTCCAAGAAACAGGTTTTCTCAAATTCGATCACTTCAACATATCCCAAACACATCGAAAAAAATCCAAAAATCCCAACCTAACACATATCCCAATCTGAAACATTTACTTTACTTGTTTTTAAAGCTAATTTGCTGGAAATTCCATGTGTTGGTCATTCGGCATCTCTCTCCTGTCTTCGCATTATTTCGCCGGATTTCTCTCCGGCTTCTTTGGGCTATCTTTTCGGGGCGCTGGTGGTCTCGCGTTGGTGGTTTCGAATCCAGCGAAATATTGCAAAGACAGGAGGAGTAAGACCGCTGGAGAGAGATGCCAAATGACCAACACACACACACACACACACACACACACACACACACACACACACACACACACATATATATATGTTTGATGTTATTTTTCGTCGCTGGGATAGTATTTTTAGATGGAACGGCATTTTTCTCCAGCGGTGGTACTCCTCCTCACTTCTTCCCGGAATATTTCGATGGATTCATCTCCATCTTCTTCAGCCAGGTACTTGTTTCTTCCTCGGTGGTAGCCAAGGGAATGACATTTTTCTCGATCTGGGCTCCTTTTCTCCCCTCTAGCCACAGTATCGGCGGACGAATGGTGTTGAAGCTCCCTGGTGTAGTTGGGATTCTGTCCGTTGGCAGCGCTGATGGTATTGCGTCTTTTTTTTTTTTTCTCCTCCTGCTTCTATTTTCCTCGCCGTAAGGTTTTAGACGCAATACCATCAGCGCTGCCAACGGACAGAATCCCAACTACACCAGGGAGCTTCAACACCATTCGTCCGCCGATACTGTGGCTAGAGGGGAGAAAAGGAGCCCAGATCGAGAAAAATGTCATTCCCTTGGCTACCACCGAGGAAGAAACAAGTACCTGGCTGAAGAAGATGGAGATGAATCCATCGAAATATTCCGGGAAGAAGTGAGGAGGAGTACCACCGCTGGAGAAAAATGCCGTTCCATCTAAAAAAACATATATATATATATATATATATATATATATATATATAAATTATATGTACATTTATATAAATTACCAAATAATGTTCTGTTCTGTACTTTAAAACTTTGGTCACTAGTGACATCATAGTGACGCCATAGTTTATTTTGTCTGTGTCTTCAGCCACTAGGCAGACGTATATAATATTCTAACACTGACATGGTTTTTGATGCTACCGTTAGTCAAAAGGTTAATAGCGAATTAAATGTCTGGTCCTTCCTATTTTGAACGACTCCAAACAGGCTGTCCCCTACTTCAATGGATATTATTGAAGCTGTTTCGTATAATGAAAGTTCTAAAGCCGAGCGGTTTGACAATTCTATTTGCAATCTAGGGGTGAACCTGAACCTCACAATTCTGAACACAAACACTCACAGAGACCAATTTATATTCATAGTTTTCCCAAGCCAAGTCATATGTATTTAGACAAATATTTTCATAACTTCGGGCAGAAATGTCCAGTGTTGGTTGTGGTGCCGTTTGGATTGTGAGATTGCAAAGGTTGAAAAAGCAAATTTCGTTTTGCATTTATTTATTTTAAATATTGTTTCCTGCATTTATTTATTTTTAAATATTAATAATTACTAAATAAATATATTTACGCCTATAGTATATTAGATTAGGAGCTATAAAGAATCTTGTGTACGCTGTACTAATGGAGTTTTGTACTTGAAACCATAAAGTCAATCCTTTTAAACTGAAAAAAGTCCGTCACACAGGAGCTGCATTACTAAGCACTTTCCTCAGAATTTGGGTAGTGTAGACTGCATTCCTGAATAATTTGCTGAAAATAACCTATATAAATAAAATAAAAACATTTGTATGAGCAACTCAATCAAATTATTATAATTAGTAATTTTTTTAAATAATTGCCTTGCAGAGTTTTGTTTATGCTTGGTACTAAACTACTTAATAAATACACGAAAACTTAGAGACGTGAGATTGATTATTCTCGGGTGTAATCTATATATATATATAAAAATCACGTGTCTGTCTGTTTGTCTGTTTGTTTGTTCCTTATACAAATCCACACCGTTTGACTGATATTGACCAAACTTCGCACATAGATACGTCTTGATCCGGGAAATCTCGTAGTCTAGCTCAAAATCTTCTAGGATTCACAGTTCGGGAGTTACGCCTTCGAAAATGTCATTTATGAAGGAGTAAATTATCCGAAATAGCCATTTTCTTCCAGTGTTGCAACTTCTTCAAAGAAGAACGGCAATATAGATGGAAATTAGCAAGCCAACAAAACTCATTTTATTTTTTAAGTTTTACTTTCTTTTTGTTTTACTTTTTTTTAAGTTATACTTATTTTTAAAGTTTTATTTTAACTTCTTTTAAAGTTTTACCTATTCTCAAAATAGCCTTATATTCTCAGAATTTGGAGAAAAATCATATTTCTGTTTAAGAAGTATTTATCAAGTAAGACAACACTGGGCTCCTAGATGTTATTCAGTTTTGCGACAGAATTAAGCTTGCAAATACATTTAAACGGTTTAAGTTTTTAACAAATCTTTTTTGAAACATTTCGTTAAAATTTTGTTTTAAAACATTTCAGTTTTAACCTTTGTTTGTTTAATTACAAATTACAATTTAAATTACATTACGTTTGCAAACGTGTGTATCAAACTTTTTTAACTTTGAACTTAACATTTTTTAAGTCTACCTTTTAGCCTTTTAAGTCTATCTTAAAGTAATAAAAAGTAAATATATCGTATAACATAAATATATTTCTGTAGGACAACACTGGGCTTAGAAGCCATTTTTCTTTTGCTATAAAACATTTACGTTTTAAGCTTGAAAATTGTTTCTTTTTTTAGCCTTAGTGTTTATGTCTAACATTCATACATCTAACTTTTTAAGTTTCATGAAACTTTTTTAAGTGTCTGCAAACTTTTTAAGTTTTCAAACGTGCGTTAATCAAACTTCATAAAGTTTGCAAAAGTGTCTGTATCAAACTTTTTTAAGTTTGGTGTTTTCATTTACCTTATAGCCTTAAGTAAGTCAAGTAAGTAGAATCATAAGTTTAACTTCCATTGCCTTTGTTCACTATTTTTGTTACTATTCCATGTTATTGCTTATTAAAAACCATGCCTTTAATAATTAATTTATGCCTCCGTTTTATCACATGCATTTGCTTAGTAAAAGCTTGCAAATACATTTAAAAGGTTTATGTTTTTAACAAATCTTTTTCTAAACATTTCGTTAAAACTGTGTTTTAAAACATTTCAGTTTTAACCTTTGTTTGTCTATTTTCATCTTTTAGTTATGCCATACATGGTGTTAATATAGAATATAGAAGTGTTTAATTGCTTGGAAAATTAACAAATAAGAGAATTAAAATTATGAGATGTGACAATGGTAAGGAATATTTAAATAGTATGATTTATGCTTTTACAAAGAATAAGAGTATCTAAATTAATCCATGCCCTCATATATTCACAAATTAAAGAGAACTGCTGACCAATTTATAGAACAATTATGAATATATGTCATTGTTTACTGGCAGAATCTATTGTTGTAAAAAAGTTTTGTCCAAAAATTGTTTGTGGAGCAACTTATTTGAAAAATCACACTTTAGCTAAAACCATTGAGAATAAAACATCCTATAAAATATATTTGGAAAGAAACCAGATGTTTCTAAGTTACGTTTATATGGTAGTAAAGTTGTTCTTAAGAAACCAGAACAAATAACGACTTTTAAATGGGGTAAGAAAGTGAATATTTGCATTTTAAACCGTTATAGTGAAGCTCGGGAGTATTTTTGAATATTAAAATCATAGTCACTATGCATGTTGATGATGATGATTAGTTAATAGTTAGGTTAGTGGGAACTGATGAAAAATTTTAATGAAGAAAAGGAACCGGACTTGATTAATTTTTAGATGAAAGCTTTGGATAAATACAAATGTATAGTTTTAAAAAAAATAATACTTGGTATTTAGTTGAAAATAAGAAAGTTGTAAATGCAAAATGCAAAACAGTTGGACATAGAGACTGCATTCTTAAATGGTAAAATCAATTCGGAAGTGTATATTTGAGGAGATTGGTACAAAGTTGGACAACTCTATTTTTTTTTCAATTGAAAAAAATGGAGTTGTCTAACATTTGAGTCAAATGAATATATTGGAGACATGCTTACAAACTCATTGTGTAAAGAAACATTTGAGAAATTCAGAAATATGTTAAATTTGATATTTTATATTTCATATATTGTTCATACTTCCTGCCTTAGGGAGGAACATTTTTGTCGGTTATACAATTTATAATGTGAAGTGATGTACATCTTGCTGTTTGTGTGTGTAATAAATGAATATGAACTTGACATGCTTTTATGAATCTCCCACACTTTTATTACTTTTAAATCATTTCTTATCTCAACAATTTTAATTATAAAAAGGGTCAAAAGGCACATTTAATTTTTAAAAATATGGTAGTAATACCCATTATGAATAACTTCCGGAAGGAATCAATTACATTCTCTTCTAGATTTGTACCAAAAATATTTACTTTATTATCATGAATTATTCCTCCAAGCCCTCAATCTTAGAACCTTTAAAAAAATATGTTCCATTAAGGAGAAGGCAGAAACCATGGAGTTTTATATCATTTTTATTGTTTCATAACGTTTTGTCCATCGCAAGCCTAACTTAATTTCACTTTTAATATTTAAAGTTATATCATTTTAATTTGCTGTCAAGGAATTGTCTTTAAACCATTTCCTTCTTATTAAAATGAATTCTTTCATTTATCCCCCCCCCCAGGTGAATTGAATTTTCCATGCAATTTTCTATTAATCTAAATATGCCAAGCCTCTTTATTATTGACATATTTACACCCAGCAGTTTTATTACATTTTTATATCTGCTTTCTTTTGTCTGAGATATTTATATCCTCTGACTACTCCATTATTTAAATACGCTTGCAATTTGAGCACAATATTGTTGCAAAATCAAAAAAAAAAAAAAAGAAAAAAGGCCACGAGGACCCTAAGTGGCAGATACTATAGGGGAATCTGATTCATGACTGTACAGCACACTAGGGAGATAGTGTGGTCAGTACTATGCTCCAGCCGCCTGATTTTCCCCTAGGCTGCTTCGACACCTCAAGCCATTAGCACCCAGGGTATCCATTGGTAAATTTATTAAAGGCTGGGTTGGCCTAGGGACTGCCAGTGAGGCCAAATTCAACCCAAGAATGAAGACATTAGAAGAAAAAATCTTTATTGTTTGCTCGAGATTCGATCTCAGGTGCTCCAGTTTATTAGTCCAGTGCTCTACCACTGAGCTAACCTCGACCACTCGCCAAATCAAATTAATCCCCCATTAATTTATTTAGTATAAGTCCTTATTGAACTTCTCAAATAGCTTTAATTCATTGTTGTCTATAGCTGCAACAAAAATATCTAAATTTGTTTTTCTTAGATACCCCTATTTCCTATGACAAAAGGGCTATCCTTATAGAAGAGCTCATATACCTTAAGATTTGAAAGAGAAGCTTTAATATAACGGAAAATGTCAACAACAAAATATGAAAGTTTATTTGGAACAAAAAGTTTTTAATACTTTCCTTTTGGCTCAATTAACATAAATCCTGCATCAATTACTTTTTCAATCATAGAAAAAAAAACCTTAGTTACAGATTATTACATGAAAAGGTATAGAATATAACATATTAATATTATATTTAAAAAAACAAAAACAATACAAATAGGGGTCTCCCGTGGTCTAGTGGCTAGCGCGCTGGATTCATAAGCGGGAGATGGTGGGTTCGATCCCCATCGGTGCCAGAAATTTTCTCATCTCAGGGCTCGCTGAGAAAATTCCTGGTTGCACCCTGGTTGTCGGCGCTAATAGCCACGATTTGTTGATGCGCCGTAAAAAAAACAAAAAAACAATACAAATAAAGAATAGTTTCAGTTATACTAGATAAAAACTTATAACTAAGTAAGTATAACCTTAATTAAATGCTTCATTTTGTTGCTATTTTTTAATATATATTTATATATGGACCACACAATATTTTCTTTAAAAAATTATACACAGGCAGTTTGGTTAGGATTTTCTTTAAAGTGGTACTACAATTACATGATTCCAGTATACTTTTTAAAATAAGGGTTAATTTTTTTTCCACCCCAGTGAAAATTTCCCCCATTCAGTGAAAATTTGAAAAATAATTTTTCGTGATTTCGTGTTTCAAAAAAGGCTACAGCCTCTAAATCTTAACCGATTTCATTGCATACAACATTGTTTAGCAAGAATTTGTTTTTGTTTGCTATGTTTATTAAATTACGTGTAAATAATTCACGAACCTTTACAATTGAACATAAAATAATATTTCAGTTTTCATCTAACTTACTATCAGCACTGGTATCGTTGAAGTGAAACGTTCTAATCCTGATTAGACTTGGAAAAAATCTAAATATATTTTCAAATCATTCAAAAATCATATATATATATATATATATATATATATATATATATATATATATATATATATATATATATTTTTTTTTTTTTTTTTTTTTTTTTTTTTTTTTTTTTTTTTTTTTTTACGGCGCATCTACATCTAGGCCATTAGCGCCGACATCCAGGGTGCAGCGAGGAACACACTGGGCAAAACGACTACTTTACGGCGATAAAAGTCGAAAATGTAATGTCGTCGTAGAAAGTCAATTTACGTGTCAAAACGTGCTCAAGCCTTCTATTCATTGAAAACAGAACAATTTTTTTTAGCTAGTTTAACCCAAACCTGTTTAAAACAATAAGGAAGGCAACCATTGCTAGTCACTTGCTCTTCCTCTGCTTAGTCATGTTCCAACTACGGTCTTTGTAAGGTGTGTTTTAAAAATTGTGTGCAAATTTTATAAATTCTTTTCACAATGGATTTATTACCTAGTGGTATGTTCTTTATAAATACATAATATATATCTAATAACAGAAAGGTATATCAAAGAAAGAAATATATTAATGAAATTATTACTAGATTGTTCATATTTTGTTGATTACTCAAGTTTGAGAAAGGTTTAAAAAAAAGTTCCTCAAAGTTTCACTTCCAAATATTTTTTTTTTCGATAAGCCTTAAGCTTCTACTTTACTGTCTTGAGACTTTCAGCTCCCCCTTCTTCCCCCTTTTAATGCAAATTTAAATTTAGTTTAGGCAGTCAGAAAGAGGCTGAAGAATCCGCGGCGAAAGACAGTGGGCGAAAATCACCTTTTAGGTGGACAAAATTCAAAAAAAATATTTTACAAATCACTTACTAAATACTGTCTAGTATTAGTAGGATTAAGGTAAAATGTAAATATTTACTTTCTTGGATCATCAACTGGCGACGGAAGGGAATATTAATCGGACTCTAAGAAAGGGAACATTTTTCCCAGTGTTTATAGCAGTTTTGTTCTTGTAATTACTTTTCCATTTTTTGAACAGAAACTATACGTGTTTATTTAAATTTCATGTTACTGATGTATATGTAATTAGCCTATTGAAGTGTTGTTTACCACATGATCCACTTCAAGAACTGTCATTAGAAAATGAGGTGGACGATACTGACTTGTCAAAAGAAAATGCTGAAGGATGTAGCAGTATTGAATCAGACGATGATTGATGGATATTTCGTTTTTAGTGCATAATATAATTGTATATATTTGTTATTATTAAAAAAAAAAAAAAAACAAGTCAGTACAATTACTTTTTTCTTCAAGTTGTTAGTCTCTTTTTGTTATTTATTTTCGAATTATAGCCTATGTATTATTTTTTATGCATATATGTATTATGTTTATGTAAATAATAGATGCAAGAAGGTACTACTTAAATGTTCCATAGATTTACAAAATGTTTTCCCAATTTTCATCTATTATGTCAAAACATTTGTGTGTCTACATTTGTTTGTTGGATATACTAAAAACTATGGGTCAACGATTTTTTAAAATATTTTTACCTAACTCAGTGACCTCAAAAATATTGAAAAACACAAAAAAATAATTTTGTCGCCCTAAAAGTGGATTTTTCCCCACCTCCGCGGAGGTGGGAATCGAACCCACCATCTCCCGCTTATGAATCCAAGGCGCTAGCCACTAGACCTCGGGAGACCCCTCAAAAATCATATTATTTCAATTAATCTCCTTGTTGAATAAGGATAAATGTACGTATTGTGTAGATGATTTTTTCCAAGTATAATCAGGATTTTATTGTTTAATTTCAACGATATCAATGCTGATATTAAGTTAGATGAAAAATAAAATATTATTTTATGTTCAATTGTAAAAGTTCGTTAATTATTTCATGTAATTTTATAAACAAGGGAAACAAAAAATAAAAATCTGGCTAAACAAAGTTGTTCTAAATTTTATTAGCTTTCATTGAAGTCGGTTAAGATTTAGAGGCTGTAGGCTTTTTTGAAACACGAAATGTCATTTGATCCCACTATGCACCGTAACGTTCGAAATATAGTTTTTCTTGAAAATGTGAAGTTTTCTTTTAGCCGAATCCAAACCATTCGTTGACCTCTTAAAATACCAAAGGATTGAGAGGGGGAAGTAGACATGCTAAAAAGAGATATATTAATGGAATTGTTCGAGGTTTTAGTTGAAAGAAAGTCCCTATGTTCTGTAAAGTTTGTGATTTAGTGAGGTAGTTGGTCTGAAATAGCTGGCGTACCACCCTCCGAGCAACAGGGCACGTGATAAAAATTCCATCCCTATCTATATTCATAAAGTTGGCTTGAAAAAGCTTCATTTTGCATAATTCTACCTTAGATCCCCTTCTCTTTGTTTCAACTTTTTTTCCAGAGGATTTCTGACTTTTAAGGGTATTTCCTCTCTACAATGAGAACTTTTCAGCAAGAGAATTCTGCGTGAGCGGGTTAGGGACTAGATTAACTCAACATATGGCTATTTGTAGGTTCGTATGCCTCGGAGTAGGGCAATTTTGAGTAAAATTGTTCTAAATTGGCCAGTCCGTAAACTGTATGTTAAATTATGGTTTTGTGAGTTAATATTTATTTATTTAAATTTTAACGTCCACTTATTGTTAACTAAGAATTTAAGGACGGGTTGTCTATAGGTTACCACCCTTTTCTAGCAAGGATAGGGCTGATGCCTCTTTGTTTCAAAAGAAAAGCCACCACCTCTAGTAAGAATCGAACCCACGACCCTTGCCACGGTGTGCATACGCCTTAGCACTCACGGCCAACGGGACTCCATGAGTTAATAAAATAAAATAGATGTTTATTTATTATTTGGTCTTACTACATTCATATGATTATTATAAAATAGGCAAAAGGTCAATTGATAAAAGAAAACAAATACTTTTACATACTACTTATTTTGTTAAATCTAATTTTATATATATATATATATATATATATATATATATATATATATATATATACACAGGGTGATTCAGGGCTAAGTAGCAAAACTCTCTGAGGTGATTGCAGACATAATTTCTAACAAAAATGTTCATTTGAAGTATGGTCCGATTCCGGAAGCAAAAGAAGATATGTCCAATTTTCTGTTTTTTTAACGTATTCATGTTTTTTAATGAATAAGAAAAGATTGCTCAAAAACTTTTCAAGATAATTAAAAAAAAGTAATTTAATTCACAAGAACCATTATTAAAAGATACTTTCTGGACGTCCAGTTTTTTTCGCGAAGTTTTGCCTCAGCCCCCTAACAGACTATGGATTCAATACTTACACAAAAAACTCTACGTTTAGTAAGCATTAAATCCATGCAAATGAAATGGAGGTTTATTGAGGGATAAATTGAATGATTGACTTCCTGTAGTAAAAAAAAATGGGGAATGTAGTTTTGTTACTTTCAAATACCTTGTGTGAAGAAATTAAAAATTATTCATTTTTTATTGCCCAAGCTGTGGGTATTCATTGACCAGTCCAGAATCAATAAGATTTAACTGAAAGAAACGATTGGAAAATATTTTCATTTGAGGGATACGTCACATTACGTGTTTTTTTCCAAAAAATATTTTTCATTAATTTTTCTTTTACATGATGTACTTGGCACCCAGTTTTGACTAAAAATTTTGAGGGGAGAGTTCAAAAACATTTCAGGGTACTTAAATACTTGTAATCCAAAACTTACACATATTTTGGAATGTTTTCAAATAAAATTCATCAGACAAAGCCACATTCACACGGAATGGCATATTTAACAGTCCCAATTCGCATACATGGTTTCATTTTAATCCATATGCCGTATGAAGAACACACAATCAGTATCAGCTCCAAGTTAACATGTGGTGTGGGATTTTGAACGAATATCTTCTTCAGTCAATCCTGATTCCCGACAGGTTCGATTCAACATATTTTTAAATCTCCTTCAACACGATCGACCTATTGAATTGCCAAGACGTTCTGCTTGGAAATAGATTCGTGGTTCCTGGTGGATTGCTGTCCTGCAAACAGCACCAGTGCTACGTATTAGACAGTGGATGGACCAGCTGCCCAATTTGATGAAGGTCCAATTGCAATCTCGGCAAATTTCAAATTTTCAATTATATTAGCAAATATTTTAGTGCAAACTACATCGTGTAAAAGCTAAATCAATGAAAATTTGTAAAACACAAAATGTAACATATCTCCCAAATGAAAATTTTTTCCTAATCTTTCTTACAGTTACTTTTTATTGCTTCCGGACTGGACAATGTATTACCACAGTTTGGCCAATAAAAAATGAATAATTTTTAATTTCTTCACATAAGGTATTTCAAAGTAACAAAACTACATCCCACATTATTTTGACAAAAGGGAGCCAATCGTTCAATTTATCCTTCAATAAACCTCCACTTCATTTGCATGGACTTAATTCTTACTAAATGTAGAAGTTTTCGTGTAAGTATTGAAACTGTAGACCGTTAGGGGGCTGAGGAAAAAACTCTGATTCATTGATAAAAACAGAAGTGCGTTATTGGACGTCCAGAAAGTATCTTTTAACAATGGTTCTAGTGAATTAAATTATGGTTTTTTGAAAGGAAATTTTATATATTTTATGATCGCATAATTCGAATTTAATTATCTTGAATAGTTTTTTAGCAATCCTTTCTTATTCATTAAAAACATGACTACGTTAAAAAAAACAGAAAATTTCACATAGCTCCTTTTCCTTCCGGAATCGGACCATACTTCAAATTAACTTTTTTGTTGGAAATTATGAGTACAATCACCTCCTTGAGTTTGGCTACTTAGACCTGAATCACCCTATATATATATATATATATATATATATATATATATATATATATATATATATATATGCATATATCACGTGTCTGTCTGTTTGTTCCTTATACAAAATCTACACCGTCTGACCGATTTTGACCAAACTTGGCACACAGGAAGGTCTTGATACGGGAAATCTCCTAGGCTAGGTCAAAACAGTCAAATTTCAAAATTTGGTCAAGAGCTCAAAATTTTTGTTCAAGAAAAATTGTCTACACTGAACCATTCAGATTCTGACGGCCATTTTGAATCGACAGCCATTTTGAGTAATGTCTCAAATTTAATTGTTGATGTTCTTGATAATTAGAATAACTCGAACTCATTGATGACTTTACATCATTATATAATCATGTAATGCAGTTTATTTCAATTTTATATCAACAGTCACTGTCTAACTAAGGAGCGCTGGCCTTTCTTTGATATGAGCTATCTACTCGCAGGCTGTGGTGCCTGCCTCTGTTGGCTGTTTTATGAATTGCTGTAGTGCTCTCCTTTGCCGGCTGCATTATCAATTACTAGACAGATATAAACAAATTTACACCGTTTGACCGATTTTGACGTAACTGGGTATACAGGTAGATCTTGATACGGGGAGAGTAATAGGCAGGAAGTAGGTGTAGCATAGCACACTGGGTAACAGCTAGTAAGTAATAAAATAACCTATAAGCTTTTTAAAGTTTATATATTTTAATATTTTCTAATAATAAAAATATTATTATTATTATATAAATAATAATGATAATAATATTTATAGTACCATTTTAGGGGCAGCTCCAGAGTGAACAGAAAAATATGTATATTAGAAATACGATTCTGAGCAAGAAGGTTTTTATCAACATGGTCCGAAAATGCTTCCTCGAGGCGCTGGAGCTAAAAAAAAAATCCTATAGAATTGGCAAATAAGGCGGAAGGTCAATAAAATTACGACACTCACTTTCACACTTTTTATTTCTCTTCCCTACATGTTTCGCACAATTTTGGCGCCTCTTCAGGGAAATATACTTAAAACATAAATTCAGCCTCAACTGTTTTATTGACAAATACATTCTTCCACTAGCAGGGCCTCGTCTAGACTCTCTTTATTGACCTTCCGCCTTATTCTGAGCTAAGGGTCATTTAATGAATAATTAAAAGAAATTCCGACTTCAGCCGCAGGAACTGCGTCATTCTAGCGCGATTCCTTTGTTATCCCTAGTGACATTTTTAAGGGAATAGAAACAGTTGAAACGGTTGTATTGATATTTTATGGAAGCGTATTTTGAATAAAAGCTATATTGTAGGTGTCAACCCTCAACTAACGGATGGAAGGGTACTCTCACAGGACAGAGAATAAAGGAAGGTTTATTGGTCCCTACCGAATAGCTATACAACTCATTTAACTATTCAATGCATTTCTATACAACAACCAATTAAAAAGTGAAGTAAATAAGGTAAAAAATCTGTTCTAAAGAACAAATCTCTCTCTTGGAAAGCTATATTTCTAAGAATAATTTTTGTTTAATATATTACTTAACCTGTTTTATTGACAAATACATTCTCCTACAAGAAACAATTAAAAATAACAAGAAATAAAAACAGACAAAAAGAACCGTTCAAGGAAACGAAATAAATTACTTCAAAGTTTTAAGGACTTATTTCCCCGATTGACATCGCCTAATCAAAACTTTCTTCAGAGTCGTTTTTGTAAAGCATTTAGTAAATATTCGAATGGTAACCTTCCGCTTACCAAGATTCCAAACAATTTTCGAGATATTAAGGAAAATAGCCAACGGCCATAGCCACGTTGAATACACCGGTTCCCGTAGATCACCGAAGTTAAGCAACGTCGGGCGTGGTCAGTACCTGAATGGGTGACCGACCACGTGCTGTTAGCATTATAAAAGGGCGGCAACCTATAGATAGCCCGGCGCTAATGGCCAAGATGTAGATGCGCCGTAAAAAAAAAAAAAAAAAAATTAAGGAAAATATAAAAAGTTCCCAAAACATTTCATGTCTGGTAATAAAATATTTTATTTTAATCCTTCCTTAACTCCAAACGTAACAAAAATATCAACATGTTAGTTTGGATGAAATTTAAACATGCAGAAAACGTTTCAACTGAATCCCATGATTCTAAGTACCCAAACACAAAATTTTATTCAACAACTATTTTTCCAATTATCTCGGAAACGGTTACAGGAGAATTTCGCTCAAAAATCCATAAATAAATAAATAATATTCTGAAACGTAAAATTTTCTAGTCGGCACTTCCTGATTGCGTCATGATGTCAACCTTATAAGCGGGGTTCCATGCTATGGAGGGAGAGAGGAACCGCGCTAAAAACTGCTAAACCCACTTTTTTCAGACTCTAAATTTCGGTAACTTCTCAACCAGATCCCAAGATTAAAAAATAAATTCCTTGCACCAAACTGTGCTGAATTTATTGGCCTACAACATTTATTTGAAGCGTTTCCATCTAACACTACGTGTTGAGATGTTACCGGGACTTGGTATTAAAAAACCGTGGTTTTAGCAGGGCTTTTAGCCCCAGCGCCTCCAGGAAGCATTTCCGGACCCATGTCGATAGGTTTTTTGTTTTTTTTTTTTTTGTTTTTTTTTTTTTGTTTTTTTTTGCTCAGAATCGAATTTCCTATGAGTACCTTGAAGCTCAAACCCTACTTTGGGGGCCACTCTGTACATAAACAAATTTGAACCACCGCTAATTTCGTGATCTATATTGTCTCAGGCGGGAAATTCAGGAGTGCGCCATGAGGTCAACCTCATAAACGAGCTTGCTCTTTATGGAGGGAGGGAGAAAGCGCACTTAAAAGTAAGTATGTCCATGAATTACACCTGAGGAGTAACCTCCTTTCAGGTCACCTGGAAGGCATGCACTTGAGCAATGAAAATAGTGAAGCAAGCAGAAAGTTAAATTAATATTTCTTTCCTTCTATATTATTTCTATTTAAAGTGAGCGGTGTTTGAATAGAGGCAGAGACGTGACATTTATGCTTCCCTCTGGCTTTAATTACAGTTTTCGAAGGTTTACTCATATCGATTTAATGAATGAGAACTACAACCAGATTAAAAAACGTCCGACTTACAGGAACTGCGTCATTTTAGCGTGTTTTCATAACTTCTTATCGCTGGTGTCATTTGGACAGCTTGGAATAAGTGTACCTAATATTTTTGTCATAAAATCTTGAAGAAAAGTGAGATTTAGGCGCCATTATGTACTGAAAACTTACGGTAGCAGAAATTACGCAGTAGGCCTCTTAGTCTTCTGCTCGAAAATCTCTGTTCCAAACAACCAAAAATTCGATCTCATATTAAATATGTAAATTGTTTTACTAGAAAATTCATGTGATTCCTAAAGGCAATAATAAAAACAACACGCAATAGAACACCGAGGAAAATAAACTTAATAAACGGTTCAAAGCAATGAAACCAACATTCTGGAGATTTTCATCACTTGTTTCCCGCCTGAGATTGTTCCATCGAGATTGTTTTGAGAACCGTTTTTGTAGTACAAAAAAGCTTTAGAGTGATTACTGTCTACTTGCCACGATGTCCCAATCCTTTTCAACATATTTAAGAAAATATACAGAAATTCCAAAAATGTGCATGTCTATTAATAAAATTGTTTCTTTCTGAAACTCCCTCAAACTCCAAACTTAACCAAAATTTAAATATCTTAGTCGGTATGAATATCCAATATTTTGGAAAAGTCCACCGTTTATAAGTACGCAAACTGAATATTAGTTAGGGAAACTAATATCATTCACTTTTTCGAAAACGGTTGCAGATATCGCCTTAAAAATTGTTTCATTCAATGTTCAGGTGGGTGGATTCTGCTGGTTACCAATCTTGACCTTTGAAATGTATTTAATTACCATATTTCATTAAAATCGGTCCATTTAAGCTAGCTACTAAGCGCACAGAAAAATCTCGCACATATATCTGTGGTTGGTGCTAAAAGGGCCAATGTAAAATTTTTCATATTTTGAGTTTTTTATTTACTTCCCTTAAAATACATGCAAAAAACAAATATACATGTATATAAATATATATATTTATATAAATGTATGTATATGATACAAATATATATATATATATATATATATATATATATATATATATAATATATATATATAATATATATATTATATATATATACATATATACATATATATATGTTTATGGGGGGGGGGGCGAGGTCAGCTCAGTGGCAGAGCACTCGTGTAATGAATGTAGGACCTGAATTCAAAACTCGGGCGCGCACTAAAGATTTTTATCTTCTAGTGTCGTCGTTCAAGGGTTCGATTCAGGCTCACACCAGCCTTCAATTAATTTACTAATGGGTACCTGCAAAGGGAAAAATGAGGCGGACGGAGCATAGTACTGACCACACTATCTCTTTAATGTGCCTTATTGTCACCTCTACAGTATTTACCCCGCTGGGTCCTAGTGGCCTGTTACGGGACTGATATATATATACTATACCGTTATTTTCGTGACCTATGTGTTCCGAAACGTGAAAATGTCTAGTCGGCATTTCCGGAAACCGGGAAGGGAGGGAGGAGAGGCGCTAAAAACATACTACTAAAGAAATGAATCTGTGAAAAACATTGAAACAAAAAATTATTGCAACCGCAAAGGTTCATACACCGCAATCAATCATTTAGTAACTGAAAGTGGCAACCTATTTCCATGATTGATAAACAATAACCGTGTTATTTGTAGGAAACCCCTCATTTCTTCTGCTTAAACACATTTTTAATGTCCTATTAAATTATATCCATTAAATTACGTCAAAACCCGGCATAAGAATTCAAAAAGTAGAAATTATTAAAAAGACTAGTTCCAGACAAATTGTCGAGCAGTCATGTCCACTTACCACGATTTCTCAATAGTTTCCGAGATATTTTAGAAAACGTAAGAAAATTTCAAAACTTCACATGCCCGTTAATAACATTTTCTTTCTAGTGCTTCCAAAGTTTAAATGCAATCAAAATTTAAATATTTTTCTTTGGATCAGGAATGGGCAACCTTTGAAATGTTGTGGGCCAAACTTTATTGTACAAATAATATATCATCGGATTTTAAAGTAGTTTTCATAATTCTTAGCTTAGATATCAGACATGAAATAATACGACAATTTTATTGTAATACAATTTATTAATAGAACGAAATGAAATGAAAAAAATAATAGGTACAACATTATAATTAAATCGGGAAATTTGGAATTATTACAAACCACGAAAGTTAAATAGCGACACGAAACAATGAGACAGACTTGATTCTGCAGGAGCAAGCGACAAACCCCATCTCACTCGATCTTCCGCATTTGGAGTGAGTGTAAGCACCTAGTGCAAATATTATTTAGTTTTTAATTGGGTTTTCAAAATGTTTGGCGTGCTGGATCAAATCTTAGGGTGCGTTTACACTTGATATTTCTGGCAGGAAATATATGTCAGGATATATGTCGCGATATAAGTGTCGGGTAGATATTCTCTTGCAAGTTTACTTACGGACAGAAATAGCTAGACATTTATGTCATGGATATCTATGGGATAGTTCTCGCTTTGCAATAAATGTCCGGCCTGTTTACACTCAGACATATATGTCCTGTCTAGTCCATTCTGCTTGGTATAGAAGTTTCGGCAATATAGCTAGAAACCAAGATATTTCTGTCTGACATTTATTTCTCTCTTTATAATCAGCGTATTCACCTGACGGTATAGAAGTGTCGACACTTATTGCTCGAGACAGAAATATATATCTCAGACATAAATTGCTCATGGTTTACACTAGTCGCAATTTCTGTCTGATATAAATTTCCTGCAATAACTAGCAAGTGTAAACCCACCCTTACAGAGGGCCGGACCCGGCTCGCGGGCCGGTTGTTGTCCACATATGGTTTAGTTGAATATCAAAACTCTAGAACAATTTTCTTATGGAGTGACACGTTAAAAACTAATGCGTACAAGTAGAGAAAATTGCTGTTATCCTATAAAAAAAGTTTTTCCCCGATATATGTAATCTATTGAACGGAATAATTCTGGAACGGAAAGACATACATACGGGAGCAGTGTATTTTTTTATTATTTTGGTGCATCGACTGCTACACGTTAGGTCACTTGCACGTTAACAGAGTTTACCAACATTTTTGGTCTCACCGCCTTGCGTATTGTCATCTGCTAACGAAAAATCCTTTATATATGTGAATAGCTGTATGGCACCGTTGAGGCTAACATTTCCTTACTTACATCTAACTTAATTTCATTTTATTGAAGTAGTCAATTTCACAATGACAAGAGCACTACTAAGCCTGAAGCCATTCAGCCAGCATATGAGCAATTCATATTTGTATGTAGTTATGGTAGTATTAGTAACTTGTGCTTATCAATAAACCAGATTATCGAGATTACAGGGCTGTATGCATATGTTTACATTACTACAGCTTACGGCTTAGACCTCCTCCATGCGAGAGGACTTAATCCTTTAACCACTATTAACTTAGTTTATGATACGTGCTCAAATTAATTATCTGCTATCTAGCTTACTTTCTCTCTCTCGTAGCGTATTTCCGTGCAATGGTTATACCGAGGTAGCCTCTTTAGCGTGGTTGTCCTCGTCTGTATTTAGTCCTATGTCTTTACGCCTTTTAGATGCGCATGGATGCTCATAAATAAATATAAAAAAAAAAAAAAAAAATGTAAAGAATGCTATGGGATAGTCTTGATGGGATGATGTATGGATTAAAGAAGTTTGAGTGTACTGGGGCAGGCAGACGATTACACAATACTGTTTGTCAGGTTATTTTAATTATAAAAAAATTAAGACTACCGACATATTACTTCTTGTGGATGGTGAAGCTAAGAATCCTTTTAAATGAAGATACAAAGATTGGTAGTTGTCAATAGTGAAGATTAGGATTAGAGTCAAATAGCAGATTAAGCTTCACCTCGAATGTAGAGATGTGTAAGAGTAAGTGAGTAATTAGGGTAAAATAGAGCAGGGAGGGGGGTATAGGACAATCAGGGGAGTAATCAGAATGAGGTAGGTGTGTCAAAATCCCCATCTACCATCCGCTAAGCACCCCCAACTCCAGCAACCCCCCCCCCCCTCGAACTCCAGCTCCCCCCCCCCCCTCCTCGCCCCTAACTCCTGCCCCCGGCGCCCTCACCCCAACTCCTGCCCGCTGCGCCCCCTGCGGTGCCCTCGCCCTCGCGTCCCAATTCTACCCTCTTAATTAAACTTAATTGCCCTACATTTTCAGCATGTTCTCTTTTGTTTACAGTCATTTCTTACTTGCGATCTATGCTGGATCGCCTTTAACCTTTAAATGTTAAGTAAATGTATATATACAGGGTTTTTGGTAGCTAATTTATATATTCAAAGTTAAATAAAAAACGTAATAATTGGCACACAGTTTTATTAGGAGCATTAAACGATAGAATGGAAATGCGGATTTTATTTTTTAAAGAGTATGCCATCCAGATGCCTTCCGTCGAGTTGAACACACTGTTCAAAACGGAGCCTTGTGATCTGCGCCACACGCTGCAGTAAACTTGGTTCAATTGAGCTGATTTCTCGACGAATATTTTCCTTTAAAGCCACAAGAGATTGGGGATTGTCATTATAAAAAGTCTCTTTGAGGTAGCCCCATAAAAAAAAAAAATCCATGGGAGATCGGGCGACCTCGGTGGCCATGGGGTGTCCCCAAAGCGACTGATCAGTTTTTGGGGGAACCGAAGCAAATTCATCGAAGCTCTGGCTGAGTGTGCAGTCGCCCCATCCTGTAGAAACCACGTGTGTGAATAGTACGATTGATGAGCTCGCAGGTTTGGCAAAAAGAATTCCGTAATCATGCATCGATAATTTTCACCGTTGACATTCGTCGCCTGGCCTCGAGAATTTTCGAGAAAAAAAAATGGTCCAATTATCTCATCCGTAGATAAGTCACACCAAACATTTTCCCTGGGGCAATGCAATGGTTTTTCATGATTTAATCGAGGGTGGGGTTCTTGGAGACCAGTAACGGCAGTTTTGCTTCTTGACGTTGCGATGCTCACTCGACCACTGCGACATCGTGACTGACAAATCCGCACAATCGATAATTCCAACGGCGCCACCCTCCCTCCGCACCGGTTATTACCTTTTGAAATAATCGTATTTAAAAATATAAATTTGACACCAGACACCCAGTATATATATATCCGGGTAAACTCTAGATCTACCGAACCGATTTTGCACAAATTCCGTAAATAGCTGTAATTTGGCCTTATTTGAAAGATAGGATAGTTTCTATCTCAATTATTGACCTGAATATTTGTTATTGCAAATTAAGTATTTATTATACGACAATTAGTTAGTCCTATGAATTATTAATAGACACCGGTCTCAGTTAATTAATCGATATAACTCTCCTATATCTTCTGACATCTAGGTAGTTGGCGTTGTGTTACGATTTATAGATAATACGTACTATTCCACGCCATATTTGTTTATGTTCAAGAAATAACTATTTTAATTATTAGTGATCTTTAATACTGTGTGTTGCATTACAACTAAGCAGTGTATCATTTGGATATTATCATAATTTTTAACAGAAAAATAATAATACGAGGGGCTGGTCGGCATATGTATATATATATATATATATACACATTTTTAAAAATGTGTTATTTGTAAGAAACCCCATTTTTTCTGCTTGAACAAATTGTTTTATTAACGTCACATTAAATTTACGAAATCAACATTAAATGACCGTGGTAATTAGCGTGGTGTTATCTGTATAAATTTCATAATTTTCGACTCAGGCCCTTTTGAGATACTGTACTTCAAATATTGCGAAAAATACAATTATGGCAAACTTTGATGCACTATAACTCTGGAACCAGATGAGTCTCAGTCACCAAATTGATATCATTTGTTTATGTCATAAAAAAAGTGTCATCTGTATAAATTTCATAATTTTCGACTCAGGCCCTTTTGAGATATTGAACTTCAAATATTGCGTAAAATACGACTATGGCAAACTTTGAAAAATTATATTAAAAAAAAGGGAAAATTTCTCAAGCTTGAAACTTCTCCAGGAAGTAGTTCTATAATACATCTATGCAAGAAAAAAAAATTGAAGACGAGTCTTTCTTCCTTCTAATAATTTTGCAGCACTAAAACTCCCATTTTAAGTTAGATTTCTATCAATTTTCGTGATTTTTTTCATCAATTTCTATACTATTTAGAAAACACAACGCAGGAACCAAAATCAAGAACATATCGCTCTGATCATTTTAGTCTTTATTCTGTTTAGATATCTATGAAATTAAGAGAGTTGCATACATTTACGTAAAACTTGTTTTCGGGCAAAAAGGAGTTGAAATGCCAACTTAAATTGGCCGGCAAAAAAAAACTATGACCCAGAAAATTTTTTTACTGCAGGTTTGAACTCACCTAGTATAGGGGAATAAGTGGTAAACAAATTAGGAAAATCAAAAATATCGAGCAACATGGTCTGGGTGATTTCTAATGGATTGACCCAGTTTTCAAGTTACACAGAAGCGGTAGAGAGTAGAAGTACTCTATCCGCCTTTTCCTTCATTTTTAAGTTAACACAATACTCGATAAGTTAATACAATACTTGAATACTCATTTCACGTTTCAATGCATTAAAAAAAACAACTAAAATTTGAGTTAAATAGGGATAAAAAATGAAACCTACAGCATTACAGTAGTAGAAAATATTCACATTGCGCCTTCGAATCCCATTCGGAATGATCTATTTCTAACATAAAAAAATTGTTTCTGATTTTACGTATCCTGTTTTTTTGACCAAGACAAAAATAAAACAGACAAAAAGGACCATTCAAATAAACGAAATTAAAGGAATAATTTTTCAACAAAAGAACTCACATAACATGCCTGATGTTCGTCCATATTCCGTTTCAAGTCTTACCTGATAACAAAAAATATTTATTTTAAAAAAAGTACAAAGTTGTTACCACATGTTTTATATATATATATATATATATATATATATATATATATATATATATATACACACACATATATTACAGAGATTTATATTTTTCAACGCTTGTTTGAGAAAAGAACCCTAGATGGGACCTACAAGCTTATATGTAAATAAGGATAATTAAAAAGAGCTCAACCCTTTTCGAGTATAAATTCACTCTTTCGAGTATAAAGTCTCGCGTTATCATATTTATATCACTTAATTACCATTTACTTTTAGGAGCATAGGATTAGTCTTAATCATATATTGACCAGAAGTGATGTATTTTTATGAGGCTTAAAATATATATAAGATTTATGGATATAATATCTACATAAGTAAATTATCCTCTGGTGTGTAAAAGTTCTCTAAGGTCTGAATAACCGATTGTATGAAATCGGAAAGAGATTATTAGTATATTTTTTGTCCGTAACATATTTTTCATCTAGGGGGGTATTTCTTTATGTCGTGTACTACTATACAGTTAACACATGTTATGGCGATATACTTTCTATTGTGTATCATACTTTCTATTATTGTTTCATTTCACATTGATTTCCTATATGGTAAAATTTTTACTAAAATTTAAGCTACAACATAGAGTAGTGATAAGAAATGTCTGGTATCAGGAACATATTATTATTTTCTTCTTAATAAATAAATGAAAAAACAAAACAAAAAAAAAAAACAGATTATTCTCTTTCCAGCTGAACAAATTATGATATCAGTATATTCCAGTTTGCTGTCTTAAGCTTACACAAGAAAACTGTAAGCCCTAGTAAGACAGAGCGTTTTGAATTTCGCCTATTCAGGGATTGACTTTGCCTATATAGTGAGCTCAATACTATTGTTCAGTGTAAGACCAGTATAGATATGGATTTGTTCATCTTAAAATCGAACAGAATGACGAAATTGACACTGAACGCTTCTCACCTTCACGCCTTAATATTATGGGCCTAAGTATCGCACAATTGAAACAGAGAGGTCGTATCACTTGGATATTTCACTGAAATACTTTAAAAGAAGCTGTTATTTTCTAACTAGTGTGAATGAGAACACACACGTAAATATTTGTGAAAAACAAAAACATCCAAGATAACTTTGCAGACTGAAAACCTGTCAGAAAGAAACAAACAACACTATCCACCTAAATGTCGAGCCGGCCTTCTGTTCTATTTTATGTCTCCTCTCCCCCCTCAAAATAATCGTGTTATAATTGTATCTAGAATTTTTCAAATGTTTTGGGGAGAATTTTTTTTTCATGGCTGTTTTTGATGGCTTCAAAAAAGAAGAAAAATATATGTTATATATTAATACTGGGGAGTATACAGCGATGGGGTCACCGATCTGGACCAATTTTTTTCTGGTGATTCTACATCGAAAAATAGTCGACACGTGTCCGAGCGTTCCGTCCAATGCGCCTTAGGAGCCGAGAAATAAAATAAAATAGGTTGAAAGTGCTTTATTTTTTATATCGAGTTTAGAAAATTATATCGACATGATTCTTTTACCAATTCATTTTTTTATAGAGTAGATTAAAAGAAAAATATAATCGTTAAACAATAATTTATATTTCGTCAAATATATTCAAAAATATCCTTACGTTTTCAAGTAAACTAGTATTATACATTTTTTTACGCCAAAAATAATAGCAGATTTAAAATCAGCACCCCAAGAAACCCTAACGTGGTGAATAATATTGAAAACAAAAAATAATGATTTTTCCCAGTCTGGAAGAGACTAAAAATTTGTAAGCGAGAAAGTAATGTGACGTTTTGAAATTCAATATCTCCCCTTGAGATAATCCGATTTTTACGTGATTGAAATATTTCAAAAGAAGAAAGACTCCTTTTTCTAACCATATGCATGACAATTGTATTATCTCAAAAAGTACTTGCAAAGAATGGTTCTCAAAATAAAAATATAATGTAAACTTTTTTGCATATAACGTCGCTCTCAGAACACGTAGAAACACCCCGATTGGATGGAAATATGTCACATTAGGGCCTTTATCGACCCTCCAAGTTTGGGTTGAATTGGGTAAATATTCTTTGAAATATGGCCGGATTGTTGAATCCTTAACATAATTTTAAGGGTCCCCCCTTAGTGAAATATAAAATACATTTTTTTTTATTATTGTAATATTCCCAAAATTTGAATTTAGTGGGTTTTCAATGTGCTAAAAACGAATCTGCTAAAATCCGTTTTTAAATCAAATTGTTATTATAATCGGTAACTTTTAGATGTACAGTAGGGTTCCGATTAACCGAGTCGATGGGGAACAAGGTTACCTCGGTTAATCGAAATAATCGGAACCATACCAATAGCAAATGTAGGTTATTTTTGAATAAAAACTACTTATATGCCAAAAAAAAAAAAAAAAAAAAAAAAACAAAAAAAAAAAAAAAAAAAAAAAAAAAAAAAAAAACAGAAGCCGTGACATTATTTTTTTAAAAAGAAATCTTTAATTGTGGCTTGCCTAAATGAACTCTTTCTGTCGGCAGCAGCTGTGTCCCTCCATTTTCTTAGAATCATGAGTTCATTTGGCTGTACATGGCTTCTGCTTTCTAAATAGAAAAAAGACTCGCAGGAACTGCGTCATCTTAGCGCGGTTCCGTTCAAATCCCTAGTCTAATTTGGAAAGATTAAAATAGAAGCAGTTATTATTTTGGTTCCATCAGTCTTTTTTTTTTTTTAATTAATTATTACTCGCAGGAACTGCGTCATCTTAGCGCGGTTCCGTTCAAATCCCTAGTCTAATTTGGAAAGATTAAAATAGAAGCAGTTATTATTTTGGTTCCATCAGTCTTTTTTTTTTTTAATTAATTATTATAATGGCGTGTCAACCCTTAAGGTCACTAACGCCATTCCTAAGTCTTGAAAGGTCATGATTTACAATCTTACCTGGAAGGGTCTAGAACACACTAGAAACGGACCCGCTAGTGACAAGGTCTTGGAATCCTGGAATTCTATATTTCTCACAATAAATTGTTTTTGTTATTTTACTTAACCAGTTTTATTGTCAAATACATTAGCCAACTATAAGCAATAAAAAAATAACAAGGAATAAAACAGACAAAAAGAACCTTTCGAATAAACGAAATCAATTACTTTAAAGTTTTAAGCACTTATTTCTCCGATTGACATCGCCTAATTAAAACTTTCTTCAGAACCTTTTTTGTAGAGAATTTAGTAAGCTTTCGAATGGTAATCTTCCGCTTCACAATATTGTCAACGGTTTTCGAGATACTAACGAAAGTATACAAAGTTACCAAAACTTTTTTTGACTGTTAATAAAATATTTGATTCTAACCCTTCCTTTACTCTAAACGTAACAAAAATTTCAACATATTAGTGTTGATGAAATTCAAACATGCAGAAAATTTTTCAACTGTATCCCATAATTCTAAGAAGCAAAATCAAAGACAAACAACCCTCCCTAGGAAGGACGATAGGCAGTTGAAAAGCTATATCTTGGAAATCCATATATCTAACATTAAATTGTTTTTCTTATTTTTTTTAACCTGTTTTATTTTCAAATACATTATCCAACTATAAGCAATTAAAAAATAACAAGGAATAAAAAACAGACAAAAAGAACAGTTCGAAACAGCGAAATCAATTACTTTAAAGTTTTAAGCTCTTATTTCTCCGATTGACATCGCCTAATCAAAACTTTCATTAGAACCTTTTTATTAGAGCATTTAATAAGCTTTCTAATGGTATTCTTCCGTTTAGCAAGATTCTCAACCTTTTTCGAGATATTAAGGAAAGTAAACAAAGTTACTATAACTTTTTATGTCTGTTAATAAAATATTTTATTCTAACCCTTCCTTAACTCCAAACGTAACCAAAATTTCAACATATTAGTTTTGATGATAGTAGAACATGCAGAAAATGTTCCAACTGAATCCCATGATTCTAAGTACCCAAACCAAAAACGGTATTCAACAACTATTTTTCCAATTTTTTCGAAAACGGTTAAAGCTATCGCCTTGAAAATGGTTCTATTTGTTTTCCTAGCCCAGGAAGCATATAAAACGAGTACCTACAAGCTTATGAACTCAAAAACGTAAGCGTTACGATTTTCGCGAATTTTGCGCGAATTTCGCCCCAAACGCCATCTTCCAGTAAGCGGATTTTGCTGGTTAACGAACTTGACCTTTCAAATTAGACGAAAGATTTTTGTACCAAATTTAATCACAATCGGACCATTAGGGAAGCCAGAAATGAGCGAACAGACAAATATATATATATATATATATATATATATATATATATATATATATATAAATATATACATATATATATACAAATTTGAACCACCGTTATTTTCGGTTTCTAGGGGTTCTGAAACGCAAAATTTTCTAGTCGGCACTTCCGGATTGTTTCATTGTATCAACCTTATAAGCGGGGTTCCTCCCTATGGGGGAGGGAGGAACCGCGCTAAAAGGGATCTGTCAAGCAGATTGAACCCCTCTTCATGGCTTATTTTTGGGGGAATGGTTCCCACGTCTTCTTCAATATCTTCTTCAGGATTGGTCTTCATTACATCATTAATAATTTCATCCTCCGTAAGGACTGTCGCTCTTTTAGCGCGGTTCCTCCCTCCCCCATAGGGAGGAACCCCGCTTATAAGGTTGATACAATGAAACAATCCGGAAGTGCCGACTAGAAAATTTTGCGTTTCAGAACCCCTAGAGACCGAAAATAACTGTGGCTCAAATTTGTAGCGTCCTTCCTTTTTTTTTTTTTTTTTTTTTTTTTTTTTAAGTGCATCTGCTACTGGGGCCATTAGCAATTTCGTTAGTATCTCGAAAACCGTTGACAATCTTGTGAAGCGGAAGATTACCATTCGAAAGCTTACTAAATGCTCTACAAAAAAGGTTCTGAAGAAAGTTTTAATTAGGCGATGTCAATTGGAGAAAAAAGTGCTTAAAGCTTTAAATTAATTGATTTCGTTTATTCCAATGGTTCTTTTTGTCTGTTTTATTTCTTGTTATTTTTTAATTGCTTATAGTTGGATAATGTATTTGACAATAAAACTGGTTAAGTAAAATAACAAAAACAATTTATTGTTAGAAATATAGATTTCCAAGATTCCAAGACCTTGTCACTAGCGGGTCTGTTTCTAGTGTAGCGGACCCTTCCAGGTAAGATTGTAAATCATGACCTTTCAAGACTTTACTACTCACAGGAATGGCGTTAGTGACCTTAAGGGTTGACACGCCATCATAATAATTAATTTTTAAAAAAAGACTGGTGGAACCATAATAATAACTGCTTCTATTTTAATCTTTCCAAATTAGACTAGGGATATGAACGGAACCGCGCTAAGATGATGCAGTCCTGCGAGACGGACTTTGTTTATTGTGTCTTCGTTTAACCAATCTATAACTTCGGTATCCATTATATCTGGGGAGTTGAGGTCTTTTAACGAATCGCACAACTGCTGATTTGTAGGGGCTCCGTAAATTGTCTGGCTATCTGGATAATTGGAGGCCACAGGTTTTTCGAAGCTTTATTTACTGTGCTTTTAGCGCGGTTCCTCCCTCCCCCATAGGGAGGAACCCCGCTTATAAGGTTGATACAATGAAACAATCCGGAAGTGCCGACTAGAAAATTTTGCGTTTCAGAACCCCTAGAAACCGAAAATAACGGTGGCTCAAATTTGTATATATATATATGTATATATTTATATATATATATATATATATATATATATATATATATATATATATATATATTTGTCTGTTCGCTCATTTTTGGCTTCCCTAATGGTCCGATTGTGATGAAATTTGGTACAAAAATCCGTCGTCCAATTTGAAAGGTCAAGTTCGTTAACCAGCAGAATCCGCCCACTGGAAGATGGCGTTTGGGGCGAAATTCGCGCAAAAAAAATCGTAACGCTTACGTTTTTGACTTCATAAGCTTGTAAATACTCGTTTTATAGGCTTCCTGGGCTAGGAAAACGAATGAAACCATTTTCAAGGCGATAGCTTTAACCGTTTTTGAGAAAATTGGAAAAATAGTTTTCGAATACCGTTTTTGGTTTGGGTACTTAGAATCATGGGATTCAGTTGAAATATTTTCTGCATGTTCTACTTTCATTAAAACTAATACGTTGAAATTTGTGTTACGTTTGGAGTTAAGGAAGGGTTAGAATAAAATATTTTATTAACAGACATAAAAAGTTTTAGTAACTTTGTTTACTTTCCTTAATATCTCGAAAAAGGTTGAGAATCTTGCTAAACGGAAGAATACCATTAGAAAGCTTATTAAATGCTCTAATAAAAAGGTTCTAATGAAAGTTTTGATTAGGCGATGTCAATCGGAGAAATAAGAGCTTAAAACTTTAAAGTAATTGATTTCGCTGTTTCGAACTGTTCTTTTTGTCTGTTTTTTATTCCTTGTTATTTTTTAATTGCTTATAGTTGGATAATGTATTTGAAAATAAAACAGGTTAAAAAAAATAAGAAAAACAATTTAATGTTAGATATATGGATTTCCAAGATATAGCTTTTCAACTGCCTAGCGTCCTTCCTAGGGAGGGTTGTTTGTCTTTGATTTTGCTTCTTAGAATTATGGGATACAGTTGAAAAATTTTCTGCATGTTTGAATTTCATCAACACTAATATGTTGAAATTTTTGTTACGTTTAGAGTAAAGGAAGGGTTAGAATCAAATATTTTATTAACAGACAAAAAAAGTTTTGGTAACTTTGTATACTTTCGTTAGTATCTCGAAAACCGTTGACAATATTGTGAAGCGGAAGATTACCATTCGAAAGCTTACTAAATTCTCTACAAAAAAGGTTCTGAAGAAAGTTTTAATTAGGCGATGTCAATCGGAGAAATAAGTGCTTAAAACTTTAAAGTAATTGATTTCGTTTATTCGAAAGGTTCTTTTTGTCTGTTTTATTCCTTGTTATTTTTTATTGCTTATAGTTGGCTAATGTATTTGACAATAAAACTGGTTAAGTAAAATAACAAAAACAATTTATTGTTAGAAATATAGATTTCCAGGATTCCAAGACCTTGTCACTAGCGGGTCCGTTTCTAGTGTGTTCTAGACCCTTCCAGGTAAGATTGTAAATCATGACCTTTCAAGACTTAGGAATGGCGTTAGTGAACTTAAGGGTTGACACGCCATTATAATAATTAATTAAAAAAAAAAAAGACTGATGGAACCAAAATAATAACTGCTTCTATTTTAATCTTTCCAAATTAGACTAGGGATATGAACGGAACCGCGCTAAGATAACGCAGTTCCTGCGAGTCGGACTTTTTTGTTACAGAATGTCAAGAATCAGCAGCCATATAAATCACATCCTTAATAGATATTTTCTTTATTTTTTTAATTAACCCTTCCTCTTCTGCTAATAGCATTTCAGAGAAAAGCTTATTTTTGTAGTATCGTTTGAATGCCGAAATTACTCCTTCGTCCATAGGCTGGATTTTTGATGTGACATTTGCAGCGAAAACATCGATTTTATTTCGCCCTCGCATAGGACACGCTCGTCGGGATGTGATGGTGCATTATCAATTAGGAGCAGGGCTTGAAGAGGTAGTTTTTTTTTCGTCCAGAAATTGTTTTACATGAGGTACCAAATGGTGCTTACAATTTGATACTCTCAAATTGAGAGTAGTATCTTCTTCTGAGAATCGGGATGAAGTTCCCGTCGTGGCCATTGGCTCCAACTTCATATATATACACATAGCCACCCCCCCCCTCAGGCATGACACCTCGGTTAATCGGGATCTCGGTTGACCGGACCTCGGTTAATCGGAACCCTACTGTATATGGAATATTTTGGCAGAATAATGACTTCTATAGAGTCGAGTATGTAAAACAATTTTTCCGACGGAACGCTCGGACACGTGTCGACTATTTTTCGATGTAGAATCACCAAAAAAAAAGAAAAAAAATTGGTCCAGATCTGTGACCTCATCGCTTCCCTTGTGAGATAAAATCAGGATACAAATAGACGAAGATTTAAATTTTACGGACAAATTAAAGAAATGGTGGGCAATTGTGGTATTATATGTTAATCAATTAACGCAAAAGTAGAAATAATTAAATTGATTGTAAAAGAAGATTTAAAGCAGCATTTTTTACGTAAACATACATTTCTGCTGTGCAAACATTCAGAGCATTATGTGATTCCATGTATCACAACAAACTGCAGTCGCAGACAAAAAGCCCACAAAAAAAAAAAAAAAAAAATAAACCAGACATAATACACATACTTTAAGAACAAAGTCATAAAGGCCGCCGTATCCTGGCATGTCACAGACGGACATAACTTTGTCCAATTCTCTATCCTCTTCTCTGAATCCAACCTCGAAAAACGTTTCCTTTCTGAATCTATATTAATTCATTTAGAAATAAAACCGGTTATTGACAAAATTGATAACGAAGTCATCTCCTCTACCTATTCCAAAATTTTCTGTTTATTGAAAGCATCCAACTTAAAGCCCACATCCTATCATTAAGGTAGAACCTTTCATACCCTTGCATTATCACCTCACTTTTATGACACCTCCCTCCACACCCCTGTCATCTTCGACTACCCTACCCATTGGGTGGTCAAAGCTCTCCTCCCCCTCTTTTCCTCGGTATAACCATGATCCACCAGATTCAGAAATGATTGCACAGCCAAGAGGCATAGTTTTTCCTCTTCTCATCACATCATTATCTCATTATCCAGTGAAAACAAATATCTTAAAGTAATTCATATATTTAGAATAATAAATTGACTCATAAATTGATTTGTTTCAATATATTTGTAGTTTAATATTGTAAAACAGTTTATTTAAAAAATATTGGCGGGCCTAGTTGTTTTAAATTGAAAAACGCTGAAATTAATGGTAAGGTATTTCGGACGTGGAAATTGGTCTTGAAGCCGGATGTTTCCACTAGATTAAGCAGAGTAATTGCTAACTGACGTTAAAGGACGGAATAGTTACTTTCAACTGACAGAATTTTATTTTTCGCTTTTTTTTTGTGATTAAATTAATTTATCTTTATTTTAATGTTATCTGTCCAGCGCTGCGCTACCAGGCATTACAATTCGATATCCACTCGCGGAAATTGTCAGATTAAATTCTTCTCGCAACGTTGCATTCATTTAATTCAACAATTTATTTGAGTAAATGCTGAATTGAATAAAGTAGGCCGATGATATTAGGAGGATAAATTAAATTTTATTAACAAGACAATTACATCAAGAAAAATCAGCAGTTAATTGTGACAGCCAATAATAAGACTGTACAATAAAACTCCTACGAATACTGTAAAACACATACTTAGACAAGAATCAAATAGACACAGGAACCTACATTGTACCCAGACAACAAAAGGACAGCACCTATATGATTACAAGCGTACTATAGAGGACGCACAGAAACTACCAAGAATAAATTATAAACTGAAATAAATAATAACCGGTCACGGACCAACAATAGGTATAAGTTATTTACGCAGATTCAAAATCATTGAAGAAAATACACGCGAATGTGGCTCTCGTACTGAACAGACTTACGACCATCTTTTATTTGACTGAAGACCATTTGACAAAGAAATTATCAAATACATGAAGTCTGTTGTAATAAAAGGAGGAAACTGACCGGTTTCTAAGAGGGGGATTTTATGCAATACTTTGCTGATTTTGATAAAATTGATACAATATACTAAGAAGAGTATATTTATTGATCTTTTAAGGTGCGTCTATTGTTGGGACCACTAGCAGGATTCTTTGGTTTCATTTTGTGTATTAATCTCATCTTTTCATCAATATAGTATTAGACGATCGATTGGCAAAAATTTCTTTAATATAAATTTTAACATACAAAACTACTGTGTGTACGTATTTACAGAAAAACAAAAAAAATACGGGATTAACCATTAAAGACAGTCTAAGCCTATATTTAGATATTTATATACACATGTTTATAATAGACTCATTCACACTATAAATAATCAATCACACACAGAGAAGCAGGCTATACTCACACACTTATTCAATAAATTAAAAGTATAAGCTGCAATATTTCATCAATTTAAACTTTTTATTTTAATCTCATTTTTTTTTTAGGTATTCTATTAATCTGTATAATTCTATTATTTATTATCACAAAATTGTGTTTTCTCTATTAAATTTAATAGTTTTTAAGTAATATTTTATAGTTTTAGTATAATTCTATATTTGTTTTTCATCTTTATCCTCAATAATTGTACATTTTTAACTTCCGCTATTATTTAACTTCCCATTTAACATAAATAAATAAAATACACGTGTATTAAATAAATATAACCTCTAGACTATAAATGCCCACATTGCAGGCTTCTTTGGCTATTACTGTAGATAAAGAGATTATGTCTTGGTATAGCTTTGCACGGCATGTTTTACTGTAGATAAAGAGATTATGCCTTGTTATAGATTTGTACGACATGTCTTACTGTAGATAAAGAGATTATGTCTTGGTATAGCTTTGTACGGCATGTCTTTCTGTATATAAAGAGATTATGTATTGTAGTAGCTTTGTACGGCATGTTTTTTTACTGTAGATAAAGATGTTATGTCTTGTTATAGATTTGTACGACATGTCTTACTGTAGATAAAGAGATTATGTTTTGGTATAGCTTTGTACGGCATGATTTACTGCAGATAAAGAGGTTATGTCTTGTTATAGATTTGTACGACTTGTCTTACAGTAGATAAAGAGATTATGTCTTGGTATAGCTTTGTACGGCATGTTTTACTGTAGATAAAGATGTTATGTCTTGTTATAGATTTGTACGACATGTCTTACTGTAGATAAAGAGATTATGTTTTGGTATAGCTTTGTACGGCATGTTTTACTCCAGATAAAGAGGTTATGTCTTGTTATAGATTTCTACGACATGTCTTACTGTATATAAAGAGATTATGTCTTGGTATAGCTTTGTACGGCATGTTTTACTCCAGATAAAGAGGTTATGTCTTGTTATAGATTTCTACGACATGTCTTTCTGTATATAAAGAGATTATGTATTGTAGTAGCTTTGTACGGCATGTTTTACTGTAGATAAAGATGTTATGTCTTGTTATAGATTTGTACGACATGTCTTACTGTAGATAAAGAGATTATGTTTTGGTATAGCTTTGTACGGCATGATTTACTGCAGATAAAGAGGTTATGTCTTGTTATAGATTTGTACGACTTGTCTTACTGTAGATAAAGAGATTATGTCTTGGTATAGCTTTGTACGGCATGTTTTACTCCAGATAAAGAGGTTATGTCTTGTTATAGATTTCTACGACATGCCTTACTGTATATAAAGAGATTATGTATTGTAGTAGCTTTGTACGGCATGTTTTACTGTAGATGAAGAGGTTATGTCTTGTTATAGATTTGTACGGCTTGTCTTACTGTAGATCGAGAGATAATATCATGGTATAGCTTTATTTTTTCGAGCCGTCATCGTCAATTCTGATAACCTCTTTGAAGCACGCATAACCTATGTCTTTGAACAGTTCCATTCGTTGCTTTCTCATAAGAAGGCGTATTTCGGGGAGCTATTTGTCATTTCCTACACGACTATACGAGCTATACAGAAACAAGATTTACCAAGACACATCGAATGGACTACAATAGTACTGATCAACCTGCACTACTGCATCTGAATAATATCGGAGGAGCACATGTTCGGCATAATAGGCACGACGAATCGACCCATTCACCCTAGGCGAGAATACTCGCGGCACAGTAACTACCTCCAACACCTCTCCATGGCAACTGCCTTCATTCGACGGCTTGGGAATATTACTTTAAATCATGCGGAAAATCTGGGAGACAAGGAGTTAACGATTTCGCTTTCCGTGCCCGGGCTGGCGCTGCATTTCAATGAGCCAGACGGCTCATCTTTTAATAACATTTGTCACTATTCATAAATTTAATCTCCAATCATCTCGCTTCGTCGTGAATTCCTCACGCCCAATAGTTCCTGTCTTTTATTTCTTGTGCAACGGCTTCCGAGGCCATTAGCACAAGTTCCTTTCTATTTTTACATTTATAATATATATGTTAATAACATTGAGGAGGAATCCCGCTTACATGATTGACCTTAAAACGCAATCCGGAAGAAAATTTCACGTTTCAGAACCCATAGATCACGATAATAACCCTGGTTCAAATTTGTATATATATATATATATATATATATATATATATATATATATATATATATATATAAATCATGTGTCTGTTTATCTGTTTGTTCCTTATACAAATTCACACCGTTTGACCGATTTTGACCAAACTTGGCAAACAGGTAGATCTTGATCCGGAGAGTGTCGTAGGCTAAGTCAAAAACTTCTACCGGGTACTATATATAAATTTGAGCCAGGGATTTGTGGTGCAAAGCTTAACCATGGTCACCTAAATGTCACCTTGGTCTTCCTCCCTCCCGTAGACATTTTTTAGTGCTGACAAAGGCTGTTGAAGTGCCGCCGAAACGTCCCATATAGATTTGTGCTTGAAGGTCTGCGTTTTCATCTCGTTACCAAATCCTAACCATCCTTTGACTTTGGACCACCTCGACGGCTAACTACCTTCATCTCGTTAAAAATACATTACAGTAAACTTCATCTAATCCGGCATCCTATGGTCCGGCACGCTAGACAATCCGGCACGGCAGGGGTGTCAAGGCCAAACATGAAAAGTGCGCCTCTTCTGTACTTAGGGTGGGTTTACACTTGATAGTTATTGCAGGATATTTATGTCAGAGAGAAATTGAAAACCATATAAAATGTATGTCTGACATAAATTGCTCATGGTTTACACGAGCCAGAATTTCTCTCTGATATAAATTTCCTGCAATAACTATCCTAGTGTAAACGCACCCTTATGCATCAATTTCGCGAAATCCCCCCCCCCCCCCCCAAAAAAAAACCCCATGGTGCCCGCCGGGGTCGTAGAAAAATTCCCGGAACACCTCTCTGTAATCAAATACGTACTTGTTGCTAGTTCAGTTTATTGCTTTTGCACGACTGAGACCATCTTGCTCGACGGGACAATTAAAATAACCAATTATAGGTACATAATTTTTTGTATTCTAGCAGTGCGTAATTTTATTTTAGTCATTTTAAATTAAATATCCACGCACTATATAGTCCATTTCGTTTAATTTTCACCTCTATCCATTTTTTAGACATGCATCCGCTAATCCGGAATATTTGATAATCCGGTATGCTTCAAGTCCCGAACGTGCTGGATTAAAGGAAGTTTACAAGAAACATCAGCCGCTATCAGGCTATATCTATCTATATATTTAAAAATCACCCGTCCGTCTGTTTTTTTGTCAGTCTTTTTATCTGTTTGTTCCTTATACAAATCCACACCGTCCGACCGATTTTTACCAAACTTGGCACATAGGTAGGGTCTTGATACGGCGAATCTCCTAGGCTAGGTAAAAATAGTCAAATTTCAAACTAAGGAGTCTAATTTCTAATTAAGGAGTGCTGGCCTTTATTTGACAAGAGCTATCTTACTCGCAAGCTGTGGTGCTGTCCTCTGTTGGCTGCTTCACGAATTACTACGGCCATTTTGAATAATGAACAACAATTTATTTTTTGATGTTGTTAGAATAACTCAATCTCATTGATTACTTTACATCATTATATAATCATGTAATGCAGTTTATTTCAATTTGATAAAAGCTATCTACTCGCAGCCTGTGGTGCTGGCCTCTGTCGGCTGCATCACAAATTACTTGACAGATATATACAAATTCACACCGGAATGCCATAGGCAGAAAGTAGGTGTAGCATGGCACGCCGGCGAACAGCTTATACACACACACACACACACACACACACACTGTATCTGGATGTCTGTAAGATAAATAGAGTGGTATATTGGTATTTGGTTACTGGTTGTGGCTTGGAGTTTGCTGGGAAGAAGGTGTCTAGGTGAGTGAGTGATGGCCTAGCAATATAGCCCAGAGCTCGGTAGAGAATTCTCCAAGTATTCCATCACCATTCGTCATGATTCTATTCATCTCTCAGCTGATTTCTCTCTGTATTACTCCCTAATTACTCAAGTCAGTCTCTCTTCGATTCTGACCGGTATGACCTATTTGCGCTTTCGAGAGGAATAAATCTGTAAGGGATGGATCCAACAATCTTTTCAAATCGTCATCGGTGCCGAGAATAAAGCCAATAATTATGATAATAATGGCCGAGGCCATTAGCACAAGTTCCTTTCTATTTTTACATTTATAATATATATGTTAATAACATTGAGGAGGAATCCCGCTTACATGATTGACCTTAAAACGCAATCCGGAAGAAAATTTCACGTTTCAGAACCCATAGATCACGATAATAACCCTGGTTCAAATTTGTATATATATATATATATATATATATATATATATATATATATATATATATATAAATCATGTGTCTGTTTATCTGTTTGTTCCTTATACAAATTCACACCGTTTGACCGATTCTGACCGGTATGACCTATTTGCGCTTTCGAGAGGAATAAATCTGTAAGGGATGGATCCAACAATCTTTTCAAATCGTCATCGGTGCCGAGAATAAAGCCAATAATTATGATAATTATAAATGAGAGGGGTCTCCCGTGGTCTAGTGGCTAGCGCGCTTGATTCATAAGCGGGAGATGGTGGGTTCCCCATCGGCGACAGGAATTTTCTCATCTCAGGGCTCGCTGAGAAAATTCCTGGCTGCACCCTGGATGTCGGCGCTAATGGCCAAGAATTATATCGATGCGCCGTAAAAAAAAAAAAAAAAAAAAAAAATTATAAATGAGAAAGTTCTCATTTTTTAACTAAGCATCGGGAAAATGAGATAGCCTCTAATCAACTAATTCGTCTTTTTTACATCACCAATTAAAGACCAGTGTTAGACAAAAGTAACATTAGTTTACTAAACTAACGTTAATTTACTCAAACTAAAAGTAGACTCACGTAATATTTTTAGTTTTAGATTTTTATAATTAATTATCATGTTAACTCAGGAAAATGATTGTCATTTCATAATATTGGACAATAGAGACTGGAGTATTTTCTTTATAAATAGATTGTTTTTGGTTTTAGTGTCCGTTTTTAGTATGGTAATTAGTTTAAATTAAGCAAAAGTGACCTTAATTTATGATTTTAGGGTGCGTTTACATCTGGTAGATATTACATGACATTTATGCCAGACAGAAATTCTGACTAATTTAAACTATGAACAATTTATATCTGAGATATATATTTCTATCACGTGCTAAGTGTTGATACTTCTATACCATCAGATGTAAACCACTGATTATAAATAGAAGTATTTAATGGCAGAGATAAATAATCTATCTTGGCTACTAGATGTATTGTCGACACTTCTATACCAACAGATGTAAACACTGCTTATTTTGGGAAATATTGATTTTTGGGAAATATGTTGCATCGAAATGAGAAGTCTCTCTTCAGAGTATTTACGAAAAAAAAAATGAAAAGAAAATTTAATGTTGGAGATACGTGGGTAGGAAGATCGTTTATCAAATCTTTTTTTCTCATAATCAGAGTAATCCGAACTCGGTTACTTCAGGTAACATATAAAATAATTATAAACAATTGTATTACCAGTTCGTTTACAATAAAATATTAAAATAATTATCACACATAATAAAACTTCTAATACAATTATTAAGTCCTTTTTTTTATTTTTAAGGTAACGAATATTGCGAATCTTGAAGATATCCAGAACAATATATAACCAGAACATTTTTTTTTTAATTTCTAACATTTTTATAATAATTACACTGGGTGCGATTTTGCGTTTCGATACTTTCTTCATTGCAAGCAGAATGAACGACACAGAACACAAATGTATGACTATAAACGGGCCGTACATTTATCGCAAATTTGAACAAATCCAGAACTGTCGTATACATATCCATGACATGCGGAATGTCCAAATGTCTAGCTATTTCTGTCAGTATGTAAACTTTCAAGCGAATATCTATCCGACACCTGAGATATATATTCTGCGAGAAGTGTCAGATGTAAACGCACCCTTAGTTTAGTTTTAGTTTTATAATTCACTAATTAGTTTATTGAAAAAATATGCTTTGCATTTTCCTCTATTCCACTGCATTCTTTGATTCAATATAAGGGTAAAAAAATAGGTAAGTATATATTTTTGTTTAAATGAAGAGTGTTTATTAATGAACAATAATGGGGGTAAAATAAAAAAAAGAGGTTACAACTTACAACTACAACTTTACCCTATTTAAAACAAAATGAAAACGAATTAACAAGTTCTATTATGTTTAATAATTTACTTAATAAGTAAGTAAATTAGTAAACGAGTTATTTCGATAATAATTATCGAAATAACACATTGAGTTACATGAATTCACGTTATTATTAATAACTAAATATTTAATTCAGAGATTCGCAATGATTTAGTCTTAGTTTTAGTTCAACTAACATCCATTCATTAATTTAATTTTAGTTTTAGTTGTTTTTATAATATGGTTTCTAACCAGTAGATACCCTGTAAAGAACCTGTAAGCTAATCCGTAAGTAGCAAAATCACTGTTTAAAATCCCAGAGCAAGTCGCCAAAAGTTGCGAAAGTCTTAATAAATAAATAATAAATTTTTAAAGTCACGACAGTTACTTCGAAGTAACTGGATGTGGTCTTCGCAAAAAGACCCCATGCGATTTATCAGGAATGTTGAGGGGAATTGCGAACATTACCATTAGATAGAATCTTTATATCAATTCTGCAAATGTGATAATAGAGGAGAACCGACCGTTATGGCTTGGACACCTCCTAGTTACGATGGAACACATCAGATGCTAGCGAAATCTACCGATCCAATGTGGAAGGATATTGAGGAAGAATTTGACTCAAATCTAAGTGTAAAGACAACGCGAAGAAGGATTTTCATAAATGAGTACTCGAATGGAACAAAATATGGAAATTGAGAGGAGATCGTTGACCGTAGATGATGCAAGATAGGGATTGTCGGGGTTCGGTCACTGCTACTTAATAAAACTACATTTTATCATAAAAATGGTTTTATTTTTATGGATACAAGCCGAATCGTCGGCACAATAAAACCATTTTTATGATAAAATGTAGTTTTATTAAGTAGCAGTACCTTGAAAATATGGAAAATTGTGGAAGAATAGCAAACAAACATATATACAAGAGGATGGTGTCATCGAGTCAACATAAATGGTTTTTATCTTTTGATTGTTTGCTGAGGATAAAATGTACAAATATGAAGAGAATAGACCCAATTTGAGTAACTGTGTGTGGAGAAGATTGGACTGACTTGGGGGAACATAAAAGGTTAAGTGGAACAGTAGACCTCATAAAAGGGGCTAGGACTCATTCTAGTTTCCACTGAAGTAGCAATAAAAGAACTAAGTAATATTCTAAGAGAAGCAGATATTGGCTCAGCTCGTTTGAAATGTTTTCCAAAGTAACATTCAGCTCCGTTTCAGCCTAGAAGGGCTTATTCATTTATTCATCTCTTTTATCCCTCGGAAATTAAAATTATGAATACTCTTTCCTTTTCAGCTTTATAAAGCACTCTTGAGCATCTTGTTTTTGATGTCTTGTCACAAAGAGATATTACCTAACGGATATTACCATTAATTTACTTTTACCGTTATAGCCACCCCCTTCCAATGCTTTTTTTTTTTTTCTTTATTTCATTACTTTCCTCATTTTTATTTTAATTGAACCAATTATATTTTCGTAAACAGATCCAAGCTTTAAATCTGGTCTTAAATTTTCTGCCATCTTTATGTATAGAGCAGTTTGATTTATGTATGGTACTTAAAAGTAAAATTGTAACCTCGTATGAAGGCCAAAAGTAAGCACGACTCGAGGTTTTACCTATGTTAAGAATAGAAACAGCTCTTATTATGTTTTGAAACCTCGGGTCTTTTTGCGAAGACCACATCCAGTTACTTTTGAAGTAGCAGTAGTGATTTATAACAGTTACTCGTACTCGCTGATAAGCTTACTGATTAGCTTACAGGTTCTTTGCTGGTTATCTATTACTACTTGACTCGTTATCTACGGTTATAATTCATATTAGATAATGTCAAGCAATATTTATTAATAAAAAGGTTAATATGATCAAAATCAATTCTCTCAACTATGAAAAAAGTTATTAAGCATTAAAGTTGACTGTTTTGCAGGTCATGAAGGATAACAAACAACGATATTTGTAAACAAACATATTTTATTCCTTTTCTCTCTCTCTCTTTTTTGGATATTTACCTTTATTAAGCATTACATGCTATGCGTTTCCGCTCGCTACGCTCCACTCCGCTCGCTCAAGAAGATATCAAAACTCTAGTCAATCCAACTCACAATTAATAGAATTCTATTAATTTCAGCGACTCTAGTCCATCCAACTCGCTAAAATTAATAGGATTCCATTAATTTTTCCGAGTAAGAAACCAATCCCTTTTTCTTTGTCAGGAACATCGCGAACTAATAGTAAAAGACTCATTTTTTCTCACTAACATAAGCAGAGCTTTTTCATAAACAAAAGCTAATTCATTGTTGAAGGTTACTTTACTCCCAGCGAGAACCAATGCAATTGGTCATCGGAATCCTCCAATAGGAAGGCAAAGGACTTATGCGCATGCGCTGAATCACTGATACAATCACTACTGCTACTTCAAAAGTAACTGGATGTGGTATTCGCAAAAAGACCCGAAACCTCTTGCTATTGTTGGGGAAAACGTACATTTATGAAATAATTTTACTTTCGAAAAATTTAAATGCCTACTCGATTAATATTTCGAAGAAGAGGGAGATTTTAGGCGCTTAAGAGGAAAAAAAGCAAAGAAAACTGGCAGTATTCAACTCTAAGTATAAATTACTCTTTCCGCCTACTCGTCTTCCTCTCGTTCCAAAGAATCGCCTAATTACAATCGTCAAATAATATAGCGCTACTTTATAAAAAAATTGAGGCATTTAAAATGTAGACTCATTTTTCCAACTGAAATAGTCGAAAATTGTAAAAGAACCATTTTTGTAGGAAATATAGACGTTTAACTGTCCAAGTTGGTCTGCAAAGAAAATCAAACTTGTCAAAAAATAACTAATTGTACTTCGCTTGATCCTACATGGACGAAACAGACATTAAGGATCGGCATCATAAGATCGACGTTTTAAGGGGGTTTCCTTCCTACGGAGGAAGGACGTGCTAAAATGTCCAATAAATATTAAGCAAACCCTTCTTTGAGGAATGACGGCGTGAAAATGTTGTTTGATAATACGACTCATATCATCATTTAGATTGTGTGTAGATGTGGATGGAGTAGATAATCCTTTTGGATTATCAATGGCGAGTCCGAGGGTGGCAAGCGAGTCGTCCAAGCGTTTCTAACACTGCTTAGAATTGTTGTTGAAGCATAATGTCTTTGATGATCAATAACTCTTGTGCTTTACTCAATCTCCAACTGTCTAGGATTGATATTATCATCTCAATACTGCGTGCATACGCTGCGCAACAATCACTAGAATGTAATCACGCTAGACACCTTCCCAAGGCATCAAAAGATTCGTAATGACATTTCCTATATTGGCTAAAAACGTTAAAATTCATTGGCTGCTTTAAAAAACAGCAATAAGTATGAAAAGGTGGTTATTAAAAAAAAAAATAAGTTCCAGGATTTTTTTCGATCTATGCAAACCACAATTTTTGTTATTTGAGTTGTTTCGGAGATATTTCCGCAAAAATTGGCTTGCCCCCTCTTCACATCCAAATACTTTGTACGTCTTCGCACTTTCCTCCGAAGGAAAGTAGCTATTGAGGTTGCACTGAGGAAATTTTTGAAAAGAAATGTCAAGTCCTTATCGATCCTGCCTAGTAGACACCTAAAATGGCCCCTCTTAAAATTTATATATATGTAAATTTTAAGAGGGGCCATATATATATATATACTTGTGCGTCTGGTAACACGATAGCGGCCAGAGTTTTTGTTTTTGTCACGAAACTTAGTATGAATAGTATAATGTTTGTTTACCTCTGTAGCATTTCGCTACTTGGAAATAATTCCGGCTTTCCTACGATTTCACATCATGAATTTCGTACGATTTTCTTTTATTAATTTAAACTGGACCGAAGCGGAGCCCAGACGGCTAGAAACATAAAGCAAGTCTGGGATGAGGGTAGTGTTAATGAGTGCACTGTTTAAGGAGGTTTAAAAATAATTCGGGAGAGAGACTTCTGCCCTGAAGATAAAGAAGGTCGCGGAAGGCCTGTCTCTCTTGATGACGATGTTCCTAGGATCATCGGTGGAAGAAAACCCCAGAATAACTGTTCTGAAACACGCAGAAAAACTTAAAGTTAGCAAAACGGCCGTCCTTGACCACCTCAAGGCGATTAGAAAGTTGGGTTCCAAACGCATTAAACGACCGCCAAAAAAATCAGCGCTATGAAGTTTGTATTACACTTCCTTGCCAAAACAAAAATGGCCCTTTTCTAGCCACATCCGCCCTACTCTCCAGACCTCTCGCCTGTTGACTATCATTTTGTTAGACGCCTGAACAACTACTTACAACACAAAATATTCATGGATCGAACGGAGTTCGAGAATGCGTTTATTGACTTTATAAATTCTAAGAATTCTGAATTCTTTTCAGACGGTACTAAAAAGTTACCAACACGTTGGGAGAAATGTATTGAGGGTATGGAAGAATATTTTGATTAAAGAAATTTTTTTTTAAATTTTAATACCAAAATACTGCATTATTTTCCAGACAACATATTAGAAACCGAAAACCACGACCTTAGGCAGAGAGTGCTAAAGCCTTAGCGCTCACGGCAACCGGGCCTCCAATAATCAAATAAAACAAGTTTAACTTTAAGAAAATAAATGGTCTCCATAATAAATTGGGTACGAAAGGGGAAACGAAATAGATAGGATATATATATATATATATATATATATATATATATATATATATAATGGGAAAGCACTAAATAGGAAGTGGTAAATGATTGCTGTTCACGTGATGGTAAAATCAGTCCCATTCTAAAGCTGTAAGCTAACTGCTCTGACCTATTTAATTTTAATTCCAAGTTGCCGTGTGTAGGAGATCAGATTTACCGTCGGGGCGATCTACAGTCACGCAGACCTTTCCCCCTCCCCCCTCTCCGCCCCTCCCCCACCCCTAACCTACTCCTCTATACCACCGGCACATAAACAATCTTTCAATTTAAATTCATTTTACCTTTGCATATTGTCTTCCGAGTAATTTTGCTGTCAGGCACACAACTCCCCTGCTAAATCCTACCTATAATGTATTTGTTCTTATTTTGACCAATGAGAAATGCTAAATGTTTCATTTATATTAAAATCGTACAACTAGGTTAACAAGCACGTATTTCGGGCTATGAATGGTTGGTTTTTAATTGTGAATTAATGAATTAGAAAAAAAAGAGATGGTACCGCAGTGCCCAATCCTCACACTTGCCTGTTCTACCTCAACGAGACCATGGATGGTGAATTTTGTGTTCTATTTAAAAAAAAAAATGCATGATATTTTTTGTTCTTTTTTGAAATATTTAGTTTAAAAAAAAACTATTATTTACAGATATGATTCAATTGAAAAACAGCCCAACGATGGCAAGAAACGCGCAAAGGAAATGACAAGATGGTTGTAGGAAGAAATTCCTATTGCGGGTGCCCTAATTTCTGGAACCGACCTAGTAAATCCCATATTGTTGCACAAAGTCTTGACCTTTCTTAATAATAAAGGACAAAGTTGGAGCTGTACAGGCGTATTAAAATTCACGAACTCAAAATTTATAAATTGGACAGAACCGCTGGTATAAGGGCAGCCTTATGGTATAGTGGGGGCAGAGAAGGAAAAAAAGAGAGAGAGAGAGAGTGTGTGTGTGTGTGTGTGTATGTGAGACAGAGAGAGAGAGAGAGAGAGAGAGAGAGAGAGAGAGAGAGAGAGAGAGAGAGAGAGAGAGAGAGAGAGAGAGCAATTTATGGAGGTTTCGTTAAATTAAGAAAACAAATACAAAAACAACTAGAACTTGTTGTTTCAATAATAGATCCAGAGAAATTAGGCGGAGTGCTCCCCAATAGCCGGGACGCATAAACCACAGTCCTCTTGTTTCACTTAATATCTTTAAAATAAAAAGGTTTAGCGTAATTCCTGTGTTGTTCCAACCAGAGTTTGAAATCCATATTCAGAAAATCGATGGTTATTGAATATATCCTTGTCCGTTGATATCGTCAAGGGGGAGTCTGGGCTCAGTAATAACAGTCAACAGGATTCCGCATATCGAAACACTGTTTTTTCTCTACATTTCCCGCTACAAAAATCGTATCGCTTACGGGTGTTTATAGGCTTTCAGGTACTCTTTCTTAAGGTTTTCTAACGTCTGTAACCGTTTTCCAAAAAGAAATGGAATAACTGGTTTTCCTGACTACGTTTGTTTCGGGTACTTGAAAACGATGGATTCAATTGACAATTGGAAACAGACTACCCATATTACTTTAGGGAGTGTTCGATGGAACATCGGTCATTTGATTTTGGATTTGGATTTGGATTTGGATTTGGGTTTCAGGGCAAACAACTTTGTGGTTCTCATTGCCCGATTTTTTTTTTTTTTTTTTTTTCTTTAGATTATATTTAGTGTTTAGTATAATTTGTTTTGTAATATGAGAAAAAATGTTGTGATGTTGGATTGTTTTACGTTTATTTATTATTTACTATTTAACCATTATTATATCATTATTTCTCCATTTTAAATTCCATTTAAGCTTCGGTCATTTGAAAGCCGATCCCAAAAAAAGTGCTGCACTCTGGCCGCCTGCCTAGAACTAACTACCCGCGGCAATACGAAATAGCAAGAAATGACAAGTCCTGACCTAAAGTTGTTTATAGTAACGTAGCACTAGCATATATAGAAAATAATTTCGGGGGGGGGGCGAGTAACACCTAGGCATTTGGGGCGTAGGGAAAATGTTAAATATATTAGTGTAAAAAGGTGAGTTTTAAGGTCCTCTGGACACCTAGTAGACCAGGGTAAATGTAGAAGTCATTTTTCGTTGTTATAGGCACTTTTTTACATGAAATGTTCTCACCAAAACAAAATTTCGGGGGGGGGGGGCGCTGCAGCCCCCTCAGCCCCTCTTATATACGCCCTTGCAACATAGTGTACCCTCTCAGTTTTATGTTTGAACCGTTTACCCTCAAAATCACGAAGCATTAAAATCATGCTACGGGATGGAATCGGCCGGGAATAACAAACTTCCAATATTTTTGGACCTAATCTTCTATCTCTCCAGGTAACCCCGTCAGTTTAATTGTACATGGAGACTCCACAAAACGTTTCTGCAAATGTCAACAATTAATCAATAAACATCTGATTTCAACCATCATCAGCTGCTCAAGATCATTTCAAAATTATAAATTTTACGAGCCCATTAAATAAATATATGTTCCTGAGGTGTGCACTTTCCTTCGTGAATGGTATTCATTAAGTTAAATATAATCAGTTTTAATTTCACCAGCTATACAAATTTTTCAGTCCTTAATCTAACACAGATCGAATCTACACAATATAAAGAACGGTATACATATACTACTGAGAGTAACATTATGGAAACGCGCTAAGGTAACGGAGTTCCAGCGAGTTGGACTTTTTTTTTTATATATATGAAGATATTATATTAACTAATATTACCGAACCTCATGAAATAAGGATTCCGGCACTAGAGACGGAACTTTTTAATGTTCAGATTAATTCATTTTATTATTTTCGGTCTAGGATTTGGTTGCTAGGTAACCTGTTCTCCCTCACAGACTTTGTTTCCTACCTGGAAAGTTCCTGAAAGAGTTCCTTTAAACCCATCCTGTGTTAATCGCCTGTTTCATTACCTGAAATGCCCGGAACCTCGACACGTGTAACCTCATTGTGCCTTTCCAGGTCATTTAGAGCATTACACCAGTCTGCTTAATTAATTATTAATTCTAGCGCAGGTAGCTAAAGGGCCGTGCATTAATAAAATAAATAAATAATAAATTATTATGCAATTAGTCCCTTGTTTTCAATGTTTTATACGGTTCACCCTTAGATTTTTTGGGATGCTTCCATTTTTGACTTAATATTTTTTGTACAATTTCAGTTACATATAATTCCAATTGTATAATTTAATGTACATATGATAATTGTATTTAGCGCATTTCCTTGGTGACTAAAAAGACAAGAACTGAACAAAAGATACGGATTACTTAGACGACTTCTTGGAGTTAACGACACAGAACAAACTTACAATATACAAAACAATCATTCGACCTATATGGACATACGGACTTGAACTCTGGGGTACTGCAAAAACATCCAACATCAACAGAATACAGGCATTCCAGTCAAAAGTCCTCCGCAAAATTGTAAATGCCCCTTTCTATGTATCCAACAAAACCCTTCACAATGAATGATTAGATGTATTTGTAAAAATTATATAGCCTTGGCAGCAGATGCTCATCAATAAATATATATATATATATATATATATATATATATATATATATATATATATATATATATATATATATATTGTACATATCAGTAAAGAATTCTCAACGACGAATATAAGTTGTCATGGCTGAAAAACATGTTATACGAAATTTTTCAGATTAGTGAATGAATAAAGTAATCGAAACGAAACTAATTCATAATAACGAAACTAAATAAGGGGATTACTTCAATTGTTAAGGGTTTAGGGTGCATTTACATCTGGCACTTCTCGCAGGATATACATATATGTCAGGATATATATGTGTCGGATAGATATTCTCTTGCAAGTTTACATACCGAGTATTTTTTATCCCCCTATATTGCAAGAGTAAAGTAGACGAACTGTTAAACTCCAGAGATAAATCAAATAGTTCTGTTGCAACTAGACAATATCCAGTGTTTACACCTGATGGTATAGAAGTATCGACAATACAGCTAGTAGCCAAGATATTTATCTCTTACATTTATTCTTCTCTTTATAATCAGTGTTTACACCTGACGGTATAGAAGTGTCGACACTTATAGCTTGTGCTAGAAATATATATATATATATATATATATATATATATATATATATATCAGGCATAAATTGTTCATAGTTTACATTAGTCAGAATTCCTCTTTGATATCCTTCAATAACTATCAGATGTAAACGCACCCTTACAGCCTTCAATCAGAGTGTAAATATTGGGCTGGGCATATGAGCTTAGAGTGGTAGATATTCTCCGGTATAAATTGAGGGAATGGATCATTAAACATTGCTTTTAGGGAATCAATCAAATTTCAAATTCTCTATTCGCGCCCCCACCCTTTTGGAGGTGGATGTTCGCCCCAACTATTGATGAGTAGAGGTAATGGAGTTTAGGAAATGGATATTACGCGAGTGAGTGGAAAAGCAAAGTTGTGACTTTATAATGAACTTCTAAAAGGTTGGAGACAGACGAGTGGGTCGTAGCTATCTCATAAACACAGCTCAGTTCCCTGGCCGAAATGGGGGAATTAAATGAAATAAAATGGCGAAAAATGTACATTATAAATAAATAGCTTTCAAGTTTTAAATATTTAACGTTATTACAAATGAGGGTTTTATTTAAATGTACTTATTTCCTGTTTTCTCTCTCGAGAAGGAGGAAACCAACTTTCGGGAAGTGCCGAATATAAAATTTTACTTTTCAGAACTCATTAACCTCAACTTTTTTATAAAATAACCTCATAAAAAAAAAAGTCGGCTGTAATGCAAAAGAAAATATTGGTTTCAAAAACCGCACCGCTAGTGAATATATATATTTATTTATTTTGAATTTGCAGACGGTCATATATTATAAAAAGTCCGACTCGCAGGAACTGCATCATCTTTGCGCGGTTCCGTTCTTGTATCTAGACTCATTTAAAATGATTAAAATAGAAGCTGTTATTATTTTGGGTCCACATAGAAAACATGAAGATTAGATAGTTAGCCGTCGAGGTGATAAGTAAAGATGGAGTGGTTGGGATTCGGCTAAAGAAACCTCAATACGATTTTTGTTAAAAAATCTATATTTAGGACGTTTTGGCTACTCATTGGTAGCCTTCGTCAGCAATGAAAGTGCCGGGAGGCAGAGGAAGACCAAAGTTGACAGTTCCATCTTTACATTCAAGAAAGGTCTTATTTACGATCTTACCTGCATGGGTTCCCGCCCTAGGAAGGGCCCCGCTAGGCATTTGAATAACTATATCTTGGAAATCCATATCTCTAAGATTAAATTGTTTTTCTTATTTTTCTTAACCTGATTTATTATCAAATACATTATCCAACTATAAGCAGTCAAAAAATAACAAGGAATAAAAACAGACAAAAAGAACAGTTCGAATCAGCGAAATCAATTACTTTAAAGTTTTAAGCACTTATTTCTCCGATTGACATCGTCTAATCAAAACTTTCATCAGAACCTTTTTTGTAGAGCATTTAGTAAGCTTTCTAATGGTATTCTTCCGTTTCCCAAGATTTTCAACCTTTTTCGAGATATTAAGGAAAGTATACAAAGTTCCCAAAACTTTTCATGTCTGTTCATAAAATATTTTATTCTAACCCTTCCTTAACTCCAAACGTAACATAACTTTCAACATATTAGTTTTAATGAAAGTAGAACATGCAGATAATGTTTCAACTGAATCCCGTGATTCTAAGTACCCAAACCAAAAACGGTATTCAAAAACTATTTTTCCAATTTTCTCGAAAACGGTTAAAGCTATCGCCTTGAAAATGGTTTCATTCGTTTTCCTAGCCCAAGAAGCCCATAAAAAGAGTACTTACAAGCTTATGAACTCAAAAACGTAAGCGTTACGATTTTTTCTGCGCGAATTTCGCCCCAAACGCCATCTTCCAGTGGGCGGATTTTGCTGGTTAACGAACTTGACCTTTCAAATTGGACGACTGATTTTTGTACCAAATTTCATCAAAATCGGACCATCAGGGAAGCCAAAAATGAGCGAACAGACAAATATATATATATAAATAAATATATACATATATATATATATATATATATATATATATATATATATATATATATATATATATATATACAAATTTGAACCACCGTTATTTTCGGTCTCTAGGGGTTCTGAAACGCGAAATTTTCTTGTCGGCACTTCCGGATTGTTTCATTGTATCAACCTTATAAGCGGGGTTCCTCCCTATGGGGGAGGGAGGAACCGCGCTAAAACTTCAATTTCTTACTAGGGTTTGAAATTTTATTAGTCTAGTAGTGAGTCATAGCGAATCCCATGCATTAGGATGCGCATTAACTTATTGACTGGCCTGATTTATATAATATGTCTCACTACTAGAGTAATAAGATCCCCAAAAAAACATAAATGTGAAATAGAGGCCAAGTTCCTCCCCCCACAAAGAAACACTCCATTGCCCAAAAATATCCCCTCCTAAAACCCCCCAAAAACGCCTTACCATCCTACACTCCAAAAAAGTAGTATGAGTTGGTGTATTAAGTGTACCATATTTTCAACCAATAATATTTGCCAATACAAGAGAGGATACAAGAAAGAAATGTCCAAGTTCATTACTTGGAAGACCTCATAGTTACTAAGAACAGTAAAGACACTTCAACTGACCTTTAAAAACAACAATAAAAATACTTATATCCAGTTACTAAAATATCACTTTCCTCAACCAGGTATATTCTTAAACTTCGCATTGTTTTATTTGTGCCGAAATAATCTTTAGAGAGAAAACTAAAGACAAACAGACAGACAGCTGATTGACGATTTTGACTTAGTCTATGCCACTTCCCGGATCAAGACCTACCTGTTTGCCAAGTTTTGTCAAAATCGGTCAAACGGTGTGAATTTGTGTAAGGAACAAACATTCAGACAGACAGCTGATAGACGATTTTGATCTTGCCTATGATTCTCCCCGTATTATGACCCACCTGTGTCCCAAGTTTGGTAAAAATCGGTCAAACGGTTCGGATTCGCATACGGAACAAACATACAGACAGACAGCTGGTATAAGATTTTGACTAAGCCTATATGCGTCTAAATGTTTCTTAAAACATTAAATATAGGTTCTTCATACCGAGACGATTCATTTGATACCCCACATCTTGGGGTTCGGACGGAATGATGGGTTTTCGAAGGAAGTACAAAACTGGCACGCCCCCACCCCGGAAGCGGAGTCAAACACACGATTTCAGGATTTTTCGATTTTTTCCTTTAATAACACCTTCATATCTATCATCCTGCAAAATTTCAAGTCTCTAGCATCATGGGAAGTGCCTAATAATTTTGATGAGTCAGTGAGTCAGTGAGTCTATAAATCCCGATTTTCGATCGCTTATATCTCAGAAACTATTCGATGTAGAATTTTCAAAATTTTCAGTTTTACTCACATCTAGTAGTAAAATACCTGTGTAAAATTTCATAACTTTATCTTTATCCGGTTGAAAGTTATGAGAGGGTAAAAATCGGCTCTAAGACCTGCTGTAATACACATACAGTATGCTTAGGCCGGAACTTGGCTTGGCGCACTACCGTGCGCCTAGATTTCGAACCTTCCAACACTTGCCGTCTCTTGTCTAATGTATTTGGTCAATCAGTCATCAATTTTTGTTGACATCGGAGGCACATTAATACCCATAGAAAATGAATATCTATAAATTATATGAACGTGCTGTGTTCATTTTTTTAATTTTGTGTGGCGAATCTGCCAGATCTAAATATAAAATTAATTATGTTCATGGTGAACATACTATCAGTGTAAGCAAACACTGCCCAGAAATGGTTTAAAACATTTAAAGTCGGAGAAAGAAGCATTTATGATGAGCTCCGTTCAAGACGTACTGTTAATTTTATTAACAACGTTCATAAAATTCTTGTGGAGTTAGAGCCGCAACAATGGATCAGATGGCAGAAAGGGTGGATTCATCTCATGTATTAAAAACTTCTCACGAATGGTGAAAGACAGCAAAAGTGTTTTTTTTTTATCATGTTAATGCCAGACCACTTACGGCTGGAAAAACGCTACCGAAAATTATTGGATTTATTTGAGAGCTTATACTGCCTTAAAAAAATTGTTAGTAGGGGAAAAGCTAAATTATAAACAATGTGTACTAAATGAACTTTCAAATATGTTTGCTCCACAAAGAACCTATGCCTATACAAACTAGTAGGCACCTCCGACTGCGTCATTGGGCCGACATCAAAAGCGGATTTTCTTCATAAGGAAAGAAGAAACACCCTTAAATGCAAGGGGATCGAACCTATCTCCATGGAAGACCTCCTTCAGGGCTGTATTGTGTAAAAGGGGCTTGAGGTAATCCACTTCTGCTTTATGGACTGAAACTAACCTGCACATCGATGGAGTAAATCCTTCCCGAGAAAATATATCTTTTTCGTAAGATAATACTTTTTATGGCATTATTTAAAAGGATCCGCTCCTAGGAACCTAGCGTGTTTTAATGTAATGATTATATCTTTTATTTAAAGCTCAGAATAGAAACATTTGGCCTTTGATGGGACTAAAAAAGCACTTTAGAAACCCAAACCACCGTTTCTTCCGACTCAATTGCTCCTGCCGAAATTTACGTTCAAACCGTTTTGGTAGAAAATTTGGTAACTTCTAACATGTTTTTCTACCACTTACCTAGAATCTAAACCGTTTTCGATATATTTTATAAAACATAAGAAAAGTACCTACAAAATATTTCATGCAAATTGATAAAATTCTCCTAGAGGCCACCTTTATATATTGCAAACAGCAAGTGGTTATCCAGTCACCAACCCCATCGGGCCATTTTTTTCTTCTTCTACATTTAATTATTAGGAAGAAAATAACAATATTTTCCTGTTGCCAGATACAAATTTCTAATTATTATTCACTCTAGTTACATAATTTCTAGCACTCTTAGAGTATAAGAAATTAAAGTGAAATAAAACCTATACATAAGTAAGAGATAGCATAACACCATAACTTCTGTTTAACGTTTAGTAGTACACGACAAGATACCTATATTCCCAGATAGAAATATGATTCAGAATAAAAATATACTAGAAAAATTACAGATATAATATATATAGTGTAGGTATTACAGATATTTCAAGAATATATGCTTAGGCCTTCTACGGACATATCTCTTTAATGTATTCTTATTATCGATAAGAAAAAACCTTTTAGACTGATTACGGATGAATGTTTTTATGCTTATGATATTAGCAAGAGAATGAAGAATTGCAATTTTTGTATAAATTGGCTTGATATTTATTATTCGGAGGCATTTATTTTGTTATTTTTTTATAATTGCTATTTGATTTGTCGCTCTAGCCTGGACAAGCATAGGAGAGTATTGGCCTGAAGCATAGTTCATAAATTAGAAATATCCATGCACGTTTTTTTACTTTGAAAGCACAAAAGATTGGCTAGATTTTTGTGTTCTTTTAATAAGGTTGGAAACGTGTGTTGTGGCATGAGTAAATTACCTCGTCTTTTGCAGTGTGTCAGGATGTGTTTTCTCGTCTGTGGCAACATTGAACAGAATATGGGTCTGTCCCGTCTTTTTATTGAATACGAATGTGTTTGTTGCGACAGCTTACGGTTTAGAAGACACGGAATGGTTGGAATTCGGCTAAGATAAAAACGTCAGATGTTCAAGAAAAATCGACATTGGGAACGTTTCGGCTGCTCTTTGGCATAATCAAAACAGTCACAAACATGTTAACAATATGGCAATAGATTAAGATGCAATTTTTTATGTGATAGGCAAACAGAGGCTTTTACATGAACAAATTTAGCTGTACTCTTATGCAAAAAGTGTGTGAGAATAAGTAAAAAAATTAACAGAGCCCCAAAGTAAAACGTATTATCAATAGCAAAATGACAGCGAAACGCATGAGCACGCAAATAGCAGTATTTTTTGTTTACATTAAAAAAAAAAAAAATATAATAATAGATATAGCCACCAAGATGCCTAGGTGAGGAAGCAAGACCTCCATAAAATTTAGGTGACCATGGTTAAGTGTTGGAGAGAAAGATTCTACACGGGGGTTTATAGTTAGACCCAACGAGGATGAAAGGAGGAAATTACTAGGTGTTAAAAGAAGGATGTGAAAGGCGTTAATGTTTTGGAACGCCCAAATAGGAAACGAGGGAGCCTCGGAAAAACCTACACTGTTTAGTTTGAATTCACTTGGCTCATGTTTTATTATGCCTATTCTATGAATATACCAATTTTGGTGGTACCTTATCATTTATATTACTTTCTGATGCACGAATGTTATGTGTAGGGAAAATTGAATGATGTTTAGAGTCTTCTACCATGTAGTTATCCTCATTAAAGAAGTGCTTGTTGAATTTGAGTTCAGAGTTATTTCAGACTGTTTATATTTTTTTATTATTTATTAATTATAGGTGCTCCGACTTACAGGGTCATTAGCACCTTTCAGGTTGTTATTGCCCATTTCATCAACCTCTGAACTACTGCGTTAGCTTTGGTAAGTGAACCCCACCCTTAAGCTGACATGTCCGGTATCATTGTCTGAAGCTGATCGAGGTAAGCCTCAATCCCTTCGGTACTCATCAGAATGATATAAAGAAGAGTTTACGGGTAAACATTTAGTGTTTGTACCGACTGTAAGCAGGTTAGTGAAGTGCGGTTCGCCAGTCTACTTTACGGTTACCACTAATAGAAGGTTCTAAGTTACCACTGAGCCCCAAGGAATAAACGCTACTATGATCATTCTATATAATACGATGACAAGGTATAAGAGTGTATTACCTTACTCGGTACTTACAGCAACAAGTATGTGCCAACGGCTGGCGATTCTTGATGAGGAGGAATCGTCAGCCGTGGGTACATACCTACTTGTTGCTCCGAACAGTGGAATAAATTTACATAATGGCCTTTACAGTAGTTTAATTTATGAAAAATTATTTATCATTTAATTTATTATCTAAGGGTGGGTTTACACTAGGATAGTTATTGCAGGATATTTATATCAGAGAGAATAATAATTTTGGGGGGAACTGGGCGCATTTCGAAGGGGGGCTGGGAGCATTTAGGGGGTATGGAATAGTAACAATCTAGAACTTAATTAATAGCTAAAACGCCAATATACCCCAAAACAATTATTTTTCAGAACTAAGTGATCTTATTTAATTTATTATTAAGGTTTGTATGTCACATTTTTATCGATGAAATCAAAATTTCCCCTCAGCCCCCCCTTTATATACGCCCATGATTAATGGGCCTTAGGAGCTGAGACATAAAATAAAATAGGTTGAAAATGCTTTAATTTTTTATATCTCGAGTTTGGAAAATGATATCGACATGATTCTGTCACAACAATACAATCATTAAACGTTTACGTTTTCAATTAAACTAGCATTATTCATTTTTTCATACCAAAAAATAATAGCAGATTTAAAATCAGCACCCTAATGTGGTAAATATCATCGAAAACAAGATATAATAATTGTTCCCAGTCCGGAAGAGCCTAAAGGTTTATAAGCGAACATTTTGCGTTTGTCGTTCCTTGTTAGTATAAATCTATATAATTGATTGTATGATTGTATTTTGACATACATGGTGCTGCAGGTAATTTTCTCAAGGAGCAGGTGGGACTCGAACCCCCCCCCCCCCCCCTCTCCCCTTGTGGTTTAGCCACTAGACCACAAGTTGACCCAGGATGGTTGTTGTAAAGGTTATACAAAGAGTGTAAAGAACTTAATTAATGTAAAAATCATTACTATATTTTAAGTAATATGGATAAATACTGTGGTGTGTTGTATTCGCGTAATTTGTAGCTAATACAAATTTAATTTGAATAAACATAATATTATGCAATTTTTCTTTTTTTTATTAAATTTCTCTCATTATCTAGGCGCTGATATTTCATATTCTCTAACTCAATAGAAGCCGTAATTAAACTTGCATATTTGAATATGAAGCACGAGCTGGAAATGCACTATGTTTGTTCAAATAACTCGCCAATTCCCTTTGAATGTTATTATTAGGAATCGAATTATGTTGCCATAGTCCACTCTACTAGAATAATTTCCCGATATTGCAATTTAACCAAACTCGGAACGGAAACATTCCATAATTTTATTTATCCAATATTTTCCAGACAAAAGGTCAATAAAAGAGAATAAACAAAGTCAATTCAATTTATTTTATTTAAGCTCTACATGATTCACCCCTTAGGTACCTCTTAAGGAGCTAAAATAACTCACAACAACAGAAAAACAGCCTAATAGCTGTTCGAATAGGCGAACCTTCCCGTACAATGGCCACGAAAAAACTCATTTTATTTATTTTAATCGTAAAATTTTTTTATTATTGTTATCATTCCTCCGAGGAGGGGAAAAAGTCCAACTAGCAGGAACTGCATCGTCCTAGTGGGTTTCAGTTATTATACCTACTGCCATTTACAAAACTTGGAATAAAAACAGCTTAGAATTTGTCTAAATCTTTCGTGAAAAATGTAAACGCATGTAGAAATGTAAAACGAAATCTCAAAGCGAAGCAAGATCATAGGAGCCAAAAAAACTTACATAAGAACGGTTTTTGTAGGCAATTTAATGAGCTTTCGAAGAGATTGTTTATATTAACTACGATTTCCTAAATGGTTTCGAGATTTATAAGAATATATCGGCGAATCTTAAGAAAATTCTAGTTTATCCATCCTACTTGACAACGGTTGTAGTTATGGCCTTTAGAAAGGTTTCATTAAATTCCCCACGTCCAGTTTTGGGCAAAACTCATTCAGAATAATGAATAATGAACAAATCTACTATTTAATTCTGAATAATGATTTATTCATTATTCAGTCAATTTGATGAATAACGTAACTTTTTATTTTTATTCATTATTGAATAACAATCATTTATTGAATGAAAATGATTTATTGAATGAAAATTTGTATTGAATAAAAGTTATTTATGCGAATGAAACAATATTTTGAATGAAATTGATTTATTTGACTGACATTTTTTGTTAAATACAAGTGATATATTTTAATAATCTTTTCTAATAAAATGACTTAAGTTCCTGAAAAATTTTCTTACTTTTATTGAAAATTATTTATTTAAATGATATTGTTTACTGAACTTAAAGATACTGAGTTTGTTGTTCCACGAACCGCATTATTTTAAATGTATAAAAATAATGAATGAAGAATGAAAAATAATTAATTATTCATTAAATGAAAAAAAAAATCAGTCAATGAATAACTGAATAAATTCTAATTCAATAAAAATGTATTGAATAATGTCCAACCCTGTAATTCATTGAATAAAAAATAAATCAGTGGATCAATAATTTATTCAATGATGAAAAATTTATTGAATAATGCCTTACTCTGCCCACGTCCTATTACGTAGATAAAATTTGCCTGGGGATAAGCGTATATAGAAAATAATTTTGGAGGGGGCTGGGAAAAGTTCGGGGGGGGGCTGAGTCCATTTCCGGTGTATGGAATACTAACAATTTAGATCTTGGAAGAGTTTTAGCCAACTTAAACGCTATTACACCCAAAATAGAATACGTTTTATGAACTAAATGATCTTATTTAATTTATTTTTAAGGGTTTGATGACATTTTTACCGATCAAATCAACATTTCGGGGGGGGGGGCTGCAATCCCCTCAGCCTCCCCTTATATACGCCCATGTGTCTGGGCGCCTAGTAACGCAATATATATATATATATATATATATATATATATATATATATATATTCCACTTGTTTTTTTTAGCGCGGTTCCTCCCTCCCCCATAGGGAGGAACCCCGCTTATAAGGTTGATACAATGAAGCAATCGGGAAGTGCCGACTAGAAAATTTCGCGTTTCAGAAGCCCTAGGGACCGAAAATAAGGGTGGTTCAAATTTGTATATATATATATATATATATATGTATATATATATATATATATATATATATATATATATATATATATATATATATATATATATATATTTGTCTGTTCGCTCTGTAGCTCCCAGACGAATTGATGAAATTTGGTACAAAAATCTTTCGTCTAATTTGAAAGGTCAAGTTCGTTAGCCAGCAAAATCCGCCTACTGGAAGATGGCGTTTGGGGCGAAATTCGCGCAAAAAAAATCGTAACGCTTACGTTTTTGAGTTCATAAGCTTGTAAGTACTCGTTTTATATGCTTCCTGGGCTAGGAAAACGAATGAAACCATTTTCAAGGCGATAGCTTTAACCGTTTTCGAGAAAATTGGAAAAATAGTTTTTGAATACCGTTTTTGGTTTGGGTACTTAGAATCATGGGATTCAGTTGAAACATTTTCTGCATGTTCTACTTTCATCAAAACTAATATGTTGAAATTTTGGTTACGTTTGGAGTTAAGGAAGGGTTAGAATAAAATATTTTATTAACAGACATAAAAAGTTTTAGTAACTTTGTTTACTTTCCTTAATATCTCGAAAAAGGTTGAGAATCTTGGTAAACGGAAGGATACCATTAGAAAGCTTATTTAATGCTCTAAAAAAAAGGTTCTAATAAAAGTTTTGATTAGGCGATGTCAATCGGAGAAATAAGAGCTTAAAACTTTAAAGTAATTGATTTCGCTTATTCGAACTGTTCTTTTTGTCTGTTTTTTATTCCTTGTTATTTTTTAATTGCTTATAGTTGGATAATGTATTTGAAAATAAAACAGGTTAAGAAAAATAAGAAAAACAATTTAATGTTAGAGATATGGATTTCCAAGATATATCTTTTCAACTGCCTAGCGTCCTTCCTAGGGAGGGTTGTTTGTCTTTGATTTTGGTACTTAGAATTATGGGATACAGTTGAAACATTTTCTGCATGTTCGAATTTCATCAAAACTAATATGTTGAAATTTTTGTTACGTTTAGAGTAAAGGAAGGGTTAGAATAAAATATTTTATTAACAGACAAAAAAAGTTTTGGTAACTTTGTATACATTTGTTAGTATCTCGAAAACCGTTGACAATCTTGTGAAGCGGAAGATTACCATTCGAAAGCTTACTAAATTCTCTACAAAAAAGGTTCTGAAGAAAGTTTTAATTAGGCGATGTCAATCGGAAAAATAAGTGCTTAAAACTTTAAATTAATTGATTTCGTTTATTCGAACGGTTCTTTTTGTCTGTTTTATTCCTTGTTATTTTTTAATTGCTTATAGTTGGATAATGTATTTGACAATATAACTGGTTAAGTAAAATAACAAAAACAATTTATTGTTAGAAATATTTTCTTTATTTGGCAGAGGGTCGATGAAGCAGAACACCATTTGTTTTTGTTCAACTATTTTATTTTATCTATTTTGCTTGACATGTTTCGCGCCTTAATTCGCACCTCTTCAGGGGCTTTCCTTATCCGGAAGTCCTCTCGTATTACGCCTGATTCAAGCCAGTGCACATGACGAGAGGACTTCCGGATAAGGAAAGCCCCTGAAGAGGTGCGAATTAAGGCGCGAAACATGTCAAGCAAAATAGATAAAATAAAATAGTTGAACAAAAACAAATGGTGGTCTGCTTCATCGACCCTCTGCCAAATAAAGAAAAAAGAACATGTGGAAAATATATATCGGGTCATATTCAGAAGCATTAATATATATATATATATATATATATATATATATATATACATATATATATGTCATATGTCAATACCGCCTTTCATAAGCGGGAAGCAAAAACAATCTAAAATACAAGCAATCAAATCAAATACTTCTCCGAAGAGCAGCGGGAATGATTAAACTGTATACGGAAGAGTGAAAAAGTATTCCTTATATTTTAATAAAATGGTAAAGTGAAGTATAACATTTCAACGGTTTTAATTTAGTCGGTGTTAATATTTCACTTCAACAATGTTGATTGCCTGCGCGTGAGGTAATCCACTTTATTTCTGCCCGCTGCATGTTTTACAATAATCTTTTATGAATTGGGGATCTGGTAACTAAATTGGTTTCTGGTTATGATATAGCTACATATATCCCAGCGTGAGCTCCATTCAGGCCACTTCGATCCTGCGAGAGGGCTGCTGTATAACTAACCGTTGATTTTAAAGGCTTAGGGAGTATTGCTTGGGACCATGGGATCTGCATAGAGAGTTTCCTGTAGGTCTGATAATAGTAAAATACCATTTAAATTTACTTTTTACTGATTATTTTCTATTAATTGCTTTAGCTAGAGCAGACAGTAAACTGCGAGTCTCTTGAAATGACTTTAGCTAGAGCAGGCAATACACTGCGAGTATCTTGGAATGACTTTAGCTAGAGCAGACAGTAAACTGCGAGTCTCTTCGAATGACTTTAGCTAGAGCAGGCAGTACACTGCGAGTATCTTGGAATGACTTTAGCTAGAGCAGAAAGTAAACTACGAGTCTCTTTGAATGACTTTAGCTAGAGCAGGCAGTACACTGCGAATATCTTGGAATGACTTTAGCTAGAGCAGACAGTAAACTGCGAGTCTCTTGGAATGACTTTAGCTAGAGCAGACAGTAAACTGCGAGTATGTTGGATTGACTTTTGACGGAGCAGACAATGGAGGAATTAGTCCGTCGGATGGGCTTTTTCTAGAGCAGACAATTAAGCTACGAGTCTGTTGGACTCGCTCTTGCTAGGGCAGACAGTAAACTTCGAGTGTGTGGGACGGACTTTTGACGGAGTAGACAGTGAAGAATTAGTCTGACGGACTGGCTTTTCTAGAGCAATCAGTTAAGTTACAAGTCTTTTGGACATGCTTTTGCTAGAGCAGACAGTAAAGGTACGAGTGTGTTGCGCTGACTTTTGCTAGAGCAAAGGGGCAGCTTTTCCCAAATAATATTATCGATTGAAAAATAATAATGTGAAAAAAAAAAGAAATATTCATTTGCGGTGGAATGCTTCCAAAAACGACCTGAATGGCGGATGACATACCAAAAATTGCCCTCAATCTATTCTTGCATTAGAGATAATAATAAATTTGTATCCGATAATAGACTGAGCGATGAAAGGAGACCTTGAGAAATGCTGAAAGACGGAATATTTAGGGAGCGGAGAGAAATTCTGATATTGATTCACATATTTCCCGAGCTTCGCCATTATTGAGAACGGAATTCTGAGCTAATTGAAAAGCTATTAGTGTATATTCTTCTCTTTATCCCTATACTAAAGTTGGAGGCGATCTTGACGTTATTGGTATAATCGCCCCTCTTTTCCGACTACTATGCCCCAGTCGGAAAGGAGGCCTGGGCATGGGGAGACCATTACCCTAAATAGCTCTTAGAAGAACAGTGAAATATATATGTGTGTATATATATGTATATATATATATATGGTATATATATATATATATATATATATATATATATATATACATACATAGATAAAGGCGTTTCCATGTTTTTTTGACTAAACGCTAGTTCTTTATTATTATTCTCTGAATAATAATAAAATAATAATAATAAAAAAGGGAAAAATAAAATATAATTATAAATTAAAAAAATAATAATAACAAAAATAAGTAATAATAAAATAATATATAAAAATTTCAAATAAATAAAACAAAGAAATGAGTACTTCGGTTGTTTATGTTCTATTTAGATTTCGTCTATCAATTTGGCGATCCTTAAAAACTCAAAAAGACTCTCGACTTGGTTGGTATGATCACCTAGAATTTGATCTAAGGAATCTGATAGTTGAAGGAATCAGAAGGCTAATATTTTTCTCCATCTCTTAGAGTAATTAAGTACTTTCAAATAATCACTGAATTAATGCTGTAATTCGCTTGAACAAGGCTCTATTACCACAACCCTCAAACTCAGTACTTGTACTTGAAGTAAGTTTTAACGAGATGAGCTTACAGGCAACCGCCTAGTCATCCGAGCAGCAACCTAGCAGTAATCAGCTACTAAACACGGATAGTTTAATCCTTAAAATGGTTCCTATTGTATACAATAGCTATACATAGCTAATCAACTGGCAGATAAGTCCGACTCGCTGGAACTTCTCAATCTAAGCGTGTTTTCATAAATCCTTACCCCTTTTGTGATTTCTAAATCTTAAAATGGGAACTTGTACTATTTTTCAACAATCCTCCAGCTATTTTTGCAGGAAAGGTAAATTCAAAAGCAACCTTCCTTTATCGGCCCGATTAACAATTATATGGTCGTGGGTTTTAAGGAGGACCGGGTAGATTTAAATTTCTTAACACATTGACTGTCTCTGTAATTTTCAAGATTCCGTTCTACAAAGCGTATTAAACTTAATCACTTTTCTTATTGAAAACTATAATTACAGTATGTAACGATCACCATAAAGCATATAAAATTTGTTTGTCGCAAAAAAGAAAGTTGGTATGAACCATCTCAAAGTTTATGTAACTGAAAGTTCTTTACGGAAACCAACTATGAGTTAGTTCTTACCTAAAAATGCTTCGGTCTTTTGTTATGTTACTACATCGCTACATTTTTTGTTTTTTTTCTGAGAGGCCATCTTTTCATATTAACACTGCTTTACGGAAGTTCCTTTACTTCGGGACTGGCATCCGAGGCAATAACGCTAACTACGAGATAACTTGTAGTTGGGAGTCAACGTGTAAAGCATCCAAGTATTAGATAACTATTCGAATACTTACTATGAACGGTTCCGATAAAAACGGCTTACGAGTTAGTAATTTTCGATGAGACGATCTTATTTCGAGAAATAGCACCTTAAGACTCATAAAGTAATGGTTATATGTGCCTGTTTCCCTATATCTCTGTATTTTGTGTTATTGTTTTTAGGAATAAAAAGAATTTGAGAGGAATCAAATACGTTAAATGAAACACAATTTTTTCTTGTTTGTGATTGAGCTTTTCGAACGGAAGTCGCAGAGTGAGTCATTTCCGCGTCATTTTTTCGTGTAAGTTTTCGGTACCGTAGAATGGGGTGAATAGCAACAGTTTTGAACTTCAAGTTTAAATATCAAAAGTACTATAAGAGATATTGAATTGAGACCTACCTCGGTTTATGGGTCTTCCCGTCCTCTACAAGCCTGCAGCTTCATATTTTCTTTTTATGGCAAGGTAAAATTTAAAAAAATTGAAAACATGCTGTTTCTATACACCCCATCGAGCGGGGTCAATAGAAACAGGCATTGTTTTTCACGTCTGTTTCTATTTCAGAGTTTGTTGGGGCAATAGAAACAGTAAGTATTGTTAAGGGATGGATAGAAACACAAACGAGTGGTAATCAGAGCAAAAAATTTAATTACAATATATCGTAACCGATACCCAAAAACAAAAAGAACAAAAGTGAGAATACAAAGTTTAGTCTAATAAATTATGAAGGCACTTAAGTCATCCTGAAAACAGATTTTGTCTTTCCAGCGAGAAGCAGACTTTGAGGTTTGAACAACTGGCATCAATTTTTTAATTACATCATCCTTGGAGAAAAATGATTCTTCATCAGTCAAGGAAAACATATTACTGCTGAGGGTTTTCTTGCAAAACAGTCCAACATAACCGTCATCTTGAAAGTCAGTGACTTTGGAGACATACATTCTAAATACATTTTTAGTTTTTCCATATACCTTCACGATTACAAAATCGTCAGGTTGGATTAATCTGTCAAGTTCTTTTGAAAGTTCGGCATTTGCAGAAGAATCGGATAATGTGAGATCTGAGTCACTGTCTTGCACAGAATAGTCCGAATCTTCTGGTGATGATTCTGAATCGAGTTTTTTATTTTTCTTTTTCCTGGCACTTACACTTTGTTTTCTGGTACCTGTGGAATTATCATTGTCAGTGCTTGTACCAGCAACAGATGTGCTAGGTCCAGCCTGATCTGGATCCGGTGGAAAATCTGCCACAGAAACACTTTTTCCTGGACCAACATCTACTTTCACTCGCTTTTTTCGAGCTGGAACTGTTTCTGTGTGTCTTAGAGCTGTTAATAGTTCCTTGAAGGAAGCATCAATAGCAGCAACAGGAGATAGTGCTGGTGTTGTGGCTCTTGAGGATTGGGTTGATTCAATAGACAAATCTGAGGAGGGTAGCATCTTTAGTACTTCCTTCCGATTTAGGGGCACAATACCACATTTTCTAAAGCCAGAAATTACATTTTCCGATTTGCATGATTCACACAGTTTCTTTAGCAAACTAGGAAACTTGCTCTTTTGAATGGTAGCTTCATTCTTGCCGGGTCCTTTTTTCCAATCTAGAAGGATTGAACGCCATGCCATTTTGAGAGGGCGAAAGAATGCCACGTCTAATGGTTGAGTGAGGTGCGTGGAGTTTGCTGGTAAAAATATAAAGTGGACATCATTTTCTGCACATTTTTTAATGAGATCAAAGGACAAGTGGCTAGATAAGTTGTCTCCAATCATGTACTTTTTGCCAGGTAAACGTCTAAGATAAGGAAGGGCTATGGTTTCAACATAATCAGAAAAACAAAAGTTGTCGAACCAACCACTTTTGGTCCTATGGTATCTGGACCCATCAGAGCCTCCTTCTCTCCAACTTTCATACAAGTGTAAAGATTTATAGACTACATATGGGGGTAAGAGGTGACCATCACCAGCAGCTGAAAACATGACAGAAATGGAGCATTTGGTTGAGTTCATCACCCTTTCTGGGTACTTACATCCACGCTTAGTTATTACTTTATGTTTTCCAGGATCATCAGAAAGGTTCGTTTCATCATAATTAATAATGTTTGATGAAGGAACGTCTCTGAGCTCTGCTTCTAGTCTGTCAAAGTACTCATTGATCGTTTCTGGGGAGACACCTGCTCTGACCCGTTTAATGTTTTGGCATAACCTTTGTGACAAGTCAGCCTTATGTCTATTCAAAAAAGAATAGACAAAATCACGGCCAGGAAAGTTGTCTTTGAATTTTTTTATGGTTCTACCTTGGCGGTCAAGCGATTCTTTGACCAAAATTCGCAGAGTCCACGAATCAATTGGGTAGCCCCAGTCAGCACAAATAATAAGTCTACTCGCCAAAGTTTTTTCCTCTTCTTCTGTTAAAGCGGTTTGCCCTCCTTTTTTCTTAATTTGATCACCTTTTTTCAAATGTCTGTAGAGGACACTATAATGGATGTCATATTTTGCCGCTGCGTTTCGAAGGCTAAGGCCATTAGTTATGTCTTCAACAGCTGCCTTAATAACCTCTGGATCTGGTACTTTGTTCGGTTTTAATCGTTTGTAACTCCTTGGCATGCTGAAAGAAAACGGTCACATTATAGCTTGTGCCAACTAATATTCCTCAATTGGATAACTATTGGTTGTATATTATATATTTAATTGTCTTTCAGCTGTGACATTGGAAAATAAACACAAAATAAAAACTTTACGATTTGTGGGGTGAATAGAAACAGCAAAATAATGTGTTTCTATTCACCCCACAGATTCAAAATATGGATCATAACCTAAAACAAAAATTGAAACAAAGAAATGGTTTTGTTTACACTATATTAAACAATGTGATATCTTCTACAGGTATACATGTATGGTACTTACATGTAAAGTTTGGAAAACGATGAAAATCGGCTGAAACAGAAGTTGCTTTGTCACACCACTGAATCTGAATCTCAGTATTGCCAACCACACAAAATCACATTTCCCTTAAATCTTACCTTATTTCCATCTCATAAAAAAAAAATATCCCTGTCTGCTTTACTTTAACCCCCTATTACATAATGTTGAATTTTTTCAGAAGTTTCGTTTCTATTCACCCCACTGTTGCTATTCACCCCATTTTACGGTACCCAAATTTTCACTTTTCATCAAGACCTCATTGGAGTAAACTTTTAAATTATTCACAAGATATTAACTATATATATTCTATGCATGTAAATGATACTAAGGATAAGAATTTTCCGAGTGTCTACCTTTCTCAGATCCACTGATATGTTCTTAAACTATTCGACGCTACTCCCGCACAAGTACGGGCTGACAAAGACGCTCTCCCCGCGCTGCCCCCGCACTGCTGTGAGCTGACAGCACAATTTTATGATATAACAGTTTTATGTTGTATCATAAAACTGAATTCTCACTTAATTTTTTTGTTGTTATTCTATTAGATTTCATACTTACGAAAACAGCTTCACGTGAGGCGTACTCACGTTCTTCTTGTTTAAACATTATCATAAATACGCATTTGGCAAATCTAATATCTTTATTTAATCTGTGTGAATATTTTTATTATAAACATTAAATTATCAACAGGCTTCATATATAATAAATTCTGAATAATTTTATTTTAAGTTTGTTCATATTTAAATATACATTTGTGTATATATTTGTTGATATTTTGCATGTATTTGTTATTGTGAATAGATTTTTTTTTAAATTTTTTTTATTGAACTGTGAATTAAATCTTTTAATATATGAGATTCACTTGGTATTTTTTCTGTCACTACCCCATCACGCCCCTCTTAGGTCTGTATATATTTGGAAATATCTATAGGGATAGTACCACAGAAAGGGGCCACTTGAATTATGATATTTTAGGAAGGTCTAGGAAATTATGCTGGAAGGTTTGGAAAATTACACCGAATCAGGTTAACGGAGTGTTATATTTACCATTTTTCGACTTGAGCATAATGTATGAGCGGAAAGCATCTTGCTAGCGAGAAACAATGCCAACTATTATTCGTACTTCGGTCGTTATTACACTTACTCGTATTGGAGATTCAAGGATATTTGATGTCCTTAAAGCGGAGCGAATGATGCAAATGTAACACTATCATAAGCATTGAACACAGTTTCAAGAAATATCGTGACATAAGTATAATATAGAGAACCTGATACTGCTAAAGCCCTAGAAAACGACTTGTCTATGATAAATAAAATCTTCCTATTTCTCAACGATACTAAAACTATACGATGAAATATAAATGTGTGGAAAAAGCACAATATATATACCCGCGCTATATATATAAAGCACAATATACACAAAATATATATGTATATATATATATTTATATTTCCTCTTCTTTTAATAAGGCCTTATAGGTCAAAAAATTGCTTCAACACTTCTTTCACAAGCCATGGCTGGTTGTAATGTTATATTTAAAAAAAAAACGTTTAATTTACTTTTTGTTTGTTTGATGTTATAAATGACGACTACGTTGTATAAGAAATGTTTGTCTGTGATGAGAGACCAAGTTGCCATAAACTAGTCGACATGAATAAAATGATGTAAAAGATGTGTTTTTCTCTCTTCTAAAATTAAAGAGAAAAACAATTCAAAAGAATGTGAAAAATTGGCCAGAAAAAGAGCTGTTTGATAATATTATATATATATATATATATATATATATATATATATATATATATATATATATATAATTATTATAAAATTGTGACCCTTTTTTCTTTCAATATATTATTAATATTATTATATATTATTATATTATTAATAGGCGGAAGGTCATGCATATATAAAACTTTTTATGCTTTATTTTTCGCTCTACATGTTTCGCGTTTCCTGACGCCTCTTCAGGAGCTATTTAATTACATATAAATATATATTTAGCCTTAGCTACGGAAGACCTTCCACAGGTAGGGCCAAATCTATACATATATGTAATTAAGTTGCTCCTGAAGAGGCATCAGGAAACGCGAAACATGTAGAGTGAAAAATAAAGCATATAAAGAAAAGTTGACGAGTTTTATATATGGATGACCTTCCGCCTATTCAAATAATATATATATATATATATATATATATATATATATATATATATATATATAAATCACGTATCTGTCTGTTTTTTGTTTGTTTGTTTGTTCCTTATACAAATCTACACCGTTTGACCGATTTTTACCAAACTCGGCACACAGGTTGGTCTTGATACGAGAAATCTCCTAGGCTAGGTGAAACTAGTCAAATTTCAAAATTTGGTCAAAAGTTTTGTTCAAGAAAAATTGGCTACACTGAACCATTTAGATTGTGATGGCCATTTTAAATCGACAACTACTGGCCTCTGTCGGCTGTTAGATGAAGTGCTGTTGTGCTGGCCTCTGCCGGTATCATTATGAACTAAAACAAATTCACATCGTTTGACTGATTTTCGTAACTGTGACAACTAGGTATCAAGTAGATCTTGATACGGGGAGAGTCATAGACAGAAAGTAGGTGTATCACGGCACACTGGGTAACAGCTGGTATATATATATATATATATATATATATATATATATATATATATATATATATATATATATACATACACAAATTTAAATCAATTTTCTTTTCGTGACATATGGCCTTTGAAACATGAAATGTCTTGCCGGCACTTCCGGAGAAAACGCGCTAAAAAATTGAATATCACTGAAAAAAAGGAAGGAATATTGTGCCGTGTTAAGCCGCGGAAGTGGACCGACCGCCGTTGAACTGTAGGTGAAGGGGCATAGGGTGAGTGAAATGAGTGATGATGCCCGCAAGGACTTTATTAGTGTCTGAAATAATCCCCGTGAAGTTGGTCCATCTATCAATGCCAGTACTTAACGCTTCACTTCAACACTTCACTATTTGGCTACCTCACGTATCCGGCTTCATAAAGTGGTACGAACCTCGTCGGATGAACTCGACGAGGTGGATTAGCAAGTTACAGAATATAGCAATCTGACCTAAATATTACATTTTGCGAATTTCGAGGGAAGATATGTATTTTTGTTGGTATCAAGAAATAATTTATGGTAAAAAATGTTGACTGATCCTACCATATTTCAATGAAGAGGTGTAGATAGTTAGCTGTCGAAGTGATAAACACCAAAGACTAGTTTGCCATTATTAATAACAATTTAATCAGAATGTATACATATTAATACTTATTACAAAATTATAATGAAAATTACCACACACAGGAATAGCGTTAGTGACCTTAAGGGTTGACACGCCATTATAATAATTAAAAAAAAAAGCCTAGTTGGCATTCGGCTTAGTAATGCCAATAAGATTTTAATTGTAAAATGTGGTCTTTCTCCACCCCCGGCATAAAATGCCGACGAAGGTTACCAAAGAGTAGCCGAAACCTCCTGAATATAGATTTTTACAAAAATCATATTGATGTTTTCCCAACCATAGCGTAGCTTCATGGTGTTTTTTTTAAAAAAAAAAAAAACATGATTAGACAAAAAATAAATAAAATAAGTAAATTAAAAAAAAAATAATTTGCTGATTATATAACCCAAGTGATTAGGTGAATTAGTTGTAAATGGAGATATAGCTTACATATATTTTAGTATAGTTACATTATATATAAGTATGCATGAGTGCGTGTGTATATAGGCATATATTTATTTAAAAAAACGTAAAACAAATACAGAATTCAACACTTATACGTTCACACATCAAGGGCGTAATAACTTAATTGTTTATCCCCTTTAAACCCATATCCTATCCTATCCCGTAGCTTCATATTTATTTGAAGGCAGACAATGCAATTGTCAAAAAAGGCCTGAAGCAGGATATTCTAACCTGAAGTTAGTGATTGGGGTTTGGTCATATGTTGAATAAAACTACATTTCATAACTAAAATGAGAATTCGAAGACAAGTATAGTTGGGATTCGGCTAGGAGAAAAACGTCAGATTTTCAAAAAGAGATCTGTATTTTGGACGTTTCGACTGCAACAATGGCAGCCTTCTTCAGCTAAAAAATATATACAACTTATAAGTAAAGAAAATGTACAACTAGTAAGTAAAAGACAGGCAGAAATGAGCGGAGTATATATATCAATACAATAAATTTTAACCAATCTTATTTTTAAAAAACAATGAAAATACGGTAGTTGGAAAGAAAACAGCATGTAGAAAGTGTTAGTAAAAACAGTACAAAAAAAATTAAACAGTAAAAACAACGAACATTTTTTATGTAGTGAAAAACAAAATCTATGTTATAAGTGAATACAATTTATATATTTATTCACTTATAAAATAGATTTTGTTTTTCACTACATAAAAAATGTTCGTTGTTTTTACTGTTTAATTTTTTTTGTACTGTTTTTACAAACACTTTCTACATGCTGTTTTCTTTCCAACTACCGTATTTTCATTGTTTTATAAAAATAAGATTGGTTAAAATTTATTGTATTGATATATATACTCCGCTCATTTCTGCCTGTCTTTTACTTACTAGTTGTACATTTTCTTTACTTATAAGTTGTATATATATTTTAGCTGAAGAAGGCTGCCATTGTTGCAGTCGAAACGTCCAAAATACAGATCTCTTTTTGAAAGTCTGACGTTTTTCTCCTAGCCGAATCCCAACTATACCTGTCTTCGTATCTCTACAGCGGCTAACTATCTCCATCTACACTATAAAATGAGAATTATTTCTGCCAAAATTTTGACTTGACATTTAAGCCTTGTTCAGAGCTATGAAGGAGAGTGAACAGTTCCGTTTCCTAAAAGGGTTCCGGAGAAAAAAACGTTGGTAGAAATAAAACTCATTTTAGCGCGGTTCCTCCCTCCCCCATAGGGAGGAACCCCGCTTATAAGGTTGATACAATGAAACAATCCGGAAGTGCCGGCAAGAAAATTTCGCGTTTCAGAACCCCTAGAGACCGAAAATAACGGTGGTTCAAATTTGTGTATATATATATATATGTATATATTTATTTATTGTATATATATATATATATATATATATATATATATATATATATATATATATATATATATTTGTCTGTTCGCTCATTTCTGGCTTCCCTGATGGTCCGATTTTGATGAAATTTGGTACAAAAATCTGTCGTCCAATTTGAAAGGTCAAGTTCGTTAACCAGCAAAATCCGCCCACTGGAAGATGGCGTTTGGGGCGAAATTCGCGCAAAAAAAATCGTAACGCTTACGTTTTTGAGTTCATAAGCTTGTAAGTACTCGTTTTATAGGCTTCTTGGGCTAGGAAAACGAATGAAACCATTTTCAAGGCGATAGCTTTAACCGTTTTCGAGAAAACTGAAAAAATAATTTTTGAATGCCGTTTTTGGTTTGGGTACTTAGAATCATGGGATTCAGTTGAAACATTTACTGCATCTTCTACTTTCATTAAAACTAATATGTTGAAAATTTGGTTGCGTTTGGAGTTAAGGAAGGGTTAGAATAAAATATTTTATTAACAGACATAAAAAAGTTTTGGTAACTTTGTATACTTTCCTTAATATCTCGAAAAAGGTTAAGAATCTTGGGAAACGGAAGAATACCATTGGAAAGGTTACTAAATGCTCTATAAAAAAGGTTCTAATGAAAGTTTTGATTAGGCGATGTCAATCGGAGAAATAAGTGCTTAAAACTTTAAAGTAATTGATTTCGCTTATTCGAACTGTTCTTTTTGTCTTTGATTTTGATACTTAAAATTATGGGATTCAGTTGAAACATTTTCTGCATGTTTGAATTTCATCAGCAATAATATGTTAAAATTTCGGTTACGTTTGGAGCTAAGGAAGGATTAGAATAAAATATTTTATTAACAGACATGAAATGTTTTGGGAACTTCGTATACATTCCCTGATATCTCGAAGACGGTTAGGAATATTGGTAAACGGAGGGTTACCATGCGAAAGCTTACTAAATGTTCTACAAAAAAGATTCTGAAACAATTTTTGATTAGGCTATGTCAATCGGAGAAATAAGTGCTTAAACTTTGAAGTAATTGATTTCGTTTATTCGAACGGTTCTTCTTGTTTGTTTTTATTCCTTGTTGTTTTTTCATAGGTTATAGTATGATAATGTATTTGACAATAAAACAGATTAATTAAAATAAGAAATGCAATTCATTGTTAAAAATATATCAGGCTGTACCGTATGAAATGTCAGTTTTGGATTTGTCGATTTCCTTGAAATGTCTTGAAACTGTCGAGGCTCCTATTCCGAGTTCTTTGGCATATTCCCTAGTGTTTTTAATTGCTTATAGTAGTCAAATGTATTTGTCAATAAAACAGGATACGTATAATTAGAATCAATATTTTGTTTGTTAGAATTCGAAGATGCCGTATGAATATCTAGATTACAGTACTGGTGTTGATTTCGTTCTTTAGAATTATTCTTGGTATTCCCTATTTTCATCTGTTACCCATAGTTTTTTATTGTTAGTAGGTTTTTCTTATTGATTATAGAATATAAATCTATTTGGCTATAAAACAGGATACGTAAAATTAGTGACAATATTTCGGAGATTTCTGAGCGAAATACTTTTAAGATTTTCTACCACCAAGAACGGCTTTTTTCCTCTATTTTTATCCACTAGATAGGCTTTATTTTGCATATTATTCTATATAAGTTTTATTCAGCAGGGGATTCTGATGAAATGTCGTGTTTTTGCTGTGGATTTTAAATTCGATGTATCTAAGATTGGATAACATTAGCGAGTCTACATAGTTAAGAACCGACGACGGAGGATTACTTCTTGCTATGATTTAGTCTACATATGTATATTAAGTCCTAAATCCAAAAAATAAACTTCACAACGGTTAGATACTATGAGCGAATATGGCGGTTCAATGCCCGTAGAAACAAGGGGGCCGCAGGAAATTTACCTGCTAAGAGTTAATCCTCAAGAGCTGTAAATATACCCCAGGTATCTGCCGACACAAATACAAAGCCTAGGCGGAGAGCACCCCAAAAACTCAGATCCAAACATAAGGTTATATACTAAATATTCATAAAGACTACTTAGTTGTAAACCGATTCATCAATTAGCAATTAATAGTTTTCAACAAAGGTTATATACTAAATATTGATAAAAAGTATTTAATTAGAAAAAACAAAACAATATTCCACAAGACTTGTTTTTGGTCCATTTGTGTCTACTCCATAGACTTAATTAGGTATATTATTCTATTGTAGTTGGGCAACTAAACTTTGCTTTATTTTGTTAAATAAAGTTTTTTTTCTTGACTTGTTATTCGTCAAGACTTTTATTTGTCCTTGTGTATTAACTAGATAGGTTTTATTCGGCATATTATTCTATATAGGCTATATTAGGCAGGGTATTCTACTCAATCGTGTGTACTTCTTCTTGATCCTTGTGTACATGGGCGTATATAAAAACAATTTCGGGGGGGTGGGCTGAGACCATTTCCAGGGTATGGAATACTAAATATTTAGAGCTTGGAATAGTTTTAGGCAACTAAAACGCTATTACACGTAAAATAAAATATGTTTCCCCGACCTGCCCCATAAATGCTGGAGTCCCTCAAGGGAGTATTATTGGCCCTCTCCTTTTCCTCCTTTACACTGCGGATATTCCCACACACCCCCAAACCCTACTAACAACCTACGCAGATGATACTGCCATCCTGTCAACTTCCCCTGATCCCTCAGTAGCATCCCAACACCTGCAGGAACATCTTACCGCCATACAACATTGGAGTGACATGTGGAGAGTAAAAATCAACCCGGAAAAATGTAAGCAGGTTACATTCACTCTCAACCGGAGATCATGCCCTTCTGTACATCTCAAAAACACTCCACTACCAGTATCCAGCGAGGTTCGATATCTAGGATTATACCTTGACAGCCGACTGACATGGAACCCTCACACGAGACTGAAAAGACAAGAACTGAACAAAAGATACGGACTACTTAGACGACTCCTTGGACCCTCATCTAAATTATCAATACAGAACAAACTAACGATATACAAAACAATCATTCGACCAATATGGACTTACGGACTTGAACTCTGGGGGTCTGCAAAACCATCCAACATCAACAGAATACAGGCATTCCAGTCAAAAGTGCTCCGTAAAATTGTAAATGCCCCTTTCTACGTCTCAAACAAAACCCTTCACAATGACCTTAACATTCCATTTGTCCTTGACCTTGCTAAAACCCGTTTCCAAATGTTCCACTCCAAATTGTCCTACCATCCTAACCCGGAAGGTCTATCCCTATCGTCCCAATCCCATCCAGACAATCCTCCCAGGCGGCTCAAGAGACAGTGGCCCCGAGACAATTTACTCTTCTGATCATATAGGGATCATTAAAATATTTATTTGGACAGCTTTGAAAGTGCCAACAATGGCTGGCTTCTTTCACATTTTGTATTGTTTTTATTTTATTTTACTTTTTCCATTTTTTTCAACTTGTTCATAATATCTGCATCATCAAACTTGATTATTGTACTGTTTATAATTTGTACAGATTTCAAATAAATAAATAAATAAATAAAAAAAATAATAATAAATGATTTAGTCTACATATGTATATTAAGTCCTAAATCCAAAAAATAAACTTCACAACGGTTAGATACTATGAGACAATATGGCGGTTCAATGCCCGTAGAAGCAGAAGGTCCGCAGGAAATTTACCTGCTAAGAGTTAATCCTCAAGAGCTGTAAATATACCCCAGGTATCTGCCTACACAAATACAAAGCCTAGGCGGAGAGCACCCCAAAAACACAGATCCAAACATAGGTTATATACTAAATATTCATAAAGACTACATAGTTGTAAACCGATTCATCAATTAGCAATCAATAGTTTTCAACAAAGGTTATATACTATATTTAATTAGAAAAAAAACAATATTCCACAAGACTTGTTTTTGGTCCATTTGTATCTACTCCATAGACTTAATTAGGTATATTATTCTATTGTAGTTGGGCAACTAAACTTTGCTTTATTTTGTTAAATAAAGTTTTTTTTCTTGACTTGTTATTCGTCAAGACTTTTATTTGTCCTTGTGTATTAACTAGATAGGTTTTATTCGGCATATTATTCTATATAGGCTATATTAGGCAGGGTATTCTACTCAATCTTGTGTACTTCTTCTTGATCCTTGTGTACATGGGCGTATATAAAAACAATTTCGGGGGGGTGGGCTGAGACCATTTCCAGGGTATGGAATACTAAATATTTAGAGCTTGGAATAGTTTTAGGCAACTAAAACGCTATTACACGTAAAATAAAATATGTTTTATGAACTAAGTGATCTTATTTAATTTATTTTTAAGGGTTTTACGAGAAGTTTTTATCATCAATTCAAAATTTCGGGAGGGGCTGCAGCCCCCTCAGCCCCCCCCCCTCATATACGCCCATGCTTCTGTATCCACTAGAAAGGCTTTATTAGGCATATTTTGTATTGATTTATAGAGCTTTGCTTTAGAATGAGAGCCAGATTCTGTAATTTCCGCTTCTGTGTAAAAGTTAGCTACTGTCGGTGTCCCTGACGCCTTAATATCACTTTTATTCGAGATGTTCGAGAGGATTTTGACAATTTTCACGAGATATATAAAAAAAATAAGTTTATTTCTTTTCTAAGCTTATCAAATGGCACTAGGGACATGAACGGAACCGCGCTAAGATGCTGCAGTTCCTGCGAGTCGGACTTTTAGTTATAAAATGTAGTTTTATTCATCATACGAGCGAACATAGATTTTCTCGTTTTTTCTTGTCTCTTAAATTAGTGAGTTTACATTTGTTGACTCACAATTTAATACAGAGGGTGTAAACCATCCTTCAGTGAAGACTAAAGCTTATCGGAGCGCGGCGACTGCCAGGTGATGATATCTTTACTATTCTGTAGGGAGTTCAATAATAAAGCCAACTGAACTGGGCAAAGGACACTTGGAGTCAGTTAGCCGTTGAGGTCGTAAGAAGCCAAGGAATAGTCGGGTTTTGGCTAAAAAATCAGATCGATTTTTGGAAAGACATACAATTCTAACGTTTCGGATTTCTCATTGCCAGCTTTCTTCAGCAAAAAAACAATATGACGAAGAGAATAATCCAAAAAAGCAAAGAATTTAATATAGGGATCTCCCCGTGGTCTTGTGGCTAACACCTTAAATTCTCATACGGGAGAAACGCGTTCGAGTCTTACCTGCAGCAAATTGAGAATTTTTTCATCTGCTGCACCACGGATATATATATAGGGGGGCAACCTATAGATATTCCGGAACTATTGGCCTAGGTGCAGAAGCACCGATCTATCTAAAATATATATATATATATATATATATATATATATATATATATATATATATATATATATATGTGATAGATGTGTATGAAGTTTTGTAACCGATTCTTATGATCAAATATATTGTTTACTGTTCTTGATTATCTATTTTACCCTTTGTTGTCTATGTTGGTTATTTAGCTGAAGAAGGCCCCAAAAGAACAAGCCGAAACGTCTAAATTACAGATTTTTCGGAAAATCATCTATAATATTTTACTTAGCCGAAACCCAACTTTTCCTTCACTTTTTAATTGAAGAATATCATGACAGAATGAAAAATGAAGTGGCCTTTGAGCCACAGACAAAATAAAAGGGATGGGCACACATGAGTACTTAATGAAGGAAAATTAAAGCCGACATGCAAAATATGTAACAGCCAACTAACCATAAAACACATACTAAAAGCCAACAACTTCAAAATCTAGACTTACCATATGACATGTACGAATTACTTACTGACAGCAATCAACATATACCAACAATCCTTTCTCATCTTAAAACTATTAATTTATATGGAAAAATTTAACCCATTTTATTCAGCAAAACTCTTCTATATTCAAACAAGTACAATAAAGGGGAGGAATCGCGTCACGAGAAAGGAAAGAATATGTAATATGTAAGGAATGAATTTGTAACATTGACTAATTATGTAATTCGTTGTATATATAATTGGGAAACTGGATATATATGTAATTTTTTATTTGTATTTGTAATATTGTAATTGATGTATATATGTAATAACTGTTTCGAGCGAATCACCTCAGATGCGGATGATCATAAATAATTAAAAAAAAAAAAAAAAAAAAACAGATATAATCATCTCTGATTCCTAAATATAGGTAGAATAACATAAAGGAAGAGGAAAGGTAACTATTTTTTACTTTGTAGGATTGAGATGGCGATATGAAACTAGGTCACAGATTGGAGGGAAATTGTATGTTGCGAGGGATAAGATGGTAATTGGTTTGGAAGAGGATAGAAGGATGGAATCTACCCCAACTTAACCGTTTCCCGACCATCTGTTCTATCCTATATTCTAACATATATGTATATATATATATATATATATATATATATATATGACCGTCCCATCGACAATTACTTCAGAAACGTTTTTTTAGGATATTTATTCAGCTTTCGATTGTTTACTGTCAAATTACCACGATGTCCCAACCATTTTTGAGATATTTAAGAAAATATGCAAAAATCCTAAAACTGCTCGTCTGTTGGTCTTTTGGATAAATTTTGAAACATATAGAAACTACCATATTTACACTAAATCAAATGATTAATTAATCATATGAAATCTACATGACTAACATCATTATGTAACGTGTGTTAAAGAACGTTTGACAATGTCTGTAATTTGCCTGGAAGCCACTGGTTATTATTTAGATGACTATAAATGAGTTTGTATAGTTTAGCTTTTTGAAAGAGAGTATTATGTTTATGTGCTGGCTGCTGTTTTTCAACAGTTCGTTCATGTGATGAGTGATATTGAGTTTGTGTCGTATTCTGCATTCCGTAAGTAGGTGTTTTAGAGTAAAGTGATGAGGAATTCATGTTAGGCAAATCTGAGCCAACAAGTACAATTTCTTCTTGCCTGTTTTCGTGGTAGCTGGATGTTCACTTCTGAGTTGTAGTTTTGATTGTAAATAATCTTTAGTCAGTTAGTCGAGTCCAGGTGCATTTTAAATAATTTATTAAATTTTATTTAATTCCATTCCTCAAGTGTTGGTGTGTTTTTGGTCGGTTCAGCTCATGTTGTCTCATAAAAAAACTTAAAATACGTTTCATTTAAGTCAAATTGTTTTTCTCTCAGCAATATTTACGTTAATTTCAGAATTTTCATTTTTTCTTGTTAAAATACTTCTATTTATATGTCAAATTTAATTCGTTTTGTCTTGCCATCCGTTTTGTCAGTCACGTTAAACATTCTCTATCTTATAAGCCTCTAATTACCGACATTCTCAAAAAATCGTCAGTTTAAAAATCTTAAATACAAAAACATGATTACAATGTTTTTTCTCGTTTATTAAATTTAAATGCTTCTTATAACATAGATATAGTGCAGAATTTAAAAAAATAATTAATTTCGACCATGTTTCCCTAGACATCGTCTAGACAGGTTTGCGACGCACAGTAGGCATGTAGCACTTTTACCGCGAAACAAATAATTTATTTTATACCGACAGAATAACGTAAAACCTATCAATCAATGTAACCAGAAGTCTTTCTGGATTATGATCTCAAAAGTGGGGACATTAATATTTATGTTAAAGTGATCTAACAATATTTGAATGCTTCAAAACGGCTTGACTTGGTGACTAAAATTTTTCTTTTCAGGTATTCGTTAACGATTATTTTGGACTCTACACAAGGTATATAACACCTTTTACTATTTTAAATGATCTAAACATGTTTTAAAATATCTACTCGACGTTTATCTTATTTATATATTTATTTTTTAAAATTGGAAAATTGCATAAAAATGCAGGTTTTCTTACCACTAAAAATGGTTTTCTAGTTATCCTAAAAGAATCAGGTGCGTAAACGCGCGTAACTGATCAGGAGACATTTTTAAATGCGGTGACATTTTTATTTGTATTCAACTTATGGTTGTCATTTAAAAACTTGTCAAGAGATGTGGCTGTCCAGGAATTGGAAAGCTCCCACTTGGCATTTTGATTGCCGCAAACAGGTGTAAACATCTTGTGTAAAAAAAAAAAAAAAAAAAAAAAAAAAATGCAAAGGCAGTAGACTTTTCGTGTTTCAAAACAGGCTACAGCCTCCAAATCTTAACCGGTATCAATGCATTTCTTTAAAATGAAAGCTAATAAAATTTAGAACAACTTTGTCTGGCCAGATTTTTGTTTTTTGTTTCCCCTGTTTATTAAATAACGTGTAAATAATTCCCGAACTTTTACAACTGAACATAAAATAATATTTTATTTTTCATCTATCTTAATATCAGCAATGATATCTTTGAAATTAAACCTTCAAAACCTGATTCGACTTGGAAAAAATCAGACTGACATCTTCAAAACGTAAATGTATCTTAATTCAACAATGATTAATTGAAATAATATGATTTTTGAATGATTTGAAAATAGGGTTTGAATGTTTAATTTCAACGATTAAAGTTATTATAAATTTTATTAGTTTTCATTTAAAAAAAAATTGCATTGAAATCGCATATGATTTGGAGGCTGTAGCCTTTTTTGAAACACGAAAAGTCGTTTGGCCCTATTGTGCGCCGGTTTGTGTACTTTATTCGACGCTAAATGGAATGTTCTTCCCCGTAGAGGAGGCTACGAACCTTCTAAAATCTAATGGAGTGAGCATCTATAGGAGCTGCGGGTAAAGAGCCGTATTCTAGGAAGAAAAATCGGATTTTCCGTTTGAAAGTGTGCGGATGAGCGAGTTGGAACGGTTGGAATTCGAGAGTAAATATGCAGATACCCCATCCTCGTCCATCACCAATACCTAACTCACCAGAGTTTTATGAGATCCCAGTGGATCAACTCCACCCTACGCACCATCAGCATAATTTACCTATATTTCGAATTCTAGCCAGACTTTATATTCGTCTTTCAGGATTCAAAAATACATAGTCTGTTATTGTGTTTATCGTGTTATTTTTGCGCTGTCCAATACAATTAGATGAAATGAGTTAATGCATCTTGGGCGTTTTGATCTCAGCTATTCGTGTTTACGCTTATTTACTTATTGGAGTTAATGTTCTTATTAGTGATTTGTATTCGTAGATCTACCATATTTCTTTATTGGTTTGACTATTCTGTTTATTTATTCGGCATTTGTGTTTTGTCTTTTTGCTGACGAAGTCTACCAAAGAGTACCCGAAACGTCCTTAAGGGGTAATACTACCTTGTACAATCAAAATCAAAGTAATTTTCCTGAATTTATAATTAAAAAAAATCAATATTTTTCAATTCTTTATATCAAACGTTTTATATGGGATGTTAAAGTATCCAAAAAAAAGGTTTCAATTATTCGAAAAAAATGGCGGCGCTGTGTCTGATTTAAGGAAACCCTCTTTTTTCACGGGCGATAGTCTGCAGGCGGCAATTTTTAATCAAGAACGAAAAGCTGAAACTATTTCGAAAGACAAAGGTTAAGTCTAGTAAAGTACGTAGGATTTTCAGGAAATATTAATTCTTTCGAAAATGGTGAACAATTATTCATTTTCTATTAAAAAATCCGTGGAAAATCGGTCCTAAAATCGTTATAATTCAATGAATCGAAAAAAATCCTACTTAATTTACTATCAAATATCATTAGAATGCTTCAGTTAAAATTTAAAGTTGATTGGGCAAAAATTGAAGACGCCAGAGTATCGCTCGATTTGAGAAGCATAGTTTTGAGAAAATTACTATAAAGGTTAATGTTAAGTTTTTTTCATTCATTCTTGTAATAAAGATAATAAATAAAATGGGTTTAATTTTTTCAAATGTATTGAAAGAGGACCCAAAAAAAAACTTCACCATTAAAAAGGGACCAATCGAAGCAAAATCTTCCAATCAGCATCACGTTCACTCCGCATCGGGTCTCCACTCGAAAAATCGTATTTTTTACCCAATTAGAAAATATTTCTTCACATAAACACTCTTAGATATCATTATTAATTAGTTAAGGAAGACTTTTAGCTCATAAAAAAAATTGTAAAAAAAAGTTACAAGGTAGTATTACCCCATAACACAGATTTTTGCAAACATCCTATTTATTTTTTCTAGTCGAATCCCAACTATTCCGTGACTTCATAAAGAAAGATAGTGGAAGCAAATTTTTACCACAATGTATGATCGATTCAAAAGATTTCAGCCCAATGGACTAAGTATTTCTGCACCAGAATCGATTCTGCTCCTTTCCAGCTGAATTAATTCTGGTCTTGACTAGGCTATCGCTTGAGTGGACAGAATCATTGCTTTTGGTCCCATGGGATGTAGAGGAAGAGGAAGAAGGTATTTGAGGTTCGCTCAAGTAACCTTACAACCATTTATATGTATGCACATCTTTCGGATTCCTGGTGTATTGAAATCACGAGCCTCCGAGATTCAATTCGTATCTTCGAAACTCTAAAGAGTTTCGAAGATACGAATTAATGTTAAAATATAAATTCTTATCCGTAGTGGCACTTAAAATAGACGTGGTAAATATTTTTCAGAATTTTTTTTACATCTACTCCAATTAAATCTCGGAGAGAAGTGAGATTTTAGGCGCCATTATTTACAGAAAACGTACAATAGAGGAAACTATTCTCTCGGCTCCCTGAACTTCTACTCGGGAAGCTCTATTGCAAATCATTTCTAATTTTACCGTTAAAATCAACAAGAAATAAAAATCTGAGGAAAACAAAAATAAAGAACCGTTCATAACAACGAAACTAACAATAGCTGGAGTGAAGAGAATATATATAGGTAGATTGAATTATTTTTTTACTCATTATTTTAATACAATTAAATTAGTTTTTGCTAATAAAGCTGGATATATTTTAGCCGATTTTAAATCAAATATTGAGAATAAAACATTCCGCCAAAATTTGAAAGGGATAGGGAAAGTCTGGGAATTTTTAAATTATGCACTTTTTGTATTTACATTTTATTTTTCTCGTCTTTAACTATATGTACTATTTGCACGCCTCCCTAACATGGGTGGTGCGCGCAAATCCTGAGTGAGCAAGCTCAACATCGCCGGATATGAGTCCAGGCGTGGATTTGATAAAAGTAGACTGTATGAAATAATATAAACAAATATTTATGTGAGAGAAAACTATATTAACTGAAACATGTCTTTCCTAGGCTTGAAGAGCCAATGGGGTTTATTTGTTATTTATCAAGATTAATGTTGCCTGGGGATTTTGGAGGGCTGCACGATGTAGCTGATGTGAAAAATGTGGAACGCTTCACGATTTTGCGTGTCATCCTCTTCTCTCTCTTCCGTCCTCGCACTCCTGGCCGGAGGTTCGCCTCTACTCCCTCATGGCGTTGTAGCTGATCTTCTGTAAATGAGTGAGGAGGTTTGGCTGTAGAAGAGCTGTTGAGCGGTGTAAATGCCCTTCGGCTGCCCAGGACGTACTGCCTGCTTGGGCTCCGTGCGTGTAGCCTAGCGCTGCGTGCTGCAGTGCGAGCTTGCAGAACTTCCTGCTTCACGCGCTGGACCGAGAGAGTGCGTGGGATCTTCGATAGGTGAGCGATAGAGCAAGCTCGTAGATCGAACACTATACTTTGTGGGCGAATGGCCTTAGCTCCGGACGCTGATAATAATAAAAAAACTACAGTTTGTAATCAATAACTTATTTCCTAAATATCTTTAATATATTAAAAATAAAAATCAAGCAAGAAATACTTACATGTTAAGGTGGTTTGAAGATTAATAGACAAAAAAAGTTATTTCTAAAGTTTTATGTTATCGTTATTTTTCTGTTAAAAATGATAATAATGTACAAACGATACACTGCAGAATTTGATCACAATAAACAGTATAATTATCAAAATTATTCTGGAATAAGTAAAATAGTACAGTTATGTCGTAGACGTAGACTTACGCAAATTTGAAGTGGAATAAAATGTATTATCTAGACATCCAAACACAACGTCATCTACTGGAAGTCTACGAAACAGAATATTTATCTCAGACAGATATTCAAACTAATGTAAACTGCAAACAATTCAAAGCTGAGATATACATTTCTATCACGAGCAATAAGGGTGCGTTTACATCCGATATGCTGCAGAATATTTATGTCAGACAGATATTCTAACTAATGTAAACTGCAAACAATTCAATGCTGAGATATACATTTCTATCACGAGCAATAAGGGTGCGTTTACATCCGATATGCTGCAGAATATTTATGTCAGACAGATATTCTAACTAATGTAAACTGCAAACAATTCAATGCTGAGATATACATTTCTATCACGAGCAATAAGGGTGCGTTTACATCCGATATGCTGCAGAATATTTATGTCAGACAGATATTCTAACTAATGTAAACTGCAAACAATTCAATGCTGAGATATACATTTCTATCAAGAGCAATAAGGGTGCGTTTACATCCGATATGCTGCAGAATATTTATGTCAGACAGATATTCTAACTAATGTAAACTGCAAACAATTTAATGCTGAGATATACATTTCCATCACGAGTAATAAGGGTGCGTTTACATCTGATATGCTGCAGAATATTTATGTCAGACAGATATTCTAACTAATGTAAACTGCAAACAATTCAATGCTGAGATATACATTTCCATCACGAGCAATAAGGGTGCGTTTACATCTGACATTTCTCGTCAGAAAAAATATGTCTCAGATGTCGCATATGATAATTATTATATCCGACACCTGAGATATATTTCCTGCGAGAAGTGTCAGATATAAACACACATTTAGGTGTCAAAATATGTTATGCAATAGTATAAAAATTATAATTTCATAATGTAATTAGAATTCTAGAGTGAAAAAACATCAAATAAATAAAGGTAATATTATGTTTATTTTCTTAATATTTTCAGAAATAAATAAAAATTATTCATATATATATATATATATATATATATATATATATATATATATATATATAAATTTGACAACCGTTATTTTTGTGATCTATGGGTTCTAATCTCTGGTCATTTCTACTCGGCACTTCAGGATTTCAACATAACGTTGACGTAATAAGCGGGTTTCCTACCTAGGGAAGTAGGTAGGAAACCCGCTAAACTTGAACGAACTAGTGACATATATTAGTATCAAATTGACGTCATTCCTTTGAGACAAAGAACAATTATCAATCCAAAAAAATTAAAGGAGGGTTCCTTTAATCAATCCTTTACTTTGGAAAGGAGGGTTCGTAGAAAATATAAAAATATAGAGTTTTAATAAAAAGTATAAAAAGACACATTCTACAAACAAAGTAGAAGAGTACTAACTTTTTTTTCTTCTCAAGTAATTAAGTGAAATAGGAATTACCCCAGAGGTAAAAGGATTGAACAATCAAAGACTTTTCGTCCACTTTTTTCTCCATTATTAAAAATACCTTTGATACATTTTAAACTTAATTCGAATGTTGTAGCAAGTAAAGTTCAAATATTAATAATTTTTAATAATGAAATCTCAAAGAAATATTTTACGGCAGTTAATATAAAACAGAGGTATAATTCTGTTCCAAGCAGAAAATTGCTTCAAATCTTCATCTCTCCCCTAGCTTTTTAGTATTAAACATAATTCTCGCTAAACATTTTATTAATCTATTTATTAGAAATTTTAAGTAGCCCGGTTGTAAAGTAATCATTTGAAAGCTTACTAAATTTTTTACAAAAAAGGTTCTGAAGCAATTTTCCATTAGGCGATTTCAATCGGAGAAATAAGTGCTTAAAACTTCAAATGTGTTTGTTTTGTTCTTTTGAACGGGGTTTCGTACTTGTTTAACTCACGTTTTAATTGGTTGTTTTTGTTTTAAATTGCATTTATTTATAGAAAATAAATATAAATAGTGTTATAGTAGAAGAAGTCAAGAAAATTAGAAACATTTTGATATTTGATACTGTGAAATAACTATTTCTAGTAGCGGTGGGGGCTGGCCAACCCAGCTGTGGGGTGGGATTCGAAGTAAAAGGGTACGCTGGCCCTTTGTAATGGGCCTTAGAAGGATTTCACAAAAGGTCTAACCAAAATAATAACTGTTTCTATTTCAATCTTTCCAAATAAAACTATGGATAAGAACGGAACCGCACTAAGATGACGCAGTTCCTGCGAGTCGGATTTTTTTTTTAACTGGAGATAACATGGAAAAGTATATCATTCAGTAGCGTCCATTTCATAAATGAAAGAAGCATTATATATAGGTGTGAGTGTCGGGGTCCATTGAGGTGAAAAGAAGGGAGATAAAGTTGATGGATGAAGGAGATGATCCCCCTGTACTTCCTACGGATTCCTCTCACCCTTAGGGCCAGATTGGATTTAAAGCAGTGTAATCCGCTCAAAGAACCCTACATATATTTCTTAAACACTCTCCTAATAAAGATTAAATCCAAAGGTGGAATTAAAACGAACACACACTTCCTCCTTCAGTGCCCTTTGTTCTACAGACGCTAATGGCCATAACAACGAGGCTATCTACTAATCAAGAGGCACGCTATATATATATATATATATATATTAGGGTGGTCCAAGATCTAATGGTAAAAACTCAAGTTGAATGTAAAAGCCAAGGGACCCCCCAATTCTTTTCTGTTTGATAAAGGAAGTAAGGAGCCAAAATTGCAAGGTCATAAGTCATTTGGAAGGCAGTGCTCAACACTGTTTTAAAAAATTAAAATGGGATTTTTTTTTTAATTTTTTAAAAAATGACAAGACATGTTAGCATACAAAAACTTAAATTTATTTGGTTATTTTACATAAGAAACCATGTTAAAAATAAGTATATATTATAATGAAGACCATAATAAAAATGATGTCTTTAAAGTTTTTCTTTGGAAGTGGCTCCTAGTTCCAAAAGGCTCTTCTTAGCGTTTGGTTAAGAAACATTTTCGCTCTTGCCACCTAAAACTTTTTCTAACTCTTTTTTGGATGAAGGTTGATATAATTCATTTAAGTCATCGTCGGGTGGATTAATAGAAGAGGACGTGGATTTTGCAACAGAAACACACTTTTCTATTTTCTCCTCTTCTTTTTCAAATCTTTCTTGTATTTTAATATACTCTTTGTCTTGAGATGAAATGATCATTTGTCTCTTAGTTATTTGGCCAATTAAAAAATCGTTGTCTTTTCTTATTTTCCTGAGAATTAGAGCATCTGAATAGGCAATGTCAAAAATTTCCCATTTTGCCTAAAAATGATTGCTCGTTTGTTCTTTGTTTTTCTGCCTTTATTTTCTTTAAAAGTAGCCACTGTGAATGCATAGTTTCAAGTTTTTCAATCGAATCCTCGCTATATTTAGTCGGCTTTGCTCCAAAGGCCATTGTGCCATGACTAGCGTTCCTGGCAGATTTTTTTTTCACTCAAAACAAAGTGAAATCATAACAGAACTTTTTTTATTGTAGGAAGCTGGTTTTCTTTGTGAAATATCGTAATTCCTTAACACCGATTAAAAAACACTGCCTGCAAGATGCTTCTTAAGCACAGTCATTTTGATTAAAATATTGTTTACACTATAAATCACACTTTCAAAAATAAACTAGATACTTTCACTGGTTCAGTTCTTTAATTCAGTTTCTATTAATGAATAAACCATAATGATCTTCCTAAGTAAAGTTTTGCAGTTTAAAAACTTGAAACAAAAAGGGCGTTAAATACCCGAAAGTAAAAAATATTTGAAGTTTTAGAACTCTTTCACATTCCAGTTCCCTGATCCCTAAAATGCTGAACATGTTTAATATCATCTGTAATAAAGAGATCAACAGCTTTTTAGCGCGGTTCCTCCCTCCCCCATAGGGAGGAACCCCGCTTATAAGGTTGATACAATGAAACAATCCGAAAGTGCCGACTAGAAAATTTCGCGTTTCAGAACCCCTAGAAACCGAAAAAAACGGTGGTTCAAATTTGTATATATATATATATATATATATATATATATATATATATATATATATATATATATGTATATATTTATTTATATATATATATATATATATATATATATATATATGTATATATTTATTTATATATATATATATATATATATATATATATATATATATATATATATATTTGTCTGTTCGCTCATTTCTGGCTTCCCTAATGGTCCGATTGTGATGAAATTTGGTACAAAAATCCGTCGTCCAATTTGAAAGGTCAAGTTCGTTAACCAGCAGAATCCGCCCACTGGAAGATGGCGTTTGGGGCGAAATTCGCGCAAAAAAAATCGTAACGCTTACGTTTTTGACTTCATAAGCTTGTGAGTACTCGTTTTATAGGCTTCTTGGGCTAGGAAAACAAATGAAACCATTTCCAAGGCGATAGCTTTAACCGTTTTCGAGAAAATTAGAAAAATAGTTTTCGAATACCGTTTTTGGTTTGGGTACTTAGAATCATAGGATTCAGTTGAAACATTTTCTACATGTTCTACTATCATTGAAACTAATATGTTGAAATTTTGGTTACGTTTGGAGTTAAGGAAGGATTAAAATAAAATATTTTATTAACAGACATGAAAAGTTTTGGGAACTTCGTATACCTTCCCTAATATCTCGAAAACTGTTTGAAATATTGGCAAACGGAGGGTTACCATGCGAAAGCTTACTAAATGTTCTACAAAAAAGATTCTGAAACAATTTTTGATTAGACGATGTCAATCAGAGAAATACGTGCCTAAACTTTGAAGTAATTGATTTCGTTTATTTGAACGGTTCTTCTTTTTTGTTTTTATTCCTTGTTATTTTGTCATTTCTTATAGTAGGATAATGTATTTGACAATAAAACAGATTAATAAAAATAAGAAAAACAATTCATTACTAGAAATATATCAGGCTGTACCGTATGAAATGTCAGTTTTGGATTTGCCGATTTCCTTCAAATGACTTGAAACTGTCAAGGCTCCTACTCCGAGTTCTTTGGCATGTTCCCTAGTGTTTGTAATTGCTTATAGTAGTCAAATGTATTTGTCAATAAAACAGGATACGTATAATTAGAAACAATATTCAACTTCACACCGGTTAGATACTATGAGGGAATAGAGAGTCCGTTCACTGCCTGTGGGGGAGTTGTATATATACCCCAGGTATCTGCCGACACAAATACAAAGCCTAGCTTGGTTTTGGTACTTACAATCATGGGATACAGTTAAAACATTTTTTGCATGTTTGAATTTCATCAAAACTAACATGTTAAACTTTTGGTTACGTTTGGAGTTAAGGAAGGGTTAGAATAAAATATTTTATGAATAGACATGAAAAGTTTTGGGAACTTCGTTTACTTTCATCAATATCTCGAACGCGGTTGGGAAATTATGATCAGTGGATAGAAACTATTTGAAAGCTTTCTAAATTCTCTACAAAAAAGATTCTGAAACAATTTTTGATTAGGTGATATCGATCGAAGAAATAAGTTTTTGTCGTTCTTTTTGTAATTATTGTCTCTTTCCCTTAGTTTTTTACTGCTATTTATTTTTGTAATTTTTTATGTTACGAAAATGTATTTGTGTGTAAAACAGGATAGGTAAAATGAGACCCATTTTCTGTTGCTAAAAATAATGAAAAGTTTTGGGCACTTCGTATACTTTCAATAATATCTCGAAAACGGTTGAAAATTAGGGAAGCGAAAGGTTACCATTCGAAAGCTTACTAAATGGTCTACAAAAAAAAATTCTGAATAAAGTTTTGAATAAGCGATGTCAATCGGAGAAATAAGTGCCTAAACTTTGAAGTAATTGATTTCGTTTATTCGAACAGTTCTTTTTGTCTGTTTTTATTCCTTGTTATTTTTTAATTGCTTAAAGTTGGATAATGTATTTGACAATAAAAAAGATTAAGTAAAATAAGAAAAACAATTCATTGTTAGAAACATAGCTTGCCAAGAGAAAGAGATTCGATGACGTCTTTTGAATATTTTCAATTGACTTTATTCTGTTGGTTTTTTATTTTATTTTTTAATTGATTTTATTTGTAGAATTATAACTATAGTAAAAGAACACAAGAATATGTGAATAATTTTGATATTTTCCAATTCATTGAAACGTATGAAATGAATTATCGGTAGAAGAGGATTCTAGGGTCTGGCGGACCCGACCAGTCATAAAACCCTTTGAACAAAGGCCGAGGAAAATATTATCTGTTTCTATTCTAAGCTTTTCAAATGACAATAGGGATATGAACAGGAACCGCGCTAAGATGATGCAGTTCCTGCGAGTCGGACTTTTTAACTTTAATCTTGAAAAACAAACAAACAACAATTTTCTAAACTTAAGTGTTTTTCAGAAATGTATGAAAACTAAACGTTGTTGAGCACTGCCTTCCATACGTTCTAAAATGCTAAGATTTTGTATACATTATTCTTTTATTAGATGTAACAAAATGGGAGGTCTCGAAAAAAAACTTCAGCTTTTTGGACCACCCTATATATATATATATATATATATATATATATATATATATATATATATATATATATATTATATTTTTGGATGGGGTTGGATGGAGTACAGTTAAACTAGTATAATGTTGGAATATTGTGCTTAAGACAGTTTAGTGTTCCTAATATATATATATATATATATATATATATATATATATATATATATATATATATATACTACTGCTTATACTACATTTAATTAGGACTTTCGATTTTACTACAACTAATAACACAATACTACATTCTAACATTCATATTACTTACTACTTCTACTATATATATATATATATATATATATATATATATATATATATATATAAACATGTATAAAACAAACAATTTGCTTATATATACATATATATATATATATATATATATATATATATATATATATATATATATTTACATAGGGTGTATGACAACACTAAAGTGGATGTTGTTAAATGCTGTCAAACGCACGTTTTTTCTGTTCTCCTTCCAGGGATATACCGTTCTAAAGGTTACTTAGAAAAAACAGTTTTTTTCGTGCAAAGCCCAAACTTTTTTTAGCTTTTACACATTATTTTTTAACGTTACACTACTATTCTTTTTTTTTTTTGTAAATCAGCTTTAAATGTCCTTTAAGGCTAATCCACTTTCAATGTTCACGTACCGAAATTACTGTTCAAAAAGTTGGCATTAATAAGAACGTAAAAAAAAAGCTTCTAGGGAAAATGTTCTCCCGAATCTTGAAGAAGTTTTAAAATTTGATTATTTTTCCAACAATATTCTCAGAACTGAGAGTTTCTTTCTATTTAATAATGTAATATGAGATTTAGAGGAAAAACAACTTATTTTTAAATTTAGTTTAAAAAACTAATGTATTTTTGTGATTTCATCAGTAATACGTTCGTCTTGATGAAATTGATATAAAATTATTACCGTGTGTCTTGCATTAAAGTGAATAACAAAGGATTTAGTATAATTACTTCGAAAATTATAAAAGTTGCTGGAACTGGCTTTCTTCTTGCAGACCTCGCGCAGCACGCACCTTTTTTATTTTTTTTATTCGGTGCATCTACTGCTACGGTGATTAGCACCGACGCACCTGTTATCGTACACTCGTATGATAATGTGTATTTCGGCAGCTATGACAGAGGGCGTTATTCTACTTGGAAGACTAAATTGACACAATGTTATTGATGTTCTTTAGAATAAGTATGATGTTCCTCAAAGCAATAGCACTCGAAGAAAAATTATGTTGGAAAATGGGCAGGTGTCCAGCTCGCAATGGACAACCTATAACGATCTGACTCAATCCACATTATCCAGGAAGATGGATTGGCCCTGATTTCCCGTCGTGAGTGGGGTAGGCTTAAGTCCAGCTCGCAATGGACAACCTATAACGATCTGACTCAATCCACATTATCCAGGAAGATGGATTGGCCCTGATTTCCCGTCGTGTGTGGGGCAGGCTTAAGTCCAGCTCACAATGCACAACCTATAAAGATCTGACTCAATCCACATTATCCAGGAAGATGGATTGGCCCTGATTTCCCGTCGTGTGTGGGGCAGGCTTAAGTCCAGCTCACAATGCACAACCTATAACGATCTGACTCAATCCACATTATCCTGGAAGATGGATTGGCCCTGATTTCCCGTCGTGTGTGGGGCAGGCTTAAGTGAGAAATGTACAAAGTACTCATTTAGGGCATAAACCACCTGATCGCAAGGGTTCGCGATATATTTGTGGAAGTGAGAGCTAACCATGATGAGATTGGAGGAGACGAGTTGTAGCATTTATTATAATTTCAAAATTAATTTTCTTTTTTTTTTTCTTTTTTTTTTTTTTTCTTTTTTTTTTCTTTTTTTTTATTCACCTTTATCCTAACAATTACTTCAATAATTAATTTTCAATTCTATCAAGAATAATTTTCCTGTAATTTTGACTCGACCAAAAAAAAAGAAACATTATATTACATCATTAAATAGACAGAAACCGCAGTTCTGAGTATACCGTAGGAAAGGTAATTACATTTCACAACTTTTTTTATATTCGGCAGCTTACAGATTTTTTTTTTTTTTTTTTTTTTTTTTTTTTTTTTTTTTTTGAGGAGTAGTGGTTCTCAAATATTTTTCGCTAACGATACTTTTTTATCAATATCAAATTTTTGATTTCTGAATTGCAGCATGAAAAAGACACTTGTGAACGTAGAAAGTGCATTAGCCTTAATGAAAATTTAAAGCTGATTTTAAAAAAAAAGTAGTGTAAAATTGAAAATAATGTGTACGATCAAAATACATTAGGGGGCTTCTAAAAAAAGAAACAAAAAAAACCTTACAACGGCATACGTGTATCTCAGTAACAAAAACAGATAGATTTTTGGGCAAGTTTTACTCTTTTAAGTGTTGCCATCTACTTGCGATACACCCTATATACTCGCAAACACATGAAAAGCCTCATTACACACGCACATTCACAATTACGTAGTCATTATATCTATTTATTTCTAATACTACTTACCACTACCACTTATACAAATACTCCATTTATAAAACTATGATTTTTACTAATATTTAGTTGTGCCATTATTTATAATTTCACATAAGTAGTTGTAAAGAGTGCTATAAAGCCGTGGCAAATTTCTTTTTACTGCTATAAGCAATTACAAAAATAACGATCAATAAAAACCTAAAGAAAACAGATATAAAGAACCGTTAAAATAAGCGAAACCAACACTATCGATATTTTAAACACACACACACATATATATGTTACCGGCAAATTGTAGAAGCCAGGCAAAGTAAAGAAAGTATTAGTTTTTACAACATATTACACACATTGGCACAGGCATTGTATAAAATGCTTAGGTATTATATAGAATACCTGTTGCGTATTTGGCATTGTATGAAATTGAAAAGGTTTTGAGTTTACTCTATACACTTTAACCTAGTTAATTTGAATAACTTTAAAAATTGTTTGAAAACAAGCTCTTTTCGTACGGCAAACAATTTATTTAAAACAATTATTTAAAACAATATACTAAGTGGGATTGTTATTTACATATTTAGAGCTACTTGTTGCAGCAGGGCTGATATATATATATATATATATATATATATATATATATATATATATATATATATACACATGGTAGAGAATTCCGGATAGAGCCATTTTGTCGTTGTCATAAGCGGGTTTTGTGCCTATGGAGGGAGGGAAGAAACACAGTGAAAATAGCTTGTTATCAGTTCGTTAATCCGCATTGAGTTATTTCTCAAATCTTAATTCTGCGACCCACACATGTACAATTTTATAACAGACTAGCTGTTACCCGGCGTGCTACGCTACACCTACTTTCTGCATCTATAAAAACAAAAATAAATTGGAAACCAAATAATTAATATTAAAATCTGTAACAATTTTAATTCATTGTTTCGAACTCGAGATCTCCGAACTGTAAGTCATAGACGATTTTAACCTAGCCTATGACACTACCCGTGTCAAGACCTACCTGTGTGCCACGTTTGGTCAAAATCGGATAAAGGGTGTGGATTAGTATAAGGAACAAACATACAGACAGATAGCTCCTAGACATTTTTGACTTAGCCTACGAGACTTCCTGTATCAAGACCTACCATTATTCCAAGTTTGGTCAAAATCGGTCAAACGGTGTGGATTTGTATAAGGAACAAACAAAGAAACAGACAGACACGTGATTTTTATATATATAGATATGCATCTAGTACTTCGATAGGTGGATATGTATTATTCTTATGATAAGGGAGAAAATGACAACGAGGTAGTTGTGTTATCTGTTAGGGGAGAAAAATGAAAAAATGAAAATACGCCAGGATAACAAATAACCTAATTGTACAAATAAATAGTGAGCACGGCTTAATGTTAATATTTAATTTGCAGGAAAACCACTGAATGAAATAATTGCCACGGACTTGTACAATCTAATATACGATAAATATTTTAATTACAAAATAATACGAGGTTTACATCGCCCTGTTTCGCTCTGTTCCCTGAGAAAATTTAGAAACCTTTTTTTTTGATAGTAACCTTCCACTTTTTTCAATTTCTTAAAGAAAATCACAAAGCTCCTCATGACTATTAAATATTGCCCAAAAAAATTGGCAATATTTCTTCAATTCCAAACGTAACCAAATCATCATTTGTCAACTCAATCCGTCACTTTGGAATAACCTAGCCGGAAATAATTCGTTTTATTAACTTTTCTCAAAACCGTTATAGATGTCGCCTTGAAAATTGTTTTGTTTGATTCCTTAAATCAAAATACCCATATTTCAGGAAGCCTGAAACGCAAAATTGTAAGCACAAAGGTTTTACTCCCGCGAATTCCACCAATGTGCCTTTCAAATCATGTGGAATATTTATTCACAAAAATACTTCAAAATTGAGTCATGGGGCTGCTAGGAAGCAAACATATATATATATATATATATATATATATATATATATATATATATTTGTGTATGTTATATAACAAGTCGGCCCTCCAAAAGAAAATATAAGTTAAAGCTGTAATTGAAAACTAGTGGTTTACTACTTTTTTGGGCCCCTCTCTTTAAAAACAAAAAGAAATATTTATTGGGGATAAGATAGAATATTTATTAGGGCTACAATAGGAAATATGTATTAGGGATAAAATAGAAATATGTATTAGGGATAAAATAGGAAAAATATATTTGGCATAAGATAGAAATATGTATTAGGGATAAAATAGAAAATAAATATTGGGGATAAGATCGAAATATGTATTAGGGATAAAATAGGAAATCTATATTGGAAAAAAGATAGAAATATTTATTAGGGATAAAATAGGAAATAAATATTGGGGATAAGATAAAAATATGTATAAGGGATAATATATGAAATATACATATTGGGGATACGGTAGAAATATGTGTTAGGGATACAATAGGAAATATATGTTTATTGGCTTTCTTATTTTATTCCCGGGCTATTCCCCGGTGTTCCAAGCTACAGCAGAGTGGATTTGTAAGGAAACAAACGTACAGACAAACAGCTGATAGTTAATTTTGACTTAGCCTGTGACAATCCCTGTATCGAGACCTACCTGTGTGCCAAGTTCGTTCAAAATCGGTCAGACAGACAGCTGCTAGACGACTTTGACCTAGCCTATGGCACTGCCCGTGTCAAGATCAACCCGTGTGCCGAGTTTGGTCAAAATCGCCCAATATATATATATATATATATATATATATATATATATATATAGAGAGAGAGAGAGAGAGAGAGAGAGAGAGAGAGAGAGAGAGAGAGAGAAAGAGAGAGAGAGAGAGAGAGAGATTCATTTATTATTTAGCTAAATATTGTAATTTGTTGCGTACAAATATTGTAAAATTAAACGTATTAGAAATGTTTTCTTTTTCTTTTATTTTTTTCCATGTAACCAGACTGAGACTTGGTCGTAATATCTTTACCAGACAGTGACTTTATTTGGTATGAAAACATTCGAAATCTAGTTCATGAAGTTAAAGTTAAAGTCAGACGGGATTACAAACTCTTACTAAAGCCCAACGACAGCCGAGCAGTGAAAATATCGTTCCAAACTTGTGACTCAGCTAAAAGGTAGAGGAGGTAGAAATGTTATTGTCTAACTTTATCACGCCTGGGTTTTATCAGTCTGCATGGTTCAGGTCGATGAATATTTATCAAGCCCGGGCTTTCATTTTTATTTTATTTCCTTTTCTTCTTTTTTCTTGGGATTTCATCCCCTGAAAAAAAACCTGGAAGGGATATTAGCCCCTTGGATATATTTGAAGACGGAGATTCGTCGTGTACTGGTTTTGCCATGTTGCGGGTGACGGGTCGGACACGGCGTGTATTTGTTTTGGCGGAGTTACGGATAGCGGCTCAGGCTGACATTTTTTTTATCTGTCTCCCTTACAAATGACGAGTCCTAATTCAAGCTTAGCCAACATTTAACATTTTCATTTTTGTTCTTGCAAGGGGATCGGCAATTATAATTCGTACTTCAACGAATAAAAATGATTCAATAAAAATAAAATGTATTCGATATTCGATCTTCAAGGGACCATGACAAATTTTTCGACTTCCATCAAATCGAGGTTATAATTGGATATACCTATATGTAAATGGGAAAAGAACAATAAACATGAATTAAAATCATCTATGTACATATAGTTTTATCAAAAATGCTAATTGAACTCTTATTGAGTTAGTACATACATACAGGGTTCCAACCGACAGGGAAATGTCAGGGAATTTAACTATGAAAAAAAGGCAGGGAAATTCAAAATTTTATTTTTAATCTTTTGTTTTTATTTGTTTATTTATTTTTAAGGCAGGAACTGAAAAAAAGGGAAAAATCGCTTGCGTTGTGTGTATATATTTTTACAATTCTTCTTTTCTTTCTCTCACTGTCTTATTTGGAATAATTTGGTCTCTGTAACGCAACATCTGGGAGGCTGGGAGGGTTGCGTGAAGTATCTTAAAAACATGGTCTTTGATATATTTTTAAGGCCCTTATCTAGAGATCTATTGCCTTAAATTCCCAGCATTATCTGACGTATCTGTAGTGTTATACCTAGTTGAAAAAAAAAAAAAAATGTTTTCTTGAGTGTAATAGCGTTTTAGTTATTGGCTAACTATTCCAAGTTCTAGATTGTTAATTTTCCATATCCACCCATTAACAAAGAATGACATATGTAAATCCTATAACAAAACTGGGCAGATAATATACAGGGTGTTCAAAACTCGATTGACGCCCCCCTTTTTTTCCACAATTTTTGAAATTTAAAAACGAAACTTGGTGGGTCTTAACGTGGTCGAATGAACTTTCATTGGACCTAATGCACGACCCCTCAACTTTCTCCAGTTCTTCTCCAGAGACCCTAACTCTGGAATCTCCAATGGAAAGGGATTATTTTTATGACGGATTATTGTAGAGAATTGAATTTTAGGTCGATTTTATATTGGTCATTTTTTCGCTAAAGCGCACCAATGAGTAACAAATTGCCAAACCCCGTTAAACCCCTTGTTTTTTGTCACTTTTCTGCCAATAACGTAGAAAGTATGTCCGTAATAAAAAAAGGAGTTGATATAAACGTTGTAGAGGATTAAATGTTCTTTCCAAAAAGTACCTTTAAATGCCTAAAATATTAATAGGAATGCAGAAAAACACACTTTTGTTTTTGAAGTTTTCAGAAAAGTTCATGATCAACGTGGTCTACGCTTCTGTAAAACTTAATAAACATTTCCTAAACTTTTTGCTCCACCTAAAAATCAAATTCAATTACTTTATAAAGGCATTAAAATAATAAATTTAAAGCAATAGAACTCACCTAATAATTAGAATTTCGTAGTAATTATTTTTGTTTTGGTTGAATTTTTTTTTTTAGTTATTTTGTTTTTTACGGTGTCTTGACATCTAGGCCATTAGTGCCGACATCCAGGGTACAGCGAGGAACAGTGGGGCCAAACTACTTTTCGTCTTTCAAAAAAGGACTACAGCCTCCAAATCTTAACCGATTTCAATGATTTTTTTAAAATGAAAGCTAGTTTTTTGTTTCTCCTGTTTATTAAATTACGTATAATAATTCACAAACTTTTACAATCAAACATAAAATAATATTTTATTTTTCATATAACTTGATATCAGCACTGATATCGTTGAAATTGTACATTTAAACCCTGATTAGACTTGGGAAAAAAACAAAATTTATTATAAACTCATTCAAAAATCACATTATTTCAATAATTATTTTTGTTGAATAAAATTCACGTTATAAATTTACGTTTTAAAGACGCCAGTCTGATTTTTTGCAAGTATAATCGGGGTTTAAATGTTTAATTTCAATGATATCAGTGGTGATTTTAAGTTAGATGAAAAATAAAATATTATTTTATGTTTGATTGCATAAGTTGGTGAATTATTTACACGAAATTTAATAAACAGTGGAAACAAAAAACAAAAATCTGGTCTGACAAGGCTGTACTAAAGGACCCCGCCCTTTCCTAATGGAAAATGGCTTTCGGTCAAATTGAACGAAACTATGCTCGTTGGATAGAGAAAGTCTTTCTGAACAAAAGTCTCCATGGGCACAAAACCCGAAAGTTGATACTTTTGGTACTTTTGGGTATCCGAAGTTTTCCATTTTTCATTTTTGCAAAATCTCGAGATCTCTGGTTGGAAGGTTTCCCAAGCCATTTGGGCAGTAAAAAAATACCTATAAATTATTTTTTTAAGACCTTTCGAACGACACCACATTTGACAGTTCTACCCCCCTCCCCCGCCCACGGGGGTGGGGGGAAAGCTTTTTTTGCAATTATCGTCCATCCATTTTCATTTGAAGATATTTTCGAAGGCAATACACTGAAACCTTGCCTCAAACCCTTACCCCACCCCAAACACCAACCCCACCACACCCCACCTGGGCTGGGGTCAAAAACCACAAAAAAGCTTCCCCCTCCACTCCCGTAGGTGGAGGAGGGGTAGAAGTGTTGAATGTGGTGTCGTTCGAAAGGTCTTCCAAAAATAATTGATAAGTATGTTTTTTACTGCCCAAATGGCTTGGGAAACCATCCAACCAGAGATCTCGAGATTTTGCAAAAATCAAAAATGGAAAACTTTGGATACCCAAAAGTACCAACTTTTGGGTTTTGCGCCCATGGGGACTTTTGTTCAGAAAGACTTTCTCTATCCAACGAGCATAGTTTCGTTCAATTTGACCGAAAGCCATTTTCCATTGGGAAAGGACATTTAAATGGGTTAAGATTTGGAGGCTGTAGCCTTTTTGACACACGAAAAGTACTTTGGCCCCACTGTGCGGCGACAGGAATTTTTCATCCCACGGCTCGTTAGGAAAATTCCTCGCTGCACCCTGGATGTCGGCACTAATGGCCTAGATGTCAAAGTGCCGTAAAAAAAATACAAAATAACTAAAACAAAACGTCCAACACAAAAATAATTACTACGAAATTCTAATGATTAGGTGAGTTCTATTGCTTTAAATTTATTATTTTAATGCCTATATAAAGTAATTGAATTTGATTTTTAGTTGGGGCAAAAAGTTTAGGAAATGTTTATTAAGTTTTACGGAAGCGTAGACCACGTTGATCATAAACTTTTCTGAAAACTTCAAAAACAAAAGTGTGTTTTGCTCCATTCCTTTTAACATTTTAGGCATTTAAAAGGTACTTTTTCGAAAGAAAATTTAATCCTTACAACGTTTATATATACTACTTTTTTCATTACGGTCATACTTCTACGTTATTGGCAGAAAGGTGACAAAAAACAAGAGTTTTATCGGTTTTTGGCTACTTGTTACTCATTGGTGCGCTTTAGCGAAAAAATGACAGATATAAAATCGACCTAAAAAGGGTCTCTGGAGAAGAACTGGAGAAAGTTGAGGGGTCGTGCATTAGGTCCAATGAAAGTTTATTCGACCACGTTAAGACCCACCAAGTTTCGTTTTTAAATGTCAAAAATTGTGGAAAAAAAGGGGGGTGTCAATCGAGTTTTGAACACCCTGTATATCTGCCCAGTTACTGGACAATCATAGGTCAAAACGCTTCAACCTTACTCCTCTATGCATTGAAGGAACTTAATACATTTATTAAAACATTGGACTTAAAAATATTAAATCCACTCAATGGTATATATGTGTTATTATTTTTTCACTTCGTCTGTATTTTAATTGTTTTCTGCTAAGAAAAAAAAAAGTTAAGGTCCTCCGACTGCCTTAGTTATTAGCAACAGCTTAATTGTTACGATAAATTAAATATTCTTAAACATTATCAAGAATAATAATTATACGTGGGGGGTAAATGGGCGGGCTAAAGGGTTGCTGGAGCGGACGTGCGGATACGGGAGCCGTCCGACTTCTTTTGGGAGCTCTGCTAAGCTATAGTGCCCTATTCCACTGCTTAGCATCTCCTAGTATACCTGATTCCCGTCAACGCCTACTGCTTTTCCTCCCCGTGGTACCCCCTGGGCAACGTTCTTTTGGTGAACCCATATGGACGGCAAAAAGCAGAGGCGGGGATCCACGATGAGGCAGGGACACCTCCCCTGCTGAGTGGATCCTCTCCTTCAGGAGGAACTGTGCCGGTCTGCCGGCCTAGGTGGCAGCCCCACCAGCAGACTCTGTGGCAAAGATTAGGGGCCTGAGTCACCAAAAACATCTATCCTACAAGTAATACAAAGGAAATGGCCGGATTGCCCCTAATGACCAACTCAGTGGGTGAGCAGGACCCACTGAGCGAGCTTCGCATGGACTATGATCTCCCAAAATCTCACGAATCTCCAACCCAAGCGACCTCCACCGAGGTCACTCAGGGAACTAATACTGAACATCCTGGTTCTAAACACGTCTATAGTGTTAAGAATCAGGACCAGAACTTTGAAAATAATAGAACATCCGCTTCGATTTCGCAGTACACTTTGGCACCTTATACAGTGCCGAAGTCTCCTGAGAAAAAGCGAGTAAAAAGAGGAAAGAAAAGGCCTTTGGATGAAATACCCAGTGCTGTCCAAAAGTTCTCTAGGTTTATGGTTATGAGCAGAACCGAGGATCAATCCTTTGTCAGGGTTTTCCCGTTTCTGATCAATAAACTTATAGTCCAGGAGTTCGGAAATGTCAATGGATTAAGTAAAATGGCAAACGGATCTTTGCTAATTGAGGCAGCTTCAAAGGTACAAGCTGAGAAACTATTAAAGGCGACATCTCTCGGTGCGTTTGGTGTAAAAGTGGAATTACATAAAACACTAAACACATGAAGGGGTGTAATAACTTGCTTTGACCTTGAAAACTCCAACGACGACGAAATATTGGAAGGGTTGAAGGAACAGGGCGTTGTTGCCGTCCGCAGGTTTTTTTCGCAAGAGGAGACCTGCGAATGGCACTGACGAGACATTAGAATTTACAGGTAGCGTTATGCTAACATTTGACAGACCAGAGATACCTCCTAGCATCCAGGCGGCATTTTACAAACTCAGAGTGAGGCCTTACGTCCCCGCCCCATTGAGGTGCTTCAAATGCCAAAAGTTCGGACACTCGGCTATAAGGTGTAAATCAGAGCGTGAGGTCTGTGTTTGTGGGTATCCATCTCACATCCCGGATCCTTGCCCTACACCTCCTAAGTGTCCAAACTGTGATGGTCCTCATACTGCGCGCTCCAGAGACTGCATGGAATACAAAATTGAGAAAGAAATTCAAAAAATGCGCACAGAAATCAAAGATTTAACCTTCAGACAAGCTAGAGTACTCGTTAATGGTACATCTTACGCTTCGAGAGGAACTTATTCTGATGCAGGAAAAAATGTAACGGCCACCAGACGCGAAAAGACGAATTTATCTACCAATCCTATCCCCCTTCCTTCCACATCAACCAAAACCTCTCCCCTTCCTTTCCCCCCTCCAAACCAAACTCCCATTCCCCCTCCTAACCCAACCCCTATTTCCCCTCCTAACGCAACCCCCATTCCCCCTCCTAACCCAACCCCCATTCCCCCTCCTAACCCAATCCCCATTCCCCCTCTTATCCCCGTGTCTATCTCTCCCTCTCTACCGTCTGCTTCGGCGGACGAAAGTTCTAAAAAGGGGAAAATTAAATCCCCAATATCATTTAATTTTCGCAAGCCACTGCCTCCTTCGTCGGTCTCTGAGACTGATGAAGACGACCCGACGGATGAAGCAGGGCCTTTTACAAAGACAAAGGAAAGACGACGCAAAGGTCGTCCAAAAGGCAAGAACGATCAGCCCACCAAACGATGTGTTGAGTCGAAATAATGATGGATTATATGTTATTTCACAATGTCACAATCTAAAAAATTCCTGCAATGGAATATTCGGGGTTTTTCAGAACACAGCGACGAGCTTCGGTATCTAATCCACACACATAGCCCATTGGCGGTGGCTCTTCAGGAAACCAAGATTCCGGAGGGAGCTCCTAGGCCACTGGCTGGCTACAGGTGTGAACATAAGGAGGCTAGAGTGTTGCCAGGTGGTCGGAGTCACGGTGGTGTGGCCCTGTACACCATGAATAATCTTGGAGCAATCTCGATCAATTTAACCACGCCACTACAAGCGGTCGCAGTGCGTCTGAAAACCCCCGTAACTGTGAGCATCTGTTCATTGTACCTCCCAGACGGCAGGGGATACTCCATAGCGGAAATAAAAGATTTGATAGGACAATTACCACCTCCGATAATAGTATTTGGTGACCTTAATACGCACCATGTTTCTTGGGGCTCAAGAAGATCCACTCCTCAGGGGCATCTTCTTTATGATGCGCTTGACGAGATGGGGCTCTTGGTCCTCAACGATGGAGCGCCTACTCACTTTACTGAATCGTCTGGAAATTTCGATGCAATAGACCTAACTATAATCAGCCCAACATTAATAACGTACTTCGAATGGACTGTTCTGAGCGGCCTCCATAGATCGGATCATTTTCCAATAGTGGTAAACTGTCCTGGTAGGCTCAATGAATATAAAGGCCCAATTAAGTGGAATACTAAACTTGCTAGATGGGATAAATTTCAAGATTCACTTGTTTTACCTGAACTGGCAGACTCGCCTGAAGAATCATTAGATAAGTTCACAAATGCAATGATAGATGCAGCAAGAACCTCTGTCCCATGCACTTCTGGTCGCACAAAGAGAACTTCGGTTCCCTGGTGGGACGAGGAATGCAGGGAAGCTAATAAAATAAAAAAGAAAGCTTTCAATCGATTCAAACGATATCCTAGCGAAACAAATTTAATCGCATTTAAGAAAGCTAGAGCTGTCGAAAGAAGGTTGAAACTAAAAAAGAAAAAAGAATCATGGAGCAATTATGTAAGTACCATGACAAGAAGCACCCCCACATCCGAAGTATGGAGGAAAATCAAAGCTATCAGCGGAAGAAGCATAAAACCTCAAATTCCGACTCTCTTTCATAATGAACAACATATTGGCGACCCAAAAGGAGTTTCTACGATCTTTGGGAAGTACTTCAGCTCTGTATTCAGCTCGTTGGAATACCCGGCTGAATTCCTTGAAAGTGAAGCCATTAAAGAGAGCATACCTCTAGACTTCGGATCAGAGGAGGACACATGTGCTTATAATACAGATTTCGAATTAGAAGAGTTTCATAGGGCACTCCGAGCAGTATCTCGGAGATCATCACCGGGCTGTGACGGGGTGCCTTATGAAATGATATTGAACTTACCGGAAGCAGGACAAAGGAGGTTGCTTGAACTATATAACCAAGTGTGGGCCACAAAAAAATATCCGACTCAATGGAAGGAAGCCGTCATTATTCCTATTCTAAAAGCAGGTAAAAACCCACAAGACCCAGGAAGCTATAGACCAATATCTCTTCTATGTTGTTTGGGAAAGCTCCTGGAGTCTATGGTAAACTTTCGTTTAATGCATGTCTTAGAAAAACGAGGGCTGATTAGCAGATATCAGGCTGGATTTCGGCAGAGGCACTCTACCCAAGACCAACTGGGGTATTTAGAACATACCATTCAGAATGCATTCTTATACCGAGAACATACTACGGCCATTTTTTTCGACATGAAGCAGGCTTATGACAGGGCTTGGAGGTATGACATACTCCAAAGATTATACGAATGGGGCCTTCGAGGTAGACTACCCATGTTCCTTAAAAGATTTTTAGAAGAGAGAACTTTCAGAGTTCTTATTAGTGATGCCCTGTCATCGTTATGCGTACAGGAAAATGGAGTCCCGCAGGGATCCGTCCTCAGCGTAACTCTGTTTCTTGTCGGAATAAATGGCATAGCTGACGGGATAGGGCCAGATGTCCACTGTTCTGTCTATGCCGATGATCTAGCATTGTTTGTGAGTCACCCGGCTGAAGACACTGAAGTTCGGAACCTACAACAGGCTATCGACACTGTAAGCGCTGTTGCCAGTTCACGTGGGTTTACTTTCTCCCATGAAAAGACAGTGTCTGTCCACTTTTGCAGGCTTCGGAGGCCACATGATCCTCCAAGATTGGAGATACGTGGTTCCCAGGTCTGCTTAAGGGATGAGCATAAATTTCTCCGTCTTATTATGGACACGAAACTAAGATGGAGGCCTCACATTAATTACACTATTCAGAGGTGTGAGGCATCTCTAAAAATACTTAAATCACTGTCTCGAATAAAGTGGGGAGCCGAAAAATCAGTTCTGCTACAGATATTTGATACTCTCTTGAGATCTAGACTGGAATACGGATGTGCAATCTATGGGTCTGCGCGTAGGTCGTGGCTCCGCCAATTAGACAGGCTGTACAAAGCGGGGCTACGAGCTGCGATTGGTGCGTTCCATACAAGCCCACTAGATTCCATATTCGTGGAAGCAGGACATCTACCTCCGGAGCATAGAAGAAACCTACTGATTCTCACATACACAGCTTCCCTAAGGTGACAACCGAATCATTTTATGGCCGGTATTGTTGGCGACCAGTGCATATCAGACACGTATAGCAATCTGCGCTCAAGAACGAGACCATTGGCAGTAAGGGCTAATGAAGCTATTCGCTTCTACGGCAGTGCCAGGGGAAACCTCATGGAAATGCGACTTCCGGTCGTCTTCCCATGGGCTTTACCAGGCATTAATATCGGCCTCACCTTAGGAAGGTATCATAAAGAAAACACGCCTAATGTAATATACAAAGCTGCTTTCCTTGAGAAAATTCAAAAATACGTAGAACACGTCATTATTTTTACAGATGGCTCGAAAACAGATTCAGGCAATGGATGTGGCGTCTATATTGACAATGAAAGGCAACTTTCAATTCCTTTAAACCCTGAAACTAGTGTCTTCCACGCAGAATTAACTGGAATTCGAAAGGCTCTTGAGCATTACGGAGATTTAGGTCCAAAGATATTAGTGTGCACTGATTCTTATAGCTCTCTGACCGCTCTTAAGGACAAATTTTCTACAAATCCCTTAATAGTAGGTATTTTTAATATCTTAAGTGATATGTTTACAAGAGGGGCGACCGTCACATTTTTATGGATTCCTGGTCACAGCGACATAGAAGGCAATGAAAAAGCAGACCAATTGGCGAGGCTGGGATCTTCTCTGACAGACGGTGATGCCTTGCCACTACACATTAAAGATTTCAAAAGACAAATGACTAAACTTGTCTGGAATAAGTGGCAGGAAGAATATAATAATAAAGACTTATTTTTAAAGAATACTGAAACCTCCGTAAGGCCCAAAGCCTTACCAGCGCTATGAAAAGGCAAGACGGGGTGGTGTTAACGCGTCTTAGAATCGGTCACACTCGATTGACACACGGATACCACCTGGTCGGCCGGCGACGGCCACAATGTGAGCAATGTGGCCGCCTCCTGGATGTTAATCACATCTTGTTGGAGTGCACCGCACTCCAGGAAGCCAGAAGGCGGCACTTGCTACCTGATAACTGTTAAGTAGAAATGAAGCCTCTGTAAAAGTATTGATGGAGTATTTAGAAGACACGGGATTGTACAGCAAGATATAGCTTAAGCTCGCGATAACGTAATCCACTTCCTACAATTTTTATTTTTTTTTTTTTTTTTTTTTTTTTTTTTTTTTTTTTTTTTTTTTTTTTTTTTTTTTTTTAACGTATGCATGTGAACATATGTAGCATGTGAGTGTGTATGTATTTATTGTACGAATGTTCTATGAATGGATGAGTTACTGTAAATATGTAAAGAGGCAACGATTTAGAGTTAGGTTTAGCATTAAGTTTAGTTCCAATATATTTAAAAAAGGAACTAATAGTGTATATAGGCTAGGTTTAGCATTAGGAATAGTTCCAATATATTTTAAAATTAAAATAGTCTAGTATTCAGTTTAAGTAAGAATTGTCTCTTCATTTGTTAAAAAAGAAACAATAACAGATGGTGCTCATGGCCACAGCAGTCGATGCACCCAAAAAGGAAAAAAAAAATAAAATAAAAAAAAAAATTATACGTAAACGAAATGCTTCAAATGTTGAGCTTGAATCATATACGAGTAGTGTCGTACGTACACGAAGTTATTGGTAGGTCTTGATCTTTCGCGAAAAATATAAAATGCCATCTCAAAGAGAAGGAAGATTTAAGAACCGACAACAGGAAACTGATATAATTCTAAGCGGAAATCACTCCACTAATATTTCCAATTTTTCTCATTTTCATACCTTACTTTATTAAAATACTAATTATACTATTAAATGCAGTTAAAAACATAATAACCAATTAAAACATTATGTAATCAGTGACAAAACCCCGTTGAAAAGTACAAAATTAACAATCTAGGTAGTTGGTAACAGCTTATTCAGTCTTCAATTATTGTGTATTTTATATTACATTTTTGTTGTGGAAACGTTTCGGCTATAAGCCATTTTCAATCCAATTTTCTGTATGATTTTGCATTATTTTTTTATAAATTATAATCTTTAGATTATGTGCTTGTAAATTTGATATTATTTAGTTTGAGGAGGAAAGTTCATTTTTTTTTAAATTGTATGGTTCATGTCTTAATTATTATGTATATTTGAGTCTGCTTCTGTAAAGGAGGACTAGATGTGCAAGACTAGTCTTCAACTTAGGATCTACACATATAATAAAAGTCCGACTCGCAGGAACTGCAGCATCTTAGCGCGGTTCCGTTCATGTCCCTAGTGCCATTTGATAAGCTTAGAAAAGAAATAAACTTATTTTTTTTTTATATATCTCGTGAAAATTGTCAAAATCCTCTCGAACATCTCGAATAAAAGTGATATTAAGGCGTCAGGGACACCGACAGTAGCTAACTTTTACACAGAAGCGGAAATTACAGAATCTGGCTCTCATTCTAAAGCAAAGCTCCATAAATCAATACAAAATATGCCTAATAATGCCTTTCTAGAGGATACAGAAGCATGGGCGTATATGAGGGGGGGGGGCTGAGGGGGCTGCAGCCCCTCCCGAAATTTTGAATTGATGATAAAAACTTCTCGTAAAACCCTTAAAAATAAATTAAATAAGATCACTTAGTTCATAAAACATATTTTATTTTACGTGTAATAGCGTTTTAGTTGCCTAAAACTATTCCAAGCTCTAAATATTTAGTATTCCATACCCTGGAAATGGTCTCAGCCCCCCCCCGAAATTGTTTTTATATACGCCCATGTACAGAAGGATCAAGAAGAAGTACACAAGATTGAGTAGAATACCCTGCCTAATATAGCCTATATAGAATAACATGCCGAATAAAACCTATCTAGTAAATACACAAGGACAAATAAAAGTCTTGACGAATAACAAGTCAAGAAAAAAAACTTTATTTAACAAAATAAAACAAAGTTTAGTTGCCCAACTACAATAGAATAATATACCTAATTAAGTCTATGGAGTAGACACAATGGACCAAAAACAAGTCTTGTGGAATATTGTTTTTTTTTCTAATTAAATACTTTTTATCAATATTTAGTATATAACCTTTGTTGAAAACTATTGATTGCTAATTGATGAATCGGTTTACAACTAAGTAGTCTTTGTGAATATTTAGTATATAACCTTATGTTTGGATCTGAGTTTTTGGGGTGCTCTCCGCCTAGGCTTTGTATTTGTGTCGGCAGATACCTGGGGTATATTTACAGCTCTTGAGGATTAACTCTTAGCAGGTAAATTTCCTGCGGCGCCCTTGTTTCTACGGGCATTGAACCGCCATATTCGCGCATAGTATCTAACCGCTGTGAAGTTTATTTTTTGGATTTAGGACTTAATATACATATGTAGACTAAATCATAGCAAGAAGTAATCCTCCGTCGTCGGTTCTTAACTATGTAGACTCGCTAATGTTATCCAATCTTAGATACATCGTATTTAAAATCCACAGCAAAAACACGACATTTCATCAGAATCCCCTGCTGAATAAAACTTATATAGAATAATATGCAAAATAAAGCCTATCTAGTGGATAAAAATAGAGGAAAAAAGCCGTTCGTGGTGGTAGAAAATCTTAAAAGTATTTCGCTCAGAAATCTCCGAAATATTGTCACTAATTTTACGGATCCTGTTTTATAGCCAAATAGATTTATATTCTATAATCAATATGAAAAACCTACTAACAATAAAAAACTGGGTAACAGATTAAAATAGGGAATACCAAGAATAATTCTAAAGAACGAAATCAACACCAGTACTGTAATCTAGATATTCATACGGCATCTTCGAATTCTAACAAACAAAATATTGATTCTAATTATACGTATCCTGTTTTATTGACAAATACATTTGACTACTATAAGCAATTAAAAACACTAGGGAATATGCCAAAGAACTCGGAGTAGGAGCCTCGACAGTTTCAAGACATTTGAAGGAAATCGACAAATCCAAAACTGACATTTCATACGGTACAGCCTGATATATTTTAACAATGAATTGTTTTTCTTATTTTAATTAATGTGTTTTATTGACAAATACATTATCCAACTTTAAGCAATTAAAAAATAACAAGGAATAAAAACAAACAAAAAGAACCGTTCGAATAAACGAAATCAATTACTTCAAAGTTTAAGCACTTATTTCTCCGATGGACATAGCCTAACAAAAATTGTTTCAGAATCTTTTTTTGTAGAACATTTCGTAAGCTTTCGCATGGTAACCCTCCGTTTACCAATATTCCTAACCGTCTTCGAGATATTAGGGAATGTATACGAAGTTCCCAAAACATTTCATGTCTGTTAATAAAATATTTTATTCTAATCCTTCCTTAGCTCCAAACGTAACCAAAATTTTAACATATTAGTGTTGATGAAATTCAAACATGCAGAAAATATTTCAACTGAATCCAATGATTGTAAGTACCCAAACCAAAAACGTTATTCAGCAACTATTTTTCCAATTTTCTCGAAAACGGTTAAAGCTATCGCCTTAAAATTGGTGCCATTCGTTTTCCTAGGCCAAGAAGCCTATAAGCGTTACGATTTTTTTTGCACGAATTTCGCCCCAAACGCCATCTTCCAGTGGGCGGATTTTGCTGGTTACCGAACTTGACCTTTCAAATTGGACGACGAATTTTTGTATTAAATTTCATCAAAATCGGACCATTATTCACTGAGATATGCCGCGAACAGACAAATATATATATATATATATATATCCAAATTTTAACCACCATCATTTTCGGTCTCTAGGGGTTCTGAAACGCAAAATTTTCTAGTCGGCACTTCCGGATTGCTTCATGAGATCAACCTTATAAGCGGGGTTCCTCCCTATGAAGGGAGGGAGGAAGCGCGCTAAAACGTTTATATTTTATTTTTATTTTGAAAACAGACAAAAAGAACAGTTCGAATAAGCGAAATCAATTACTTTAAAGTTTTAAGCACTTATTTCTCCGATTGACATCGCCTAATCAAAACTTTCATTAGAACCTTTTTTGTAGAGCATTTAGGAAGCTTTCTAATGGTATTTTTCCGTATCCCAAATTCTCAACCTTTTTCGAGATATTAAGGAAAGTATACAAAGTTACCAAAACTTTTTTATGTCTGTTAATAAAATATTTTATTCTAACCCTTCCTTAACTCCAAACGCAACCAAAATTTCAACATATTAGTTTTAATGAAAGTAGAACATGCAGTAAATGTTTCAACTGAATCCAATGATTCTAAGTTCCCAAACCAAAAACGGCTTTCAAAAATTATTTTTTCAGTTTTCTCGAAAACGGTTAAAGCTATCGCCTTGAAAATGGTTCCATTCGTTTTCCTAGCCCAAGAAGCCTATAAAAAGAGTACTTACAAGCTTATGAACTCAAAAACGTAAGCGTTACGATTTTTTTTGCGCGAATTTCGCCCCAAACGCCATCTTCCAGTGGGCAGATTTTGCTGGTTAACGAACTTGACCTTTAAAATTGTACGACAGATTTTTGGACCAAATTTCATCAAAATCGGACCATCAGGGAAGCCAGATATGAGCGAACAGACAAATATATATATATATATATATATATATATATATATATATATAAATATATACGTATATATATACAAATTTGAACCACCGTTATTTTCGGTCTCTAGGGGTTCTGAAACGCGAAATTTTCTTGTCGGCACTTCCGGATTGTTTTATTGTATCAACCTTATAAGCGGGGTTCCTCCGTATGGGGGAGGGAGGAACCGCGCTAAAAATTAACAATTTTGAAGTTTTAACCACTAATTTCTCGGATTGACATCGCCCCTTCGAAAATTACATTAAAACATTTTTTTTAGGGGATTTAGTTACCTTTCTGGGCCACCTTGTACTTACCATGATTTCCTAACCTTTTTCGAGATATTCTAGAAATTATACGAAAAACCCAAAACTTTTTATGCCTGTTAATGAAATATTTAATTCTAGTATTTCCTGAACTCCAATCGGAACCAAAATTTATCTATCTTGGATTAGATGAATATTAAACGACTAGAGCAAGTTTCAACTGAATTAATCGTTTCTGAATACCCAAACTAAAAATTAGTTTGGAAAAGTAGGTGTTTCAATGTTTGGTTACGGATATCGCTTTAAAAATGGTTTCATTCGTTTTTTTTTTTTTTTTTTTTACGATAAGAAACCTATAAAACGAGTACCAGCATGTTTATAAACTCGAAAACGTAAGCGTTAAGATTTTTTTTGCGCGAATTTCGCTTCAAAAGCCATGTTCCGGTGGATGTTCCGGCTGGTTAACGAACTTGACTTGAACCACCTATATTTCGCAATCCATGGGGTATGAAACGAGAAATTTTCTAGTCGGCACTTCCGGATTGCGTCATGAGGTCAACCTCATAAGCGGGTTTCCTCCCAATGGAGGGAGGGAGGAACCGCGCTAAAAAAAGAAATAGGAAGGCTTATATTAACGAAAGAAGTAGCCCGGAGACGAGGTGTCTGAAGATGTCCATTAATGTTTTCGCAGTATATATGGGATATAAACGCCTTTATTTAGTAGACTCGTTAGAACTAAGTTTTATAACCTCTGACAAAGAGCTGGTGTGCTCGGACTGTAAAATAGATTTTATTAACCTTTTAATCACAGTAGAATTAATTACAAAACTGACAAACAAGTCATTTTACACATTTATTCCAATATTTTCCACAAACACACCCCCGGGTTTTCCCATCTCTATCCACTCGACCAAAATTGCCCTGCTTAATCCTTCTACTCATATCTTCTTATCCTTTTTGCTTTAGTATAATTGTTTCAATGTCACTTTTACTTCAAGACCATTTAGAACGTTCTCTTTTGGTCTGCCTCCACCTAAGAAATGATGAACGGGGTGAAAATATAGAGATACTGGCCTGGAAGTAAAAAGTGTGATAAAAGATGAGATGAAAAATTGTATTTTATGTTTCTTATGTAATATTTTTTTTCTCAGCCCTAATGTTTTAGTTGTTCTTGTTTTGTTTTTCGTTATTTTCTCTCTCTATTTAATTATAACTATATTTATTTATTATGATTTCATTTTTTTTATGATTATCTTTTTTTTTTAATGTCTCTTGTTTTCTCAAGCTTTAGTTGAGTTAAAGTCTTACTAAATGTAAATTTTTACTTCGAATAATTAAATTATGTCTATATGTATTCTGGCTAATGGATTCTGTCCAAGCCTACGTGAATTTTAATTTTTTTTTTTTTTAATTATCTGTATATATATATATGTACGATATAAATTTACAATCATTAATATTAACTTTTTTATGATATGATTCTGGGTGGGGTTGAAAGAAGCACCACACCGCAGACAGTGGAATTATAACAGTAATTGTAGTGTATTACGGCGTATCAATAATTGGGCAATTAACGCCCGGCTATCTTCAGGTCACCAAACCCATGCCAACGGCACGTGGTCGGTCACCCATTGAGGTACTGGCCACACCCGACGTTGCTTAACTTCGGTGATCACTCAACGTGGCTATTGTCGTTGGCTATAACAGTATTATTGGACTATAGACATTCGTCTTTGCTTGACACTGATGATATAATTCTGAAAAAAAGGGGCGGTGAAAAAATGTCTACGTTAGATGCAGAGCAATTTAAATGAACTTAGTACAGAAATATGAGGTTTGCTACGTTTTTTTATCTCTGCCAAAAAGAGTGAGTCAATTGTAAAAGCGTCGAATACACTTAGCTGAGTCAAATAAAATAAACGTAAGAAGATATTTTTTTTATCCTTTTTTTGCCTACAATTTAGTGTCTATAGATTCATTTTAAACAGAACATGTATAGAGACAAAGTGGTTTTCTTCTTTTAGGGTTTGGAGTGCTAATATTTATTTTGCCTAAAGCTCCACTGTGTGTGCCTCAGGGAGAATGAAAATGTAATAGAGGAATGATATACGCTCCAGCCTTCGCTTGTCTTGTCTCTCGAAGCTCAAGATCGTCTCCTTTAGCTACAGCTGGTTTATTATTTTAGGCAGCTCTTTCTCAGCTCAGGCAGGTCTCTCGTAGGCCAGGCTAGTATCGATCGTCTTAGACTACTCCAGCGTAAAATATAGAAGTATCGATCGTCTTAGTCTACGCGCCCAAAGTTTATGCTATTCCCTGGTAGGCCAAGTTGTTATAGATCGTCTCAGCCCTTTCCCGCGTAGCATAGAATAGTATAGATCGTCATATTTTATTTGCGCGAAGCTTTTGTTATTCTCTCTTAGGCCAAGTTGTTATCGATGGTCTCAGACTTTTCCCGCTTAGCAAAGAATAGTATCGATCGTCTTAGTCTATTCACCCAAAGTTTATGCTATTCCCTCGTAGGCCAAGTTCTTATCGATCGTCTCAGTCTTTTCCGGCGCACAGTGGTGCAAATCCAGCCATCATGTTGCAAATAATACTTTGAGTGGACGGATTGCCTTCAAACTCGGCATGATGTTTATTGAATGGTTGAGAAGGTGTTTTATGAGGATTATGACAAAATAGGTAAGGGTGGGGTTGGGGTAAGAGGGAGAGTGGGAGGTACTTCATAGCTTTTCAATTGCTTTTCGTTGAAGGATTTGGTTCAAATCTTGTATGATGTTCATTGAAGGGTTGAGAAGGTGTTTTATGAGGAATATGACTAAATAGGAGAAGGTTGTGGTGGGGTTGAGAGGCCCTTTTCCCCGAGCTTGTTGAAGGTATGGCATCCACTTCGCCAGTAAGAAAAATAATTTCTACTTCCAACCACGATGAAAACTTAGATTCAAATTTAGATTTATCCCTATTAGTCTTCCTCCATCTGGCCATATAATTTGAATATAAAATTTTGAGTGTTTTTCTAACACGATCATCTTCTGTAAGACCAAATGCTTGGACCGCCCTTCTATAAAAAATTTCAAACGTTTTCGAAGTAATTATGAGCTCTCCAAAATCTCTTCTACGTAGCATCTCTCTTAAAAAAAAGAATAAATAAATAAAAAAAAATGTAAAAAAGGTGTCTTTTCAATTATTTTTTCGGTAATGGCACTTCAATATTTGAAGATCAATAATCTATTATGGACTAAGTGACAACAAAAAGTTAACAATTTTTATAACATTCAAAGTGCCAGTTTATAAGTATAGAACTCCAGTGCCCATACTTTCATACTTTTATACAAAAATAAAAATGTCACTCTATAATAATTTTAAGTAATTATTCAGACTTTTTCATGGAAATATTTAACAAGATGTAGCACATTATAGATGATTTGTCTTTATTTAAAAACGGTGCAAATCAAAGTTTCATTTATTGCAGCATAATAAATGACCAAGTTAAAAAAAAAGGAATTTACCAAAATCTGTACTTTACTTCTCAGTAAAAATCGGTTCGCAGAAATCTATGTGCACTAGACCTTCACTAAAGAACAACACAAGGAATACTGACCCAAATTACTGCCAGCAGATGACCTCTGCGTAGGGGTCATCTGCTGGCATATGAGGGTCAGGGATACCTGCTACCGCAGGAGGCAGCGCACCGAGCCTAGGTTTTCCCCATAAAATTCCCTCCCAATACCAAAGGGGTACCGAGGGGCAGACAAACCTTACATATTCTGCTAGAGGAATGTAAAGGCTAAAAGATGACACAAATAACTCCGTGATCCCTCGTGATGCTGACGTTAAAAACCTTTCTAAATTTCACATAGGCGTGTTAAAAAATACTTAACTTTAAAAATCTGTTACCCAACTTCATAGCAAGATATTTAGATCGTTTTGCCATATTTATGTAGTCCATCTATGGTACCTTTATTACAGAAAAAAATTATAAAAATAAAAAAATATTATGGCATATTAATTGACTAGTATCCTAGGGTTGCAAATAATGTTTGAGCACACATGTATAGAACCGCCATCTTTGAACCGTCTCAGAGACTAAATGGACAGACACAAAATTACAATTTCTTTATTAATATAATATATGGTTACTATAGAACCTTCTATACAAGTTTTGGTGTTTCTTAAAACATGTTGGGTTTTTCGATTTTTTGCTATTTTTTTTCGATGGCTGGATTTGGACCACTGTGCGGCGTAGCAAAGGATAGTATCGATCGTGTTAGTCTATTTGCCCCAAGCATATGCTATTCCCTCGTAGGCCAAGTTGTTATCGTTCCTCTCAGACTTTTCCCGCGTAGCATAGAATAGTTTCGATCGTGTTAGTCTATTTGCCCCAAACTTATGTTATTCTCTCGTAGGCCAAGTTAGTATCGATCGTCTTATTTTATTTGCCCGAAGTTTATGTTATTCTCTCTTAGGCCAAGTTGTTATCGATGGTGTCAGACTTTTCCCGCTTAACAAAGAATAGTATCGATTGTCTTAGTCTATTCGCCCAAAGTTTATACTATTCCCTCGTAGGCCAAGTTGTTATCGTTCCTCTCAGACTTTTCCCGCGTAGCATAGAATAGTATCGATCGTGTTAGTCTATTTGCCCCAAACTTATGTTATTCTCTCGTAGGCCAAGTTAGTATCGATCGTCTTATTTTATTCGCCCGAAGTTTATGTTATTCTCTCTTAGGCCAAGTTAGTATTCATAGTCTTAGTTAATTCGCCCCAAGTTTATGTCATTCTCTCGTAGGCCAAGTTAGTATCGAAAGTGTCAGACTTATCTCGATAATAATATAGCCACTCACGCTAGTCCCTCATAAGTCAGGCTAGTATCTATCGTCTCAGACTAATCTCCCATAACATTGACTAGTATCGATCTTTTTAGTCTATTCTCCCCAAGGTCTTGCTAGTCTCACATAGCTCGGACGAGCATCGATGTTCTCAGACTATTTCCCTGTGGCAGAGTACTATCGATCGTCTTGGTCGATTCTCTCTGGCTCAGGCTAGTATCGATCGTCTGAGCATAATCTCCTCTAGGTCACGCTCGCCTCACGTAGGTGAGTCTATTATAGGTTGTCTAAGACTAATCTCTCATAACATTGACTATTATCGATAGTCTTAGTCTATTCTCCCGTAACATAGACTAGCACAGATCGTCATAGTATATTCTCCAATAACATAGATTAATATCGACCGCCTTAGACTATCCTCCCTACGCTAGCCTCTAGAAGGTGAGGCCAGTATCGTTCTTCTTAGAATATTGTACCGTAGCATAGACTGGCATCGATCGTCTTAGACTATTTCACCTAACTCAGGCTATATTCGAACATCTAAGACTTTTCCAACGTATCAAAGAATAGTATCGATCGTCTTATACTATTCCCCCTTAGGTCACGCCAGTCCCTCGTAGGTGAGGCTAGTATCGAACTTCTCAGACAATTCTCCCGAAACATAGACTAGTATCGATCTTCTCTGACTGTTGTCTTATAGGCAACGCTTGACTCTCATGGATCACGCTGATATAGAACGTCTCAGACTATAATCCCGAAACGTAGCCAAGCATCATTCGTCTTAGGCTCTTCTTTCTTAGTTTAGACTTGAATCCATCGATTCTGACAGTTCTTCCCAAGGTATTCTACGTCTATGGCCAGTCCCTCGTAACTCCAAAAATCCAGGCAGAATCATTCGTGACGTGACTGCCTGACCGCAAATGGTAGGCGATCCAATAGGAAAGTGTAAGCCCCCAGCTTAGCAAGCTTATCCACTTTCTCGTCGCCGCGAATTCCCTTGTGCACAGGAACCTTAACGAAACGCCGTTGTTCTCTGGCAGTAGGATTAAGGTTTGAAAATTTCATTAGTTTAAATTTAGTTATTTAAACTTTAACCTTTTATTTGGTTGTTGTATTTTTAATTGCATTTCACAGTAAAATAAATAGTTGGATAAAAAGGTATATAAATGAGAAACATTTTCGTTTGTAATACAGCTGTCTAAGCGGAAGTAGGTTTTTGTGTTCACTTACTGTTTTCAATATTTTCTATTCTTCTTCTGAATAACATTATGAAAACGGATGGTTATAGAAACTCGCTAAGATGAAGAAGTTGTTTAAATTATTGTTATTGAAAGCTGATAATAACTAGATATAAACTAAACCAAAACCTTATTTATTTATTATTTCAGTTGGAAGGTTCTATAATTAACTGGACACAATACAACGCTATCTGCCCTACACAATGCTCCTAAAATTACTTATATAAAATAGTTGTATCCCCTTTTCTCAAGAACGTTCATTAGTTTTACTACCTAACCAGCAAGTGGCGTCTCAAGAGGTGCTAGATTGAGACTAAAGTGGTTACAAAAATAAAGGGTATGCTAGTTTTTATTGATCCTATGTAAAAAAAAGTGATGAAATATAGAGTGACCGAAGATAAATGCGATGAAAATTAATTACATTATGATTTGGGTAAAATAAAATTCTTTCAAATTAATTATTTCTGAAATGACAAATTATTTTCTGGTTCTCGATGGGTCCGGATTGAGCAGATAAACTAATGTTGATCTCTACTAAATAATCAATTTATCTTTGACATATAAGGTGTCTAAAAATTACACCATGAAATGAAGCTCCAACATTTTCTATTCTGAAATTGAACTTTCCTGAATAGTTAATTTGTTTTTGACAACTGCAGTGTCCAAAAAAGTATATCACTTGCAACATGTTGTATTGTGAATCAATCTCTTCAAATTAGTGAATGTATTTTTGGCGTACGAAATGTTTAAAGATGCTCAGGTGACTCAATTCCCAACATTTTTGTATTCTGAGCTTTATAATAGAATAATAAAGGTATGTTCGTCATGTGAAAAGTCTAAAAAATGTAGCAAGAACTCAATTTGGATAATTTTCTATTCTGAATCGACCTTTGTAGAATAATTGGCATTGACGAATGATGATAATGCATTGATGGTCTTTTTCGCATATACATTTTTTACAAGAGTATTTTTTTTAGTAGATACAGCGATTACATTCCACATGTTACATTTCTTGACAAATATACAGGGAGCTCAAAAATGTATATCCCAGTTATAACGCTTTATTAATAAAATTAAACTTACAGTTATAAATGACACATCAAATGAAAGAGCAACTCAAACGGTTTTGTTCGTTGGCACCGGTGCGCATGTGCATGCAATCTTCCCGCCGCCATCCTTTAGAATGCGCTAGTATCAACGAATGCGACTGGCGAACAGAAAGCTTGTTTTCCTTACTTCTACGTTCACCCGTGGGACGCCACATGATTTCTACCTTTTTGGGCTCAAAAAGGATGGTGTTTATGTGCCTGTACTATCAGCCTCAACGAATTAAGAAATACGATTAAAGGAACCATTGCAACTATTCTATAGACATTGATCAAAATTTGGGAGAAACTCGGCTATAAACTTGGCTTGTATCGTTTTATGTGTCAATAAAAAAATTTGACCTTGAAAACCATTTCAAGGTAAATTTTGGGAGGGTCAATATGGGGGGGGGGTATTTTTTCCTATCTCGCATTGGAGAATCATCATGCCAAAGGCTAACCATTACTTTTCTGACATCCTGTAAAGTCAACTCTCGATGTGCCAAACATCGATAATTCGAATCTTTAAATAAGTCATACAGAACCTCTGGTCCCGAGTAATTGCACGCAAAGTCCACCTCAATTTGTCAAAAACCTTGGAAAGGTATGTAAATAAGTTGAACTGAAAATAGGTGTTCTGGAAGGAGGCTTTTAAACCTTCTAGGACACTTAATTTTCTTATTTATATTTCAACACAATATGTTTTTTTTTTTAATTTTTTTTTTTTTTGTGCATCTACTACTGTGGGTGGTCATTAGCACCATCAACACAATATGAATTTCAAACTGCCTTTGATTGTCTAGTCGACTCAAACTGATGTTTTTAACTTTGGTCCTTGAAAGGTTATAATAATAAATGGAAATCACTCACGACATGATGTATTCATCATGCCATGATTATACATAGGATCCCCCTTATTATATATTATAAGCTATTGTTCCTATGTATAGACATATTATGCATGGGACCTAAATTATACCTAGCAACTTTTGCGACTATGTATAGTCATATTGTACATAGGAACTATTTTCTACATTATTTTTATATTTTTGCTCTTAAAAATTTATTGTTTTTACAAAGTTATTTTTATTTTTAGCTATTTTTTATTCACATACCTAATTATATAATTAGATAGATATGTAAAACTGTATAACTGAACTATTATGTAATCGGATTTATAATTATTATGTAACATGTTAATAATTATGGATTTATAATGATTATGTAACTGGATGAATATGAATTTCCATTTTAAGACTGTATTTGGGGGAATCGCCTACGTTGCGGGTACTAAAAACAAACAAAAATAATAAAATATTCACTAAGAAATAAGTTTTGAACAGTTGTTGACGTTTTCGCAATTTTTCTCTATCGCTGAGAAAATATTAATTTAATCGTAGCTGAATAGAAAATATCTAAAAAATGTATATTTCTATCGTTTTGCTGTTCTATCAATATATTTCCCCTTGCAAATATGCCATTATTTGACTAGGGCTGCTTTCATAGGATAATATTCCATAAAGTTGTAGGATACTTAAATGGTCCATATATTTGAAGGGTAGACAGCTTAGGGTGGAGCACCTGCTCCGCAGTTCCTAAACCTTCCTGCCTCTGTTATAAAGATAGACAGAAGAATACACGTTTCAGTACATTTGGCATTCCGTTTTCCAACCAATTTTCATCGATTCTATCCAGACTCCAAAAATACGCTCCATTAAAATATATGTGTGTGTATATATATATATATATATATATATATATATATATATATATATATATTTTTCACTTGTTCTTCCACCCAATATATATATTTTTTCACTTGTTCATTCCACCCAATATATATTTTTCACTTGTTCTTTTTTCTTTTAATGGCAGGGGGTCGGTAAAGCAGTACACCATTCGTTTTTGTTCAAGTACTTTATTTTTTCTATTTTGCACATGTTTCGTGCCTTTGTTCGCACCTCTTCAGGGGCTTTCCTATCCTGACATTTTAATAATAAAAGCTGACAAATCAAACAAGACGGTTTTAACTGATAGACATTCGTCCAATCTTAAAATGGAAAACGTACAAAACGATACGAACGTATATAAACAAATAGATTACAATCCAACTACTAGTATAAAAAATAAAGTTATTGGTTATTGGTACAAAAACGCTATTTAAATAAATTTGACAAAACCAAATTAGTTAATCATAATTGTTTGGCCCCGTTAATCTATGGACTTATTAAATTACACAAAGCAGATATCCCTTTACGACCGATTATCAGTGGCTGCGAATCCCCAATACAAAAACTAGCAAAAATGTTAGCAAAAGATTTAAAACCATTTACTGAAGATAAACCTTTTGATATTTCCAATGCGACACATCTTATTGACAATTTAAAAAATACTAAAATTTTACCAGGATTTAAATTAGTTTTATTTGGCTTAGTTGACATGTTTCCAAAAATTCCGGTAGATTTGGCAATCAAAATCATTAGTAATAATTGGACGCAGATAGAAAAACTTACTAAGATAAGAAATAAAGAGTTATTTATTGAAGGAATCAGTTAATGTTGCAAATTCGGGTACTTTCAATTCAATAAAAAGATATATAAGCAACTTTACGAAATTCAGATGGGAAACCCGCTTTCAATTGCTGTTAGTGGAATCGTTATGAACTGGATTCTTAATGAAATCATTTCGGAAGTTCCAATTAAGATTCAATTTTTGTATGGATACGTAGACGATCTTATTTTATGTGTACAGGAAGAGGAAGTGGATAGGCTTTTAGGAACATTTAATAACCAATATAATGATCTGCAATTTACCAAAGAATTAGAAGCTGATAAAAGATTAAACTTTTTAGATATGGAACTAATCAGAAATAACACACACACTACACTAAGATTCATTTTTTCGGGACCGATATACTTCCAGAAGATTGATTGGCCTCTCAACTCCTCCTTCATAACTCCAACATTGAACCTAATCGAAGGTTTCTATGCTTATTAGGAGGTATTTCTTAATTTTTTTTATTTTTTTTAACGGCGCATCGACAAATCTGGGCCATTTGCGCCGTTTTTAAATTAATCACTCCGGATCGGATCGGGTCGGGACCAATGTAGGCACTCACGTCGGCCGTTGTCGGTCAAACGAAATCGGATTGGATGGGATCGGGAGAGATACGGGTCCAATGTAGGTGCAGCCTAAGCAGGGAAGTAGGAAGCGTCAGAGTATAAACTGTTTTCTATCCTCCGGAAATGGAGGAACTTTTTATTGAATATGAGGTATTTGGACTGGAGATGGGTGTTGATAGGTCCTATCCTATGTTGAAGACGGATAAGCCCGAAGGATCCTTTCTCTCCTTGCTTTTCAATCTCCCGAGAAGATTGGTCTCAGGTTGTGGGAATTTGAAGCGAGGTATGATTTGAAATCGAGGGAGAAAAGCCTCCTTTCCATCCCCCTTCTTCGCTTTAAGACTTGATCGCGACGATAGATATTGGGGATAAATTTATTTTCATTTTTTCCGTCTTTACGCCTTTGCAGAATCCCAATAAAAACGTAATTGAAGTTTTCTTTCACTATTCAGAACTACTGAGGTTACAAGTCGAGGTTTTTTTTCATTTATTAAATTACTGGTGAAAAGAAAACGTAAAGATGAAGGCATTCAATAGATATCCTCAGGCTAGTAGTTTATAAAAAGGTTAATTGAGAGGTTGGCGTCAGGCTTCAAACTTTAGATTGAAAAGAACGAAAGGTTTATTTATTTTCAATTATTCGCTCTATCAATAAGCCATCCGAAATATCATCTATTTCCAATCTTACGACTCCAAGATTGATTTTAATTAAAAGTAACTGGTCCGGTTGACAGAATCATCGCAATCTTAGCGTGTTTCCGTCATATAAGTCTAATGCGTGGTGAGATTTGAAAAGCTTCGAATAGAAAATGTTAATATTTTACTACCGTGAAATTATTTCTTGGCACTAATACGTTCGCGAGGAGATTCTCAGACGATCAATGATCGCCGCTTTAGTTATGGGTGGCAGGATTTAGTTGATCAATATTAGCCCGCGCGAATGCTACGGCAGCCTAGCCTGAGCAACGGAAGAATAGCTTGAGACGGTCTATTCTAGTCTAAGCTTTGGAAGACTAACGTGCCACAATGGATGCTAGAATAACTTACGGCAGCCTAGCCTGAGCAATGGAAGAATAGCTTGAGACGGTCTATTCTAGTCAAAGCTTTGGATGACTAACGTGCCACAATGGATGCTAGAATAAGCTACGGCAACCTAGCTTGAGCTATGGGAGACTAGCTTGAGACAGTCTATTCTAGTCTAAGCTTTGGAAGACTAACGTGCCACAATGGATGCTAGAATAACATACGGCAGCCTAGCCTGAGCAATGGAAGAATAGCTTGAGACTGTCTCTTCTAGTCCAAGTTTTGGCAGACTAGCGTGCCACAATGTATGCTAGAATGAGCTAAGGCAGCCTAGCTTGAGTTTTGGGAGACTAGCTTGAAACGATCTACATAAGTGTGAGCTAAGGGAAGTTACCTTATGGTCTACACTACCTCATGCTTTGGACAACTAACGTGCCGCGATCAATACTAGGCCGAGCACCGTGAAATTATTATGGGATTCGTGGGACTAGCCTCAAATTCTAGAGGAATGTATGAAATAATAAGGTCCAGCCCGAGCTGAAGGACACGATCTTGAGCTACGAGGGACGAGCTAGGATTATATGGGAAGGTGGGGGCGTATATCATAACTCTATTACTTTTTCATTCTCCCTGAAGTGCGGTGGAGCTGTAGCCAAAAGAAATATTGGCCCTAAAATGAGAAAACTAACTTGTTTTTATAATGTAATCTTCTTAATATTAAATGAACCTAAGAACATTAAATTCTTACTAGCATAGGAAAAACATCTCATCAAAATATATTTCTTATTTCCAATATTGCAACAAATTAAATCCTTTCTGATTTAATAAAGCTCAATTTCTAACTGTTGAGAGCCAACATATTTTAAAAAATAATTAAAAACACTAATATCTACAAAAAAAATTATTTTTTTATTTTATTTCTTTATTAGTTTTTTTCTCGCTTAGCGTTGCTTTTACCTTTATTTTTGACGGCTAGCGATTTTTTACCACTGATATCGTTCAAGCAGTGAATGTGGCGGTGCACTATTAAAATAAATATTAAATTATTCCAAAGTTTTTTTATGTTTTACAGCTCACACTTAGTATATTTATTCTTTATACTTCTTTTCATTAGAGTGCTTCTATTTATAATTTATAATTAGATGTTTATGTAAGATCATATAAATGTATAAGTGTACATAACTATGTATGTATAGAAGTATGACTATTTATAATATTGGATGTATATGTATAGGTCCACTGGTATATTTGTATTTATGATTGGATTTATATGTAAAAATTATATAGAGCGAATCGCCTTGTTAGCGGATGCTCATCAATAAATAAATAAACCTTTTGTTCCAATGTTTTCACATAATAAAGGGCGTCTATACTTCCTGATAGCATTCACGAACTTTTAATACTTCTATTTCAACCTATAATGTCTAAAAATAACAATTAACAAGAATTATCTACAAAATGAACGGGATATTTTTTCAAGTGAAATGGGGTTTGTATTCCTTCCATTAAATGTCAGAGGATTACAAACAATGAAAAAACAAAAATAAAAAAGGTAATAAAGAAAATGTAAACCAGGCCCTCGTAAATATTCATTGGCCCGGCACAAATTGAGTGACCCCAAATAAAATACGATTTGATAAAGTTGGACAATAACAATTCCCTACTGTGCTTTTAAGCGGTGCCACAAGTTTGAAAATATATTTTCACTACTCAGCTGTCAATGGTTGTTATAAGGATTTGTTATTCTCATATGAATTTTAATTTGGTTCACCTCGGAAAACAGACTCGCTCTAAAACATTCAGAGCTAAATGTCTTATGACCTTTTTTTCACAGATATAAATCCGAGATCAAAAGTAATAAAAACACCTCACCATCTTGATCTTCACCTCAAACCAAACATTTATTTATTTATGCATTTCTCTTTCACAAGACGTTTACGTCATTTGGAGATTTGTACACTAGAAAAAAAAACTGCAATAACATATCATAAAACCCCCTTATTCCTTTTTTATATCAATTTATCAACCCTCTGTCCAATATTTATATATTATGTAAGACTTATATTATATCAAAAACAGCAGCACATTTTTGACAATCTGTAATCTATGCTTTTAAAACCTTAAAATTATTTTTATATCATGCATTAGTGTTAATAAGCGTTGGGCAAAAATCATTCATAATAATGAATAATGAATAAATCTGTTATTTCATTCTGGATAATGAATAATTTTTCATTCATTATTCGGTCGATTCAATGAATAACGTAACTCTTTATTTGTATTCATTATTGAATAACGGGGTCTCCCGTGGTCTAGTGGCTAGCGCGCTAGATTCGTGGGTTCGATCCCCACCGGCGCCAGAACTTTTCTCATCTCAGGGCTCGCTGAGAAAATTCCTGGCTGCACCCTGGACGTCGGCGCTAATGGCCAAGATTTATGTCGATGCGCCGTAAAAAAAAAAAAAAAAAAAAAAAAAAAAAAAAAAAAAAAAAAATTATTGAATAACAATGACTTATTGAATGAAATTTTTTATTGAATAAGAATGATTTATTGAATGACAATTTTTATTGAATGAAAGTTATTTATTTGAATGAAACAATATTTGAATGAAATGGATTTATTTGACTGAATTTTTTTATTATATTCAAGTGAATAATTTTAACAATCTTTTCTAATGAAAATGATTAAGTTCATTTATCTTTTTCATACATTTAATCAAAATTATTTATTAAAGTCATATTGTTTACTGAACTTAAAAAAACTGAGTTTTTTATTCCATAAACCACATTATTTAAAATCTATATAAATAATGAATGAAGAATGAAAAATATTTAATTATTCATTAAATAAAATAAAAAAAATAAGTCAATGGATAACTGAAAAAGTGAATAAATTTGTATTCAATAAAAATGTATTGAATAATGAACCAACCCTGTTATTAATAGAATAAAAAATAAATCAATGGATGAATAACTTATTCAATGAATAAATTGCTATTCAAGAAAATGTATTTGAATGATTATTGAATAATAAATGTATTAAATAATGCCCTACTCTGGAGTTAATTTATCACAATTTCATCAAATCAATTATTAAAAAACTTTACATTTATTTGAATATATAACCGGAAGTGTAAATGTCGGTTGCAGAACTATTCTTTAGGCTAGTGAACATTATTGTTCAGAGTTTCAATTTTGTTTTGTTTTTGTAAACAAATTTCCTCCTCTCCCTGATGAAGGCTTGGAATTCAAACCGCAGCGTTAGCAATATAAACTAATTTGTATACGAAACGTTACTTTTGTTAATCTAAATTAATCTTATTAAGCTCTACCTCCACTTTGACAGAGTTTTATATGTTTTTAATTTTATTTATTATCACCATTTACTTGCATTATTTGACAGTTTATATCAGTCTGGTTATTTATATCAGTCTGGTGCCTAGTTGTTTCCACAAATCCAGTTTTAGAGATCCCTTCACATAAAATAATAAAAAATGTAACTTGGCCTTCTTTTTCATTCTAGAATTATCTGGGGGAAAATTCGGGAAGGTGTAGTCAGGTCACGTGCGGTCCAACTCTGGGAGAGGTAAGGCCTTGCACACGACGAGACATACATCAGCGCTAGGTCTTACAGCAGAAAAAGTTCTAACTTACACAGTGCTAAATTCTCATTACTTTTCTTTTCATTTGAAGAAATATTAAACTGAAATATTCAACATCCAATCGGCTCAGAATCAGCAAACAAAAAACATTTCTTACTGAATATTAACCTCAAAATAGCATTTTAGGCAAGATTTAATTGTAGGTTCCTTTAGCGCAGAGTTGGGCATTATTCTATAAATCATTCAAATAAATTGGCATTGAATAAGTATTCATTCATCCATTCATTAAGTTAATCATCCACAGATTTTTTTTTATTATTCTATGAATAACAGGGTTGACTCATTATTTCATAAATTTCTTATTCAATAATCATCCATACAATTTTGTATTAAATAATAATTAATTCATTGATTCAGTTATTCATTCATTGATTTGTTTTTTTTTATTCTATTTTTAGCGTTATATTTTGCAGGAATTCCATCATGCTTTCTCAGACTGGTTGCTCTTATAATTATAGCAAATAACAGTGTATTATAACAAATTATCAAAAATGTAATAAAATTATTATATATATATATATATATATATATATATATATATATATTATATATATATATATATATGGGAGCGATGTTAGCTGAGTGGTAGAACACTGGACTAGTATGTTGGAGGACCTGAGTTCAAATCCCGAGCAATCACTAAAGATTTTTATCTTCTAGTTTCTTCGCTCAAGGGTTGGATTCGGCCTCCATGACCGTCCCTAGGGCAACCCCGCCTTTAATTAATTTATTAATGGGTACCTTGGGTGCTAATGACCCTAGCAGTCAAAGCAGCAAGGAGCATAGTACTGACCACACCATCTCCATAGTGGGCCATATGGTAATGAATCAGATACCTCTATAGTATGTGCACCTCAGTGCCCTCGTGGCCTGTTACGGGACTGAGTTTATATATATATACTAGCTGACCCGACAAACATGGCCCTGGCTAAATTATGAATATTGATTACGCATTGGTATAATTAATAATAAAAATAATTACTTAAGAAGTGTTTACTATTCGAGTGCTTAGTAATAGACAACATTTTTCTTATTATTTTCTGATGCGTATATAAATAGTTTTGTGGGTATTCCGTACAGGAGAAGGCGACATACAACTGGTGATGTGAAAAAAATGAATTTTCAAGATTGATGCCACCAGACATTAGCGAGTGTCCTTACTATTTATTTATCGACAATGAAAATACTATTCGCACAGAAAATTGTAACCGTTTAAGGTCGAATGGCATGACGTCAATCGAATGAATCTATGGAATCAAAACTTCTTTGCCTATGTACATCCTTTTTGGAATTGTGGCTCCAATGACGTTGGTTATTAATTTTTTCACCGGCTGTGTAAAGTAGGCTGCCATTACAAAGACGTGGATGGTTTATATTCCACTAAATAATTACTACAGGTTGTAATTGCAGATTATGAGGCATTAATCCGGGCAAATCCATCGAATTGAAGAATTTCGTTGGATAATAGCTGACATTGTCTTGCTCAGTGGCGGAATCAATAGATTCGCCAGTTATCATCTTTTGAAATTGAAAATTTACTTTTGTTGACAACAACGTTTTTTTTTATAAGGAAATATAATTTTATTGTGATACCAAGACCGAACCATGACTCTTTCTACCTTCGTAGTGCATTTTTGAAAAGTGAATAAATTAATTGACAAATAAAAATGTACTCGAATAACGGCGGATAAAGAATGAGAAGAAGAAAACTATATGCTGTCTATGTTGTAGAAAAGTCTACAATAGACAGGCAGAAAATTGAGAAGAAGACGAAGGACGAATGCTTTGAAGATTACGATACTTGAATGGGTACTCAAGTTTAGAGCAGCTCTTAAAGGAATATCCGAGGAGTGCTTTTGAGAGTACTCGCCGATAAAGCGCTCTAAAGGATTATATTCCATTACTAAAACGGAACCCAACTACACACAATTCAAATCATTTACGCGTTTGTCTTTGGAAGGCCGAAGTAAGTCGAGAAATGAAGGACCTTAGCATATTTACATACAATGCGCAGTGTTTTTTTACGACGCATAGTGGTGCCAAAAGCTGGGTTTTGGGAACAAACCTGTAGGCACTAGAATGATTCTGATTTTGGTGTCATTTTTGAAGTCTTTTTTTTTTGTTCTGAGACAAATAAGCTCACTATCAATTCGTTAGAATAAATGTTATGGGGGATGAATTGGTTTTATATTAAAAAAAAACTTGAAAACAGCAAGTATTTAATCTAGAAATGTCATTTTGTGCTCAATTGGTGGTGAGATGTATAATTTCAAATGTATTTTTAAATGTCGAATCGAAAAAAGTAAAAACAAATGTGATACTGTTAATTGAGTCGTCTGGTATAAATACAAGATATCAAATCAAAACAAAAACTGAACAATCTTATGGTTAATTTTATATAAGTGTATCTTTTTTAAATGTATTTTCTTAAAAGTTGTAAGTATCACAGAAGTATGTTTTTGAGGAATTTCAGAAGTTTATAATTATACTAGCTGATTTAAATTTGTGTATATATATAAACCAGCTGTTACCCAGTGTGCCATGCTACACCTACTTTCTGTCTATGACTCTCCCCGTATCAAGATCTACTTCATACCTAGTTACGAAAATCGGTCAAACGATGTGAATTTGTTTTAGTTCATAATGATACCCGGCAGAGGGCAGCACAACAGTACTTCATCTAACAGTCGACGTAGGCCAGTAGTTGTCGATTCAAAATGGATCTGAATGGTTCAGTGTAGCAAATTTTTCTTGAACAAAACTTTTGACCTCTGACCAAATTTTGAAATTTGACTATTTTGACGTAGCCTAGGAGATTTCTCGTATTAAGACCTACCTGTGAGCCAAGTTTGGTCAAAATCGGTCAAACGGTGTAGATTTGTATAAGGAACAAACAAACAAACAAAAAACAGACAGACACGTGATTTTTATATATATATATATATATATATATATATATATATATATATATATATAAATTATCTATTTTAAAGGGATTTTTATTTTTGATATCTATTACTTTGTTTTAAAATTCACCGATGTATGTATTTTTTCAAAACCAAATTACCACGTCAGAATTAAAAAACAGCATGATCTATTGTGTTTTTAAAATCATTTTTTATCAGTATATAGAGGACATATTGAACTTGCAAAATCAACTGTTATCTCAAAATCGTAAAAATGTTGATGTGCATTGTTTTGAATCCTGACGCCTCAATTGTTCTCGACGTATTACGTTTTATTAAATATTGCACTTATAACGAAACATTTATTTACAAGGTAGTAGGTACATCCATTGTTCGGATACGTGTTAGCACAAAATGTTCAACAACTCTCTGCAGAAAATAATTATGGTTAAATCGTTTTTTGTAAAATAATCGGGCACAAATACGGCCGATTAAATTTATGAAATTTATAGTATAGCAACTATAATACCTGTACTGCAAGGTAATACTAACCGGAGACCATAGCCAAGTACCGTTTTTTTTTTCTTCTAGTCCTAATAAACTAAGGGTAATTGAATTGCATAACAAATATCTTCACAACCTGAATGTACCATGTTCTTGATGCATTTTGACAAAAAAAAAAAAAAAAAAAAAAAAAAAAAAAAAAAAAAAAAAAAAAAAAAAAAATCTGTGGCATAAAATATTGTTTTACTTTTCACTAAAAACTGTGAGGTTTCCACACGGTGAGAAAACGATCGATAAAAAGGTGTTTTGTGATCAGAACAATTCGGCAATTAAATCAATTTTAGAGCAGTATTCTTCAAGTAATTAGGTATAAAAAATGTTAAATGAAACGGGATTGAACACCTTCGGTTTGGGATTTTTTTCCGATCCCGTCACCACTGTGTGACTTGCGCAGACATATACAGACGATTAATTCGCCAATTAATTTATTTCGTATTCGAATGGAATCTTGTTTATGAGATAACATCAAAGTCATTTCACAATAGGGATTTTTTAAATTGGGGTTGATTCCATCTGGTGGGTAACGAAATCTACCAGGCTTCATTCGAAAATAATTAAAACATTTTTGGCTGTTGGAATAACCGACGAAATAATGTATGTATGTGTATGCACCAACTTTGTAACAGATTTTTGTAATATATTTTTGTGACCATTTTTTCTTAGCATTTTCCCCTATAATAAAACGTGATACACGCTAAAAATTTAGAATTCCTAATCTTTTTATATATCCTGTAATGAATACCTTTTTTCAGGAATTTTCTTTCAGGACTAGCTGGGCGGTCTTTCAATTTATTTCATACAGTGTTTTCCGTTCCAAATCCCTGGAACTACGCTGAATAGAAATAATTACAGTTTTTTTTTTCTGGGTTTCTAAGAACGACTCAGAGATCGCACTCGGAGTTTAGTTTTCCAACCGCAATTTTTCCCGTATTTGATTATCTTTTTTGTAATTTCGAGTACATAGTCGAATAAATAATTAGATAATTGAAGTAACAGGGGGTGAGGTTAGCTCAGTGGTAGAGCACTGGACTAATAAGTTGGAGGACCTGAGTTCAAATCCCGAGCAAGCACTTAAGATTTTTTCTTCTAGTCTCTTCGTTCATGGGTTGAATTCGGCCTCCCTGGCCGCCCCTAGGCCATCCCAGCCTTTAATTAATTTAATAATGGGTGCCGGTGGTAATGGCCCTAGGAGTCGATGCACCCAAAAAAAAAATAAAAAAAAAAAATGGGTACCTTGGGTGGTAATGACAATAGCAGTCGAAGCAGCCAAGGGGAAAATCAGGCGGCCGGAGCATAGTACTGACCACACTATCTCCCTAGTGTGCCGTATGGTCATGAATCAGATACCTCTATAGTATCTGCCCCTCAGGCCCCTTGTAGCCTGTTACGGGACTGATTTTTTTTTTTTTTTTTTAATTCAAGTAACAATTTAACACCTTCCCTGATAAGATATTTATGCCCCTCAAAGTACTAAATCGACCAAACAAACGGTAAATGACTGATACACGACTTCTTCAACAAACAAAAAACGACAATGGACATAATATACAACTCAAACTAAAATAAATTATCTTACGAATTAACCAAAATCCCATTATACCAACTTAACACGTACTACCTGATCGATCCAAAAACGTCCAACTCGCAAGGAACTGCGTAATCGTAGCGTTTCCATTCTTATCCCTAGTGACATTTGTAAATGGATAGAAACAGTTATTAGGTGTTTTGATCAATCGTGAAAAATGTAAACATCTTGAAAGCAAGATTTTAGGTGTCTCAAGGAAATTCACAGTAGCCATGTTACACAGAAGACTACATAAGTCAATAAAAAACTAGAATATTCATCCTACTGTTAAATACATATGAAAAAAACAACAAATTAAAAAGAGAAACAAAATAGCTCTAAAGAACGAAATCAAAAGCAGTACATCAGTAGAAATTCTACAGCAGATTTCGCACTGAAAGCTCTATTTCTAACTACACAAATTGAGTCTAATTTGTTATATTCTGTTTTATTGACAAATACATTTTCCTGCCATATGCAATTACAAAGACAACAAGCAATAATAATAATAAAAAAGAACCGTTCAAATTAACGAAAGCAACTATTTCAAAGATTTTTCCAAAAGCGACTGTCTCATCGACAATTGCTTTAGAATATCTTTTTTAGCGAATTTAGTAATCTTTCGAATGGCCACCTTCCACTTTCCACGGTTCCTCAACCGTCTTCTAGATATTAAGGAAAATATACGAAGATCCCTAAACATTTCATGTCTGTTAATGAAATATTTTTTTTTTTTGCTAATACTTTCTGATCTCCAAAGGTAACCAAATTTAAACATCATAGTTTGGATGGATATCAAACACATAGAAAATATGTCAACTGAATCCTAGGAGACCAAGAACCCAAACACAAAATACGATACAAAAACTATTTTTACTTTGTGCTAAAAGGCAATGACCTACAGAGTGACAAACACTACCTGTACGACCCTTTGCATAAATTGTAGACAAACAAATTACCTGAACGGCCCTTACCGACGTAAACAACTCACTTTACCTTGGTCTCCCGTGGTCTAGTGGCTAGCGCGCTAGATTCATAAGCGGGAGATGGTGGGTTCGATCCCCACCGGCGCCAGAAATTTTCTCATCTCAGGGCTCGCTGAGAAAATTCCTGGTTGCACCCTGGATCTCGGCGCTAATGGCCAAGAATTATGTCGAAGCGCCGTAAAAAAAAAAAAAAAAAAAAAAAAAAAAATACAAAGCAGACTCGTTACTTTCTAATCAACCCTCCGATTATTCTTTAGCACTAGATATACCAGGCCTGGCACTGGTATAAATGTCAATAACAACAAATATATTTTTTACGAATATACATGAAGTAACATTAAGTTCATTAAATGTCTTCTCTACTTATAGCTTCAAAAGTCATAACATAATTTAGGAAAGCAAATGGTAGGACCAGTTAAAATGACGGCTCTAGTAAATCTGTTGTTAAACCTGTATCTTTTCTACTACAATATTACACACCACCTATTCATTCGTCAAACGATAAAATTTCTCCGGATTAACTTTTAACTTCATAAAAATTTAAATTAAACCGAATTCAGCTCTACATTTATTATTTCTTGTTCTACACTTTTCCGCCATTCAGTCGCCTCTTCAGGAGTAAATAACTGAAATTATAATTACTTCTGGCCTTAACATTAAACGATTATTAAAATTAGTCTATGTGACTTCAATTTTCCGCGGCTGACACCCATGGGCTGTTTACAATATTTTTTTAATGGTGTAACTAGAAATAATTATTGTTTTAGTTATATGTAATTATTGTTTTAGTTATATGTTCTGAAGATGTGCCAGAACGCCTGAATCATTTAGAGCAAGAAATAAAAGATGTGGAGCTAAATTAATTGTGTATTTTTCATTAATGGCCTTCCGCCAAATTTAAAACTTATTAATGTCTTTCCAAAAAACTTTCCTATTAGACGATCTATGTCGCAGAAACAAATTCCTAGAATAGGGTACTCTGCGCTAGCACATACTTTTCTCCTAAAAAATCGGCACCCACCGACGTGTGAGAAATGCGACAAACCATTGAAAATAGAACATATTCTTATTTCCTGCAAAAAAATTTGAAAGTATTCGAGCACCTTAGAGGGAGCACTGAAAGACGAAGAAACATCCGTTCAAAATTGTTTAACCTTTCTAAAGGAGAGGAGAATATATAACGAGTAATAACCAATCTGTACTGTCAATGACCCGTATGGGTAGAGGCAGAATAATTCTAATAAAATAAATAAATAACATAAAATAAAATCCTAAATTTCTTTTATATTTCATTTGAATAGGTGCTCAAACTTTTCACAAAATATTAAATATATCGCACTGGTATTTCTAAAGTGACACAAGTAAAAAAACAAAACAAAAAACTGTAAATGTGTCACTCTTGCCTATGGAGAGAGAAAGCATTAAGCCAGGAAGAGTGACACCCCCCTGGCGGAAGTCCCTTTTGACAAGCTCTGAAGCTAGGTTCATACAGTTTTGATGGTCGATAAAGAGATATTTATCAATTTCTTTCATAGTCATAACTTAAAAACACCGCTTTTTGAGTTGTGTCACGTTAGAAATAATAGTGCGATATGTATACCAATCTTTACAAGTGAAACTTGGAATAAGAACGTCATGGAAATATGCTAAGATGATCCAGTTCCTGCAAGTTGGTCTTTTTTATAAGAACAATTTTGATCGTCTACCTGCCCCCTTAATCTCGAAATAATTACATTGGTGTGGCTATCGCTCAGTTTTTTTTACTTTTATTTTAATTTTGTCGAGATGCAGCCGCCCTTTTCATTCGGTCACTAATTGGAGTGTTAATTAGAACTTTTTTAATTAGAAGTTTGCCGGAGTGAAATAAATCATTCAAACTTAGATGATGTTCCTATTTCCGCGTACGGTAGATAGTTTTTACAGGTGGATTATAGATCAATAAGCAGTCTGCAATGTGTACTTCTGGTCTCCCCGTGGTCTAGTGGCTAACGTCTTAGATGCGCGTGATCTTAGCGCTTTTCCGTTCTTTTCCAAAGTGTCATTTCGAAAGCTTGTTATAGAAACAATTGATATTTTGTTTTTATATTTCTTAAAAAATTTAAAGTAACTAACTGAATAACTGAGGGAAACGGAGAAAAAAACATATAAGCACCGACTTCGCCGGCTGAGATACATGCATTCATACGCACGCACGCACGTACGCACGCACGCACGCACACATATATATAGGGGAAGGTGTTGTACCTCTGACCATATTGTACCTTTGACCATCGAGGCTGTGGCGGCATGTAGCAACATTTCATAAATTTTGGTGTAATTAGTGTTTAGCTCCTTCACAAGAGGGCTTGTGTAACCTACTTTGGATTGTTAAAGTCAAAGAGGATTCTTGCAAAAAATATTTATCTATTTCTGTCATAAAAATGTAAGTTATTTATTCATGACGTTTTGCCTCATAATATTTTTTGTATTATGTCTTTTTAGTTGGAAATCATTTTATAAAGTAGCTATTACAATAAGAAACATGGTGTAGCTTCCGAAATTGATTTATCTTAACCCTAAAATTTTTAGCATGATTTTTAATTTGCACTACCAGGGTGTTGTACCTCTGACCACGACTAGGTGTAGTTCCTTTGACCAGGTCAACACACATGAGTAATTACACACCTGAGTAATTTTTTCATAATTCAATTTTTATGTTCTTCTGCCAAATATTTAAAAAAAAATACTTAAAATTGGTTGCTTCAATTGTTCATAGAATTTAAAAAATAATAAATGAATAAGTTCAAACTGACTTTATCAGTCCTCAGTGTAGCAGTTCAAACCTATCGCCCCTTATCGTTCCACTTGAAGATGTAATGCCTCATCGAAAAGCTCATGCAAGGAAAATGTTAAATAGGGAACGGCCTCGTATCCTGACAGATATTCCTGAAAAGCTAATTATTGAAGGTGAAAAAAAACAAAAACGAAAGCACCACTCTAAACGTATGACACCACATACAAATAAACCCCTTTTCAAAAAAAAAAAAAAAAAAAAGGGTAAATAAAAAGAAAATTATTCTAATGACAGTTCAGATTCGGATACTGACACCGAAATTTCTTCAGGAGAAAGCGAAGTTGATTCGTCTGATGAATGTTGTGAGTTACGTCGATGACCAGTAACAATTTGAAAAAATATGATTTGGAAAAAGGAAATTTCATACTTGTTAAAAATAAAAGTAAAAGGACTATTACATATTTAGTCGCAGAGATTTGTGCTATTAAATGTCGAATGTCTAAGATCCAATATTTGAAGAAACAAACTTTAAGTGACAAGTTTACGATAGAAGATGAAAATTTGTATGATATTGGCTGAACAAACGTTTATCAATTGGACTGGATTTTTCAGCATAATAAGCTTAACATAATATCAATAATAGCTTTATTATTACACTTATATCCTTGTCTTGTATTTATTTAACTTAAAATTAATTACAATATTACTGAATACAATTTGTTTTCTGCACTGCTGTGTTGTTTTTAGGTGGTCAGAGGTACAACACCCAATGGTCAAAGGTACAACTACATGTTGTACCTTTGACCACTGAACGATTATTTTTTAAAAAAATAATAAAAAATATTAAATGTAAAGCTAGAACCTTGAAAAAAGTTAAATATGATAAGCAATAGAATACTAATTACAATGAAATAAAAAAAATGAATTTAGCTTTTGTATTCAAGCCAAAAAAAATTCAATTTTGCAAAGTGGTCAAAGGTACAACACCTTCCCCTATATATATATATATATATATATATATATATATATATATATATATATATATATATATATAATTTGATGTATTTTGAATAATTGCTTGTCGTTAATTGGAGTCAATCAAGAATATGTTATGAAACTAAACTATGTTAATCAAATGCCATTGATATGCTATTACTACATGTGACGAAAATGAATTCCCTTCTTGCAGGGTTTTAGAATGGAGAAAACAAATAAAAGATATATATACATGTGAGTGAGAGGATGTCTCAATAAAAGAAAAATAAGGTAATATCAATATCTTATATTGACTCAAATGTCTTTAATCAAAATATACTAAGCGGAAGGTCAATAGAAATAAAATTGGATTTGACATTATACTTCTCCCTTGCTGTACAGATATTTGTGACCCTTGGCCTTCCGGACTACGCCCATCCATCTGTCACGGTCCTTCATAACGTTCCTCCAATTTTTGTAATCCCAGTTTTGTAGCATCTCTTCCTACCACATCTTCCCAACGGCTATGTACAATAAGTTATTCATTCTTAAAATATGTCCTGCCCATCGCAGCCTACCTGATATTATAAAATTAACAATATCCCGAGTAGAGATGGACGATTCTCGAATATGAATCGACCTTTTGAATCGATTCGAATCGAAATAAAAAGATCAATCCACAAAAAAGATAGACGAGTTCACATTGATTCAAAAGATCGATCTTCTAGGCTCAGAAGATCGATCTTCGATATGGAACGGTATTCGATATAGATCGATCTTCGAAATGGAACGGTATTCGATATAGATCGATCTTCGATATGAAACGGTATTCGATATAGATCGATCTTCGATATGGACCGGTATTCGATATAGATCGATCTTAGATATGGAAATATGTTCGATATAGATCGATCTTCGATATGGAATGGTATTCGATATAAATCGATCTTCGATAAGGGTCGATTACACGATTACTTAAAATTACGTACGAAATTCGTATTTCATTTCGATTCGAGAATCGCCCATTACTACTATGAATTTGGCCTAAATAAGTCGATTTGAATACTCGATAATATGAAAGACATATCTGTAACCTAAAATTACAAAAATGTATAACTATTTTTCATAAAAAATAATACTGAATAAACTACTACAGTTACACTTATTTCATAACTTAATTGGATACTTAAGGTAGAAAACAATTCATAATTAAAACTAGTATTATGTTTATTTTTTTGATCTTATCAGAAGTAAATAAAAATTATTCTTGATGAAGTTGATATTTAATGATTACAGTAAGCCCCACATTAAATTTGAATAAAAAGGAAAAATAATTAGGTCAAAAATTATAAAATTTGCTACAACTGGCCATAAATTGTTTTTTTCTTTTACAAAAAAACACACGGTTCTTTCGAATTAACCTTTTTAACGGACTAATTCTGGAGCTGATAGAACCTGCTTCTGTTAGGAGCATTTAACTATATTTTTTGTTTAGTTTCAGCCCTATGAGTATTGTCATCTACTTGCGATACACCCTGTATATGGAGATGATGTCGACACAACGACGCGATCAGGAGGTCACGGACAGAAATGTCGACGTTTCATGACGGATATGTCGAATCAGTGACTGCCGTTCAAATATATGTATATATATATATATATACATATATATATATATATATATATATATATATATATATATATATATATATATATACATATATATATATATATATATATATATATATATATATATATATATATATTTAAATGCGCAATTTTTAGAATAAAGGTCTTTCTTGGCTTACCAAAAATGAATTCCAAATATCTTCAATTTACCTGTAACAAAAAAAAAATATTAGATCAAGTGCTATTTATGAGATTTAAATGATCTTTTTTTATATATTGGGTGGGATAAACGTCTACCCCATAAACTCACTAATGCGCTGTTAAATGGCAGATATATTTCTTTGATTGACATACAAATGAATTGATTGAGCTGACTGTGTGCATGAGTGCTAACGGATTGAGCGGTTCCTTGCTGTCTACTTCAGTCTCTCGTCTGAATAGTCTGCACTTAATAAATAAAGCCTTTATTGTAGATAAGTTACAAGTTCGTAATATAAATTATAAAAACAAAAAAAACATCTACTGGGCCCATCTATGAGCAAAGGCCTCCCCAGGTTTTTTTTCGCGTGCCAGAAAAGTTATCCATTTCGCCCCTCAATCTCTGGTATGGCCTATCTCTTCTTCTTCTACAGTCCAAAGGTATCCAGTCTGTAGTCCTTCTTGCCCATCTTGCTTCTTCTATACGTGCCAGATATCTTGCCCATGTCCATTTCTGCTTAAGTGCAGGAACTATGACGTAGTTATTGTGTAGATCCTAAATTGAAGACTAAGATGTTGTAGGTAGTTGGTAAAAGCTTTATTCAGTGCTCATATATTTTATTTTCAAGTTACATATGGTGCGGCATGTCACACACCAACTACCCACAACATCTTCGTATTCAACTTAGGACCTACACAAAACTACTTAGATGGAGCATACCATCAGCGAAAAAACACTAATACTGGTCAAGGAATTAATAAATACATTAACCATGCAATCCAAAATTGAAATTTCATCCTAACTCAAACTAGATTACATCAAATTAAACAAAAACATGATATATATAAAAAATATCTGAAGATTATAATATGAGAAATAATGCACAATCATAGAGATAGACAGATTAAAAATGGCCTAAAGCCGGAACGTTTCTGTAAAAAAATGTAATAACCTAGTGTATGACATGCCGCACCATATTTAACTTGAAAATAATATATATATATATATATATATATATATATATATATATATATGTTTAATATATATATGTTTACATATATATATATATATATATATATATATATATATATATATATATATATGTTTACATATGTGTGTATAAAAATCAATATGTAAAGTAATCCATTGTTTATTCGGCGTATGGAAAAAATGCTAATATCTTGTTGAATTACTAGAGGCAATCTAGCCGAGATCCTTGCTGGAATATCGAGTTTACAGTGGACGAGAGGATAGGTCGAGGGGTCGTTGCATGATAGGGCAATCTCAACCCCCTCTCCCTCCATCCACTATTTTGAGCAAAGGATTTAAAACGAAATTACAATACTGAACTATGTCTCTATTGTAATCACTAATCCATGCTAGAAATTCTGGTTTCCGATAGATTGTTTATATGTCACTTAGGAGTAATCTTAAATTTGGCATGATTAATGTATAAAATGAAATTGGTTTGGAATTTGTGCCCGAGTACTTCTTGGGGTCAGGGGAACCTTATAGGGATGGAAAAGTGGAAGGGTCGGTTGATAATACACAGATGGAGGTAAAAAATTGAAAGCGAGGTGGCAGGGTGAAAAATGTTTTTTAATGGAAGCAGTTTCAGAAGTTTCAGTTAAGTCTCTAAAGCGCCACAATGTCCAACCAACACCAAACACCCATAGTCGTACCGGAGGAATACCTTATTCCTTCCGTTCGGATAAGAAGGAGTTGACGAATCTCTGTTGGCAGAAGATAGCAGGAGAGGTTGAACTGAATGGAGGTTTGCACCAGGGTCCGATAAAACAGTACTTGTGGACGTAAAAGTGGAAGGAATATTCCCTTTATCTCATTATCTGTCGATTAAGGAGGAATAAGTACAATGCATGAAAGTTATGTACATATATGCTAATGGTCTCGGCAGCCAAAAACATAAAGAATATATATATGTATATATTAAAAAAAATGTCGTTGAAGTGTAACAAAAAAACACATGCACTGACGATAGCTATTCGAGAGCTGAGAGCTTGGAATTCCGGGAGTCGTGGAAACGTGATCATAAGCGGAGAATGGACGAGAGAATTCCCAGTATGCTTTGGATTGCGGCGTGAGGATGTTTTATCTGCGACATTATTCAATCTAGCACTGCACTGTGCGATTATGGAAACGAATGTTATTGGCAACATTATTAACAATTTAAAGCAGCTATGCGGATGACATCCGCCTAATTGCTCGCAAAGGGCATTGTTCCGTATTTATATGTCCTGCGAGTGTACCTAATAAAACCCTTCCATCCCTATCTCCACGGCGTTTAATGAGCTGTCCAAATTGCAGAAACAAAACCTCCAGCGGAGAAAACGGATTTGCTCTTGAGAATCATGCGAGGTAACCCCTTTCTTGTGATTGTGTATCTGCTTCGATTTGTGGGAGTTGAATCCAATACCATCGAAATTGTGTGATCGCGAATGAACAGGCTTGCTTAGGAGGATATGTTTCTGGCGGTCAGTTATAAGGCGGACTATACGAGGTTTACAATCAATGTCAATAAAACCAAATATATTTATGTGCCACGTTTAGAGTAAGCATCCTTGCAGAGTGCACAGTAACACGGTTCAGAGGGTTCACTTATTTTGGCAATAAAACTAATAAGGACAACAGGAGTCTTAACGAAATTTTAAAACGGATTATCATCGTGCATAGTACGCAAATCTGAGGCTCCTTCGAATGTTTATGCTACCCTGGACTACCAAGTCCAGGTCTATACAGGTCTCTTATATGAACAATGGTGGGTCCTGAGTACTGCTGTCAGACACATGCATTATGCTAATTATAATTAGCCAGACGACGTAAAAAGCGTGTAGCGAAAAGGATGCCTGACAGGCTACTGCAGGCCTATGGTTAATGGTGCCAAAAAGCAGAGGTTGACCAAGGATTTGTTGGATGCCGGGTGCACAGGACAATCTTCGAAGTGCCAAGAGACATACAACACCTGCTGGCAGAAAGGATGCAAAGCAGGCTATTGCACGCGTATGGCCTATGGGAATTAAAAGGGGAGGTTGGCCAGGTATTTGTTGGATGGCGTGTGCACTGGATCTCCAAAGACTTGGTTCTACAGGTTGCAGACGAGAAACGATACGAAGAAACCGGTGGGCGTTAGGAACCCAAGGCCTACCCCGGGCTGCAGTGCTACGTAGTAAGTAAGTAAGAAGTACATCAATAACTTTGTTAGGGAATTATCACCCACTCCAAATTAACTAATTTTGTATAATATTTACCAAGTAGATTGGATGATGAAGATTTTAAGGCATTTTCCAAGAATTCCTTCATTAGTGCAACATTAATATTTTATTCGGAAATTACTGAAAATATTCTGTCTACTATTTGGCATTATTGAATGGTAGATTTCATCAAAAAAATCAGTCTCTGGAATTTAGAGGACTTGAAATAAATGGAATTTTAATAAACACGGAACCCCCTGTTATTGCCTATTTTTAAATAAAGAAGGTGAAATCCTTGATGTTCGCTGCCCTTAAAAAAATCTTCTTATCCAGTGAGCCGTATAATAATGGAACTTGTCATTATGGCGAGTGAATCATGAAAGGAGAGATAGAAGGCCAAGCTCAGCTCTGTCGCAGCCTATTTTAATAAGTAGACGAGACTTAATGAGATTTATAAGAGTTGAATAGAAAATTTTAATTGAAAATATCTTTTGACCCGATTCCAGGAACATTCTAGAGAGGTCATTCATTATGAGAAAGCTCTGGAAGCAATTACATTTATTGAACATCATGATTTTAATTTTTTTGTATATAATACGAATGTTTGGAAGATAAAAGACACATTATTCTCCATTGCCCTCTAATCACTAGAGACAGACTGAAATCAGCAAAGGAATACTCTGTATTACAGAGGCCTCCAAAGAGGCTAAGTGATTTAGTGAAGGGGGAAGCTTGCTTAATGCGCTTAGCTACTTTGTAAAAGAATTACTAACAAAGAAAGTTTTTTTTTTAGAAGCAAATTCTTAGTTTGCTAGATAATTAGATATATGGATCAAGATATATTGACTCCAATAACATTAGGAACTTGTACAGGTCAAATTAAAATGTTCTTAAATTCGAAAAATAAAAGGAATAATTAATTATATAAAATACGAAATTTCGATACGAAATTTGCTCTCTTCCACTATTGCAATTCATATTTATAAAAGCTTGTTGTGGAATGCTTTATTATAAGAAATTAATATAGTGTCTTTGGTCTATAAGAATTTCTTATATAGTACAATAATAATATTTCTAGACTTTTCACAGTTTTAATCCTTACTGTCCATATTTATGTTTTATAGTTTTTTGTTTTACATATTCTATACTTTAGCTTATTTATTGTGACTTTTTGTCTAAATAATGTAATGAATTTGAATAACCCAGATGTAAATGATAAATAAAGCTTTCCCTACAATCTTTAATAAATATGAATTGGGATAGTGGAAGAGAGCGAATGAGAGAGACTTCATATTGTATATTATTAATTGTACTCACCTTATTTTTAAAATTTAAGAACATTTTAATTTGACTTGCGTTATTAGAGTAAACATATGAGGTGTCTAGATTCAAAACAAGGCACATGATTGGAACCAATTTGTTCAGAAAACACCAAAAACAGAACAAGTCCTATGTTTAATTTTACACATGTGTATAATATTTTTAAAAGTTGTAAGTATCACAGAAGAATATTTTGAGGAATTTGTGAAATTTATCTGTTATATTATCTATTTTGATAGAATTTTTATTTTTGTCTTGTTTTATAGACGCCTCATATATAGAATACAAAAACACATGGAAATCAGCTTGCATGGCTATAGCCTAATGAGTCAACTTCATATGCAGGATTCCTCCTTATGTCAGCTAGGCAAGATAAAAAATCCGACTCGTATGAACAGCATCATCTTAGCGCGGTTCCGTTCTCATCCCTAATGTCATTTAGAAAGGTTAAATAGAAACAGTTACAATTTTGGCTAGCCGTTTCATGAAATAATTGATGACCTCAAATAGGTCACGGTTATAAGGGGACATACCTCTACCTGACAGAAAAATGACTCCCTGGCCTCGTCAAGGTTCGCTCTAAAAACACACTGCTTATTGTTTCTTATTTTCTTTTACCACAATACTAATTTTACAGATAAATGCAATTTAAAAAAAAAGCAATCAAAAAGTGATTTAAACAATGACAGAAACCCGTTAAAAAGAACAAAACAAACACATTGGAAGTTTTAAGCATTTATTTCTCCGATTGACATCGCCTAATCTAAAATTGCTTCAGAATCTTTTTTGTAGAGCATTTAGTAAGCTTTCGAATGGTAACCTTTCGCATGCCAAAATTTCCAACTGTTTTCGAAATATTAAGGAAAATATACGCAGTTCTCAAAACCTTTCATGTCTATAAATAAATTTTTTTATTCTAATCCTTCCTTAACTCCAAACAACCAAAATTTAATCATCTTTGTTTATATGAATGAGGCACCAGCCCTCTAGAGCCCGGTTAAGATGAAGCCTTACACCGGCTGTATGCTATCTATGTGTCTTTGATAGCCTAGGTAAGGAGATATAGAACTACGCCTGTAGAGGTAATATAACTGGAGAAGGCCTATGAGAATGCAAGCCTTTGATGGGAGAGTGTTTATCGGACTCTGCTTGTAGAGGAGTAGGGAGCGAAGACCTATTAGAGTTTTGCTTTTCGAGAGGGAGTTATAGATTGGTGTTGCTGCAGATGATGGGGTGCCAAGGGTAGGATTAGTATCTACCACAATACCAGCCATCTGCTCCACCTCGATAGGAAAAGCCTTCCGGATTTGTACGTCTCAACAGAAAATATTTATATAAAATATTAGTCATCGCCCCTTCGAATATTTAGCAATAATCCCCTCTTTTTAGTTCATGATATGAAATTATGATACATATTATAATATTCTAAAAAAATATAATATTCAACATTTAAACGAATTATCGGAAACTTAATAATTGTAATAGATTAAGGTATAAATGCCGTTGTATTTTTTTATTTACTCGCGGAAAACTTTTTTTGAATGCTTTTTTTATAATAACCTGGTATTATTTTCCGTTGTGGCACCTAAGACCTATCTTCTTTTTGGGATTTCATTTTACATTTTTACACGTGTTTACATTTTCAATGAATCATTAAACCATTCGGGACTGTAGACTGATAAATCAGTTCAAGCGCGCCGATCCACGGGGCCTGTAGACTGATATATCAGTTCGCAGCACAACGATCCCTGTGGCCTGTAGACTGATATATCAGTTCGTTCTTTCCAGGTATCTTTGGAGAGAATAAGTCCTGCAAAGGAGATATTAAGTCCAGGATGAAAGGATACGGAGGGGATCTTAAAGTACGGGCCTTAAGCAGGCCTCACACGATTCAGGCAGGTTTGTTAGTTAGACCCGAACAGTCCGCTTGAAAGCAGGGCGCCTGAACGTGTATATAGTCCGGCCATCTGAACAGTCTTAACTGACAGACCGGCCGGAATGTATACACGTTCAGGCGACCGGCATTCAGCGGACTGTTCAGGTCTAACTGACAGGCCTGCCTGACAAACACCTGACAGGCCTGCCTGACACAAAATGGAACACAAATGGTCCTTTGGGCTGAGGGTCTTTTCTGATCCTTCGGAGGTTTAAGAGATACATTCTTATAATAAAAGTGTATTTTATTAATAAATAGTTTATTTCAGTATAACTATACCAAATAATAAGAGCCCTCTTAAGCAGGCTACACACTATTCAGGCAGGCGTGTCAGTTAGACCTGAATAGTCTAAAGTAATAATCAATTACTTTAAAGTTTTAAGCACTTATTTCTCCGATTGACATCGCCTAATTAAAACTTTCTTCAGAACCTTTTTTGTAGAGCATTTAGTAAGCTTTCAAGTCAACGGTTTTCGAGATACTAACGAAAGTATACAAAGTTACCAAAACTTTTCTTGTCTGTTAATAAAATATTTTATTCTAACCCTTCCTTTGCTCCAAACGTAACCAAAATTTCAACATATTAGTGCTGATGAAATTCGAACATGCAGAAAATATTTTAACTGAATCCTATAATTCTAAGTACCAAAATCGAAGACAAAAAGAACAGTTTGAATAAGCGAAATCAATTACTTTAAAGTTTTAAGCACTTATTTCTCCGATTGACATCGCCTAATCAAAACTTTCATCAGAACCATTTTTGTAGAGCATTTAGTAAGCTTTCTAATGGTAACCTTACGTTTACTAAGATTCTCAACCTTTTTCGAGATATTAAGGAAAGTACACAAAGTAGCCAAAACTTTTAATGTCTGTTAATAAAATATTTTATTCTAACCCTTCCTTAACTCTAAACGTAACAAAAATTTCAACATATTAGTTTTAATGAATGTAGAACATGCAGAAAATGTTTCAACTGAATCCCATTATTCTAAGTACCCAAACCAAAAACGGTATTCAAAATCTATTTTTCCAATTTTCTCGAAAACGGTTAAAGCTATCGCCTTGAAAATGGTTTCATTCGTTTTCCTAACCCAAGAAGCCTATAAAACGAGTACTTACAAGCTTATAAATTCCAAAACGTAAGCGTTACGATTTTTTTGCGCGAATTTCGCCCCAAACGCTATCTTCCAGTGGGCGGATTCTGCTGGTTAACGAACTTTAACTTTCAAATTGGACGACCGATTTTTATACCAAAGTTCATCACAATCGGACCATTAGGGAAGCCAGAAATGAGCGAACAGACAAATATATATATATATATATATATATATATATATATATATATATATATATATATATATATATATGTATATATATATACAAATTTGAACCACCGTTATTTTCGGTCTCTAGGGTTTCTGAAACGCGAAATTTTCTAGTCGGCACTTCGGGATTGTTTCATGAGATCAACCTTATAAGCGGGGTGCCTCCCTATGAAGGGAGGGAGGAACCGCGCTAAAATAGTGTAGTTCTTACGCGCCACAACAGGAAATGTAGTTCTTCGCCAAGGAAAACGAATGAAACCATTTTCAAGGCGATAGCTTTAACCGTTTTCGAGAAAATTGGAGAAATAGTTGAATACCGTTTTTTGTTTGGGCACTTAGAATCATGGGATTCAGTTGAAACATTTTTTGCATGTTTGAATTTCATCAAAACTAACATGTTAAACTTTTGGTTACGTTTGGAGTTAAGGAAGGGTTAGAATAAAATATTTTATGAACAGACATGAAAAGTTTTGGGAACTTCGTATAATTTCATTAATATCTGGAACACGGTTGGGAAATCGTGATAAGTGGATAGAAATTATCTGAAAGCTTTATAAATTCTCTACAAAAAAGATTCTGAAACAATTTTTGATTAGGTGATGTCAATCGGAGAAATAAGTGCTTAAACTTTGAAGTAATTGATTTCGTTTATTCGAACGGTTCCTTTTGTCTGTTTTTATTCCTTGTTATTTTTTAATTTCTTATAGTTGGGTAATGTATTTGACAATAAAACAGATTAGGTAAAATAATAAAAACAATTCATTGTTAGAAATATAGCTTGCCAAGAGAAAGAGATTCGATGACGTCTTTTGAATATTTTCAATTGCCTTCATGCTGTTGTTTTTTTTAATATTATTTTTCAATTGATTTTATTTGTAGAATTATTACTATAGTAAAAGAACACAGGAATATGTTAAAAATTTGATATTTTCCAATTCCTTGAAACGTATGAAATGAAGTATCGGTAGAAGAGGATTCTAGGGTCTGGCGGACCCGACCAGGTAAAGCCATAAAACCCTTTGAACAAAGGCCGAGGAAAATATTATCCACAATGGTTACTTAACTGTCAACCTTGGTCTTCCTCTGCCTCCCGGCATTTCCATTGGTATGTAGTATCTTATTTCTTTGTAAAATTAATTTTTTTTTCGTTTTTAACGGCGCATCAACTATTTGGCTATTAGCGCCGGGCTATCTACAGGTTGCCACCCTTTTATAATGCCAGCACGTGGTCGGTCACCCATTCAGGTGCTGACCACGCCCGACGTTGCTTAACTTCGGTGATCTACGGGAACCGGTGCATTCAATGTGGCTATGGCCGTTGGCTGTAAAATTAATTAATGTTACTATTAGCTACTATAGTTTTCATTGGTACGTAGTTTCTTTTTTCTTTGTAAAATAAATTAATGTTACTATTAGCACCTATTTACTTATATAAACTTCAGTAAAATAGCCTTTTTTTTCTTCTTTTTATGTTATGTTTCTATTGATTTTCATTCTACTAATTCTAAGAATATAAGACGAAATTGTTCTTTTATAATAAGTTAATTGTATTTATAGTTCTGTTGCTAATCTCAATTATAAACTTTTTTTTTTGTTTCTGTATTAATTTCTGTTTTTCTTGTCATTTTAGCTGACGAAGGCTACCAATGAGTAGTCGAAACGTCCTAAATATAGATTTTTTAACAAAAATCTTATTGAGGTTTCTTTAGCCGAATCCCCACCATTCCATCTTTACTTGTCACCTCGACGGCTAACTATCTAATCTTCATGGGAAAAATATTATCTGTTTCTATTCTAAGCTTTTCAAATGACAATAGGGATATGAACCGGAACCGCGCTAAGATTATGCAGTTCCTGCGAGTCGGACTTTTTGGGATTTCATTTTAAATTTTTACACGTGTTTACATTTTCAATGAAAAATTAAATCTTAACAGTCCCTATTTTATGTTCTCCAAATTACACTAGAGATAAGAACGGAAACGCGCTGAATTGTGGAGAGTGGGGCTTTAATTAGTCCAATTAATTTTTTTTTTATTTTATTAGCCTCGTCTCGGGTACAGCAGGTTGTCAGCCGAATACCTTCCTTAGGATTCATGCGGATGACATGATGTCTACCTTTCACCATCGGATAATCCCTTGCGACCAGCAGGGAAGAATGGAGGTGAATGAGACGTAGACAATGATATCTTGAGGAGAGAAAATATCCATCGATCACTATCAAATATTATAATATAATAGTATACTATAAAATATCATATACTAATTTTTGTTCAGTGATATTATTTATATATGTATACACACACACACACACACACACACAAACACACACATAAATCAACGTACTCATATGTACATATGCACACTTATACACAATAATTTACTGATTTTAATTAACGTTTATTAATTAGTCCAATTAATTAACGTTTATTAATAACTATTATACATTATTTTATTTTACGCTTAATTTAATAAATATTATAAAGTTCGATATTCATTTTGAGCTCTCATTATAATTATAAGCAAAACACAATTGCTATGAACACTAGTTGAAAATCTCATAAGCGTGTTTCTCCCATAAAGGAAAGAAGGGTTCTGAAAGAAAAGAACGTTTAGGCTGTAGAAAAACGAAGTTTCATTTAAAAGGGCGCCCTTAAGGAAAAAGGAAAAAAATACTGGAGACTTGAGAAAAAAGAGAAAATAGAGGCGGAAAGCGACAAACCAATTTTCAGGGTGGAAGCTTTAGCTTGGACATACGAGGCAATATTGGGGATGAGAATTTTTGTAAAAACTCAACCAGCTCTACTTGAAGCAAACGCCTTAAGCAATTCAGGAACATCAGACAAGTTTCTTCGCCATTTTCTAACTGTTTAAAAAAAGACGCCAAAGTTGTGGGAGTTGTGAAACTATGTTGGCAGACATCCTGTACAGGGGGCCATAAGTCTTCTATTCAACCTTGGCGAAGTTCTGGAGTTGTATATTTCCACTAAGCACACGGCTGGGGTTCTCATCCTCGCCAATGCCGGTGGATCGCAGGACTATTGAACCAATAATAATAAAGGTTTCATAATAGTCATCCAAGATCAAGTTATAGCAACGAAATCCTACCGACGACGTGTTTTTTTTTTTAAAAAAACAAAACATCTCTGATAAATGTAGAATGTGCAACATAACGTATGAGTTAATCCAGCATATTACGGCGGGCTGTGAGATCCTTGCGGGATCTGATTATCTTTAACGACATAACAACGTGGCCAAGATATACCACCAAGCTCTCGCAGAGAAATTCGGGTTGTTGGATAAGAAGGTCCCGTATCGCTATGTTCCACAAAGACAAAGAAAGATACAATTAAAATGTATTGGGACGAAGCGATGCTGACGGACCGAACTGTCCATCACAATTAGAGATGTGGGTATTTTCCAAATCGGAAAATTTTCAGTTATTTTTTCCGGAAAATTTTCCATTTAAAAAAGGCAATTTTTTGGTAAATTTGTTCTAGGACATATATGAGCTATCCATATTCTCTTATATTATCTAATTTCTGAACCATTTAAACAAAAACTACAGGTTATAATTCAACTTTTTAATCAACGTTAATAAAATTAAATTTGATTATGTTTTACCTAACAATATTTCTTATGTAATAACTCATAAAAAGGCAATTCACCCTATTTCATAATAAAAGAGCACTCACAGAAAATGAATCGCCCAGAAAGAATCGCGGGAACCAGAAGATGGCTCCACCACTCTGTCAGGAATAATGGCTAACCAGCAAAAAAAAAACAAAAAAAAAACAATTGTGTGGAAGTTCTACATTTTGTAGAAGTCCATGAAGGCAACAAAATTATAGGTAAATGCAAATAGATTAACAGATTAACACATGGCGAAGCTGTTTTCACAAAATCTTCATTTGACGAGCGATGACAATGTTATCCTTTCAAATTCTGCTTCTTCTTCTTCTGAGCAAAGAGAGAGAAAAACATTGTTTTTGAAACAAAACAAAAGAGAAAATAGATTTAAGGCGCCACAACAGGGAACTGACATTATCACGTCTTCGGGACTTCCCCCACCTTCTGTAAGTTCGCTCTTGGACACACTATAACAACGTTTCATATTTTCTTACCTTGTTTTAGTCAAATACTCATTTTAATGCTACATGTAATTAAAATGGGAAACAACCAGTTACGTAAAACTTTAGGTAAACAGATACAAAAAACCCTTCAAAAGAGCAAAACTAACAATTGCGAATTTTCAAGTACTTTTTTTCTCCGATTGACGTAACCCCATCAAAAATTACATCAGAACCTTTTTTGTAGTGAATTTAGTAAGATTTTGAGTGGTCATTACCTACTTACCCAAGATTTCCCAACCGTTTTCTAGATATTTTGGAAAATATACGAAAATCCCAAAACATTTCATGCCTGTTAATGAAATATTTTATTTCTAGTACTTCCTTAACTCCAAACGGAACCAAAATTTACCTATCATAGATTAGTTGAATATCAAACGTCTGGAACAAGTTTCAACTGAATTAATTGTTTCTGAATACCCAAACTGAAAATTAGTTTGGAAAAGTAGGTGTTTCAATGTTTCTCGAAAACTGTTTCATTCGTTTTTCTACGTCAAGAAACCTAAAAAAAAACCCTATGGAGGGAGGAAGGAACCGCACTAAAAATATGCAAATCAATCAAACAACTAACTAATTGAAAAAACTAAAACTAAAAATATAATGATGAAAATATTTGTAAAAATGTTTAGAAAAATAAATTAATAATACAAATTAAATTAAAGGAGCACAAATTCTCGCATTGTTCATTTAATTTTATGAAATCGTAGTATTCTACAGTTAGATTCTTGTAAAATTGCGATTAAAATCATATGTTGTATTTGATTTTTTCCCCATAAATTCTTGAATGAATAAACTTCGATCATTTGTTCTGTTTTCATCACATTTTAGCACAATTCCTCCCTTGCTCCATAACCCGCTTATGAGGTTGACCTCAAGACGCAATCCGGAAGTGCTGACTATAAAATTTCTCGTTTCAGAAGCCATTGATCTGAAAAATGACGCTGCTTCAAATTTGTATATATATTTCACAGGCTCATAAATGGCCCGAATTTGATGAAATTGGGCATAAACATCTTTTGTCTTATTTAAAAGCTTAAGTTCGATAACCGTTAGAGTCCGTCGACCAAAACATGCATTTTGGAGCGAAATTCGCATGGGAAAATTCGTAACGCGGACTTTTTAGAGTTAATATGCTTGCAGGTATTCGTTTAATAGGTTCTCTAATGTAGGAAAACAAATGAAACCATTTTTAGGGCGATATGTTAAATGTTCGTTATGTATGGAGTTAATGAAGTATTAGAAAAAAAAATTATTAACATACATGAAAATTTTTGGAATGTTCGTATGTTATCCTTAATATCTTGAAAACGGATGGTAAATTATGGTAACTGGAACATAACCATTCGAAGGGTTACTAGATTCTCTAGGAAAAACGTTTCTAAAGTAATTTTCGATGGGGCGATGTCTATCTGAGAAATAAGTTCTTAAATCTTCGATATTGTTAGTATTGTTCATTTCAACGGGGTTTTGTCACCGTTTAACTAGCGTTTTAACTGCATTTAATAGCACGAACACAGAGAATGCGGGAGAGTCATTTCCGCTTAGGGTACTGTCAGTATACAGTTGCTGTGCCTTAAACTTCCTTCTCTTGGAGATTCTATTCCGTTACTAATTTTTATTTTTTATTTTATTTTTTTTTTTCACATTTAGGTGATAAAACTATATCTTTTTCCTGAATTAATTAGGAATTCTTTTGATTATGTTTTAAAAGTCGTTGTCTACCAATTATCGTGAGTTAGAGTCGATTGTTCTGTTTGTTCTGTTTCATTAACCCAAAAAAAAGAGAGAATCCTTTTTGTTGAGTCCTTTAACGAAATATCAATTACACTATGGCTAGAGTTATCTTTTTTAGATATTCTTGTATAAATGTGTATGTATTAGATATGTAATAAGTTCATCAATGTACTGGCTACCATCGGAAAGTAAGTCGGTCCAATTGTAAGTCGGTCAGATTCCTTTACTAATGACTAGGGATAAGAACGGAACCGCCCTAAGATGACGCAGTTCCTGCGAGTTGGACTTTTTATGGTAATTCAGCTTTTTTATGAAATGTGTCATTAATATAAAAATTCCTTTTATGTTTTTGTAGAGAAGAGAAATATGCAGTTAGATTAAAATATATTTTGTTTTCATTTCGGATATATTCATTTAGCAAGGAAAATATTTTGTCCAATGTGGTATTTTTTAATTAATTACTGAAATATTATATAGGCATTAGAGTTTTTAAAGAATTATTATATTTTAACTTTTCAGCTATATACATGAATAAACATTTCTATGCTTTGCTCATTATAATTTTAGTTGGAAGGGGGAAAACTCAAAAGGGTGTTGACTGACAAAAATACTCCAGTGTTGCTTACTTGTAGTCTCTAACAATGAAAGTTTAATTTACAATAAAGCGAACATTTAGTAGCTCGGAAAATTTTCCGGAAAATTTACCAGAAAATGTTCTGGAAAATTTTCCGGAAAACCCACATCTCTAATCACAATAATCTGGAAATTCTTATCATTGACAAAGGGAATAGGAGAGCTGATATTATTGATATCGCTGTCCCGAATGATGAGAATATTCGGAAATCTTATGCGGAGAAGCTTCGAAAATACCAGAACATGACCATAGTGTTGAAAGATTTGTATAAGTTGGATTCCGCAAGGATAACAGCTATTATTATATCGGCTAATGGACTCATCCCAAAAACCACAGTCACAGCTACAAATTACTTAAAAATCTCGGACGTCCAACAAGTGGTACTGTTCGATACTGCGAGAATAGTTCGAAAATTCTTGAATGAACTTGAACCGTGATATAATGCATAAAAAAAAAAAAAAAAAAAGTATAAAAACAACAATTCGTTCAGTTGGCAATAGCCCCGAATTTTAGAATTGTAATAATAAACACATAATAAAACCGGGTTTCATGGCCTAGGTACCCGTGCGGGTTACAAGCTTATAAAACCTGATTCGTTTCAACTTTCCTTATCCCCAATCTTATTAAAACCATTCAATCCAAGAAAAAAAAACCCGACTCGCAGAAACTGCGTCGCCTTAGCGCGTTTCTATGTACACATCCTCCTGATTGGTAAACAAATTTACTGCGCTCAATGTTAGGGCCAAGATAACCAATACGTATGACACCAAAACGGCCACAATGCGCCGAAAATCTACAGAAGCCAAAAGATAGCGGTAGTGAGTCCATTCCGGATTGCGTCATGAGGTCAACCTCTTAAGCGGTTATCCTCGCTACAAATGGAGAGAGGAAACGCGCTAAAAGAAAGAACAAACATCTATAAAAATATGAAGTAATTAGAGAACTATTAAACACACTCTTCTTTGGTTGAGATCGTCCGATAGAAAATTGCGCAAGAAGCGTTGTTTCAATCGATTCACCACGAGAATATAACTATAATTATTTAACTGTGTTCTCGGACTCCAAAAGCATCACTTCCGAAAACAGAATAGTTATTTGTGGTAGTCACCTTATGTTTATGTATGATGTTGCTTAACTTAATATGTTACAAAATGAATATAGTAATAATTAAAAAAATATGATGGAATGGTGGATATGACCGGAAACGGTCAAAGTGGACTAGAATTGGACCGGAAGTGACCTTCGAGGTGGCATGTTCGTTAAAATGCATAATGAATGAAGAATGGAAAATAATGGATAATTCACACTGAATCAAGAACTCAATCAATGAATAAATTCTTATTTAATAAAATTTAAGTGAATAATGAGCCAAACCTGTAATTCATAGAATAAAAAAAATTAGTGGATGACATACAAATTTTCATCTTCTCTCGTAAAGATATCACTTAAAGTTTTTTTTTTTTCTAATATTGGATCTTAAACATTGGACATTTAATACCACCGATCTCTGCGACTAAATATGTAATAGTCCTTTTACTTTTATTTTTAACAAGTATGAAATTTCCTTTTTCCAAATCACATTTTTTCAAATTGTTACTGGTCATCGACGTAACTCACAACATTCATCAGACGAATCAACGTCGCTTTCTCCTGAAGAAATTTCGGTGTCAGTATCCGAATCTGAACTGTCATTAGAATAATTTTCTTTTTATTTACCACTTTTTTAGGAAGGGGTTTATTTGTATGTGGTATCTTACGTTTAGGGTGGTGCTTTCGGGGTTTTTTTCACCTTCAATAATTAGCTTTTCAGGAATATCTGTCAGGATACGAGGTTTCCCTTTAGTCCGGCCCCTATTTGACATTTTCCTTGCCTGCGCTTTTCGATGAGGCCTTACAACTTCAAGTGGAACGATATGGGGCAATAGGTTTAAACTGCTACACTGAGAATTGATAGTCAGTTTGAACTTATTTCATTTATTATTTTTAAATTTTTGAACAATTGAAGCAACCAATATTAATTATTTTTTAAAAAGTTGTAGCAGAAGAACATAAAAGTTGAATTATGAAAAAATTACTCAGGTGTGTTGTACCTTTGACCTGGTCAAAGGAACAACAGCTAGTCGTGGTCAGAGGAACAATAATATATATATTATTTAAATGATTGATAATCAAATATCTAATTTAATAAGAAACTAAACAAAATGTACTTTTACATTCTTGAAACTTTCCCATATTTCCTACTATAACGTACACTGACAAGGAATGATGGAATACACAAGAGCTTGCCAAAGCATCAAACACAGGAATAATAACAGAAATCACTGAAATAACAAGGGCGAGCGATACCGGGAGCAGTGATCCTAACCTCATGGATTCCTGTGGGACTTTTTTAGGTGATATCAGGTTTTGAAAATACTCGATACAACCCCTCATCCGCCAATTCGCCTTGAAAGTTACGAGAGAAAAAAAATTCTAAAGTGGTCCGTTCATGTGATATCCAAAAAAGCTACAAAGGATACTACAAGGGGGGGGGGATGACCATGGGTGTTTTCCATCCATGGAAGATTCGACGTCAACGGTTTTTTGTTTTTGCTTTTTATGCAACGTATTAAACAAAATCAAATCAATATTAAATTAAATTAGTTCAAATAAGCAAATACAACACTTTTTTGTTCACCGTCTTCATCGGCTACATATTAAGCTGTATTTATTGTTATAATGGTGACGTAAAATGCGGCGCGTTACTAACTATACATTCAAAATGATGGTGAGTCCGGAGTTCCTCTGTAAAAACTTAGGAACAACTCAAATCACAAAAATTGATGTATGTGTAGATCGGAAAATTTCCGGATCATATTTTTCTTTTTATTAATTAAAAAAAAATCGAGAAAATTCTCATAATATATTCTCATAAATTTATAACTCCGAATGTATTGCCGCTAGAGATCTGCCCTAAACGTCAAAAGATTCATAATGAAATTCCTATAATGCATCATTTTTGTGTACCAATTTTAATATTTATTATTTGTTTTGCAAAACGGCAATAAGTATGAAAAAGGGGTCCATATTGACCGATTTTTAATCTGTAAAATGTTTTTGAATACTTGAATACATTTCTTCTGGATTTTGTATCAATTTGAAGAATGTTAATTGTTTTGCTAAAACCTTTATCGCAAATTTATTATGCAAAAACTATCAAACCGTTTTAAACGACGTTTGGTAGGATTTGTTTACTTTTTTCCAGTTTTGCAATGGGTTTACGATGATTTTTCTATCAAGTACAGTTTTCTTGAAAAATATGAGCGATGGACACATGACAAACAAAAAAATGTATTAAAAACACCACCATTTTCATTACGTACTAACTAAAAAAAAATGGCATTGCTTACAATGAAACAGCAATTGCTTAGAAACAAATTGGCGAATTGTTATGATATGATTTTATGCATCCTTCAAACCTATTCCAAGCCCCTTTTTCCATAACGTCTCTCTTTTATTTCATATTATATATATATATATATATATATATATATATATGGGGGCGAGGTTAGCTCAGTGGTAGAGCACTGGACTAATAAGCTGGAGGCCTGAGTTCAAATCCCGAGCAAGCACTAAAGATTTTTTCTTCTAGTGTCTTGGTTCATGGGTTGAATTCGGCCTCCCTGACCGTCCCTAGGCTAACCCAGCCTTTAATTAATTTAATAATGGGTACCTTGGTTGGTGCTAATGACTCTAGCAGTCGAAGCAGCCAAGGGGAAAATCAGGCGGCCGGAGCATAGTACTGACCACACTATCTCCCTAGTGTGCCGTATGGTCATGAAACAGATACCTCTATACTATCTGCCCCTCAGGGCCCTCGTGGCCTGTTACGGGACTGATTTTTTATATATATATATATATAATATTTCTGTGCAATACACAAGGTTGACAACATTGCAGCAATTTGAGTTTTAAAGCTAAATAATATAGTAAGCGATAGCTATTTTTAAAAAAACACCTAGGCGTGATGAATTTTTTTGAGTATTTTTTTTGGGGAGGGGAGGGGGTCAGCATGCAAAAAGCTATTCTAAACAGTCAAAAAATCTCATATAGTATTTTGGTCGGTGTGCCTTATATACGTGTGCCTGAATTCAAGATTCACTCGAATGTATGGCGTCAAGGCAAGTGGCATGTTATTGTGAATAAAATATTCAGAATTCGTAAATAATTTTTTTGTAAACACTATTGCTATGAAAATGGAGGGTAATCATTTGCCAGAGGCCTCATAGGCTGAGGGAAAGCACAACTAACTTCAGGACAGTAATATTCGCAGACTTTGTTGTATTGTTTAACCGTTTGGGAGTTCCCCGTGCCAGTAACTCAAAGCTCTGGAATTTAGCTATATCCACAAGACGGCACTGGCAATGATCGATTGCGATTGCCAAAAGGGACAATGTATTGGAGCTGTCCTATTGAAGACTCTCATGTTCCTAAACCAGTTGAGACAGATAGCCACTTTCGTGACGAGGCCATTTCTTTACTTCTGGACTGAAAGCTACCTCTGTGACAGCTTTCTGCGATATCTAGCGACATGTTTTGTAAGCTCTAATCACTTTTTTATCCGTTAGTATTTATTAAAACGTTTTAATGCCTGCTATTGACTAATAGACATCCCAGAATGAGAAAATTTTAGGAAAACGTTTTTAAGAATGAATTAACGAGGAGAAATGAGAAGATATAGGCGGTGAAGGCTCAGTGAAACGGGCTCCGCTCCACGGGCACCTAGCATCGTGCGGATTGCCGTCTCGTAATGCTGGTGCATTTTGGCAGGCAATCATAATGGCAGAGGAAATTCTGCTCGAAGTCCCTTCATATTTTGTTTTATAACGCTGTTACCTATATTTATACACGCTATATACTATAACCCTTCATATTACGTTACTTAGCGACCACATAAATTTAGGGAAAATCGGCTGGATCCAGAAACTTATAGAATCCCCGTTGACTCAATCCGGTAGTTCCAACTTTTGTATATGGATATAAAAAACACTGGGTGACCTTTTAGCGCGCTTCCTCCCTCCCTCCATAGGGAGGAACCCAGCTTATAAGGTTGACCTCATGACACAATCCGGAAGTGCAGACTAGAAAAGTTTACGTTTCAGAACCCCTAGAGAACGAAAATAACGGTGATTCAAATTTGACATATATATATATATATATATATATATATATATATATATATATATATATATATGGATGGTCGCAGGGAATAAGTTGGTAAGTCAAAAAATGGGCAAAACGACTGACCTGCTTTACGATTATTTCCCGACACTTATAGGTAGTGTAAAGAAATCATTATCTCACAGCCTGATAGTTTGAGGCTTACAAAATATGTGGGTTTCTTTGCATCTCCTAAAATAGCATGATTTTTTTTGTAAAATTCTCTCATAAAGAGATCCTCTGAAAAGTTGAGATTCTGAACTTACAAAGTTATTCCCTGTGACCATCCATATATACCTAAATATGTTCGCTCTCAGACAACTATATAAGCAGTATATAGGTTCGTACCAATTTCACCACACTGTACTAATGTGACCCCATTTTAAGATACGTACGAATTTTGATGAAATTTGGTAACAAAATGCTATGTCTAAATTGAGAAATCAAATTCGCTAACCAGTAAAATCCATCCAGGAATCGTAATTTTTTATCGACGAAATTGGCAAGAAAAAAATTGTAGTCTTACGATTATACACTATATTTTTCTAGGTACATTTTGTTCTAGATATTTAGACGAGTACAATCGAATGTAAGCAATTCAAGACTACATCTTCATTTTCGTGAAGGTCTTAAAACATAACATATGAAAATATTAGTTACAATTGGAAAACAAAAAAAGTCCGTCTCGCAGGAACTGCATCATCTTAGCGCGGTCCCGTTCATATCCCTAGTCTAACTTGGAAAGATTAAAATAGAAGCAGTTATTATTTTGGTTCCACCAGTCTTTTTTTTTCAATTAATTATTATAATGGCGTGTCAACCCTTAAGGTCACTAACGCCATTCCTGTGAGTAGTAAAGTCTTGAAAGATCATGATTTACAATCTTACCTGGAAGGGTCGGCTACACTAGAAACGGACCCGCTAGTGAAAAGGTCTTGGAATCTTGGAAATCTATATTTCTAACAATAAATTGTTTTTGTTATTTTACTTAACCAGTTTTATTGTCAAATACATTATCCAACTATAAGCAATTAAAACATAACAAGAAATAAAACAGACAAAAAGAACCATTGGAATAAACGAAAGCAAATAATTTAAAGCTTTAAGCACTTATTTCTCCGATTGACAGCGCCTAATTAAAACTTTCTTCAGAACCTTTTTTGTAGAGCATTTAGTAAGCTTCCGAATGGTAATCTTCCGCTTCACAAGATTGTCAACGGTTTTCGAGATACTAACGAAATTATACAAAGCTACCAAAACATTTTTTGTCTGTTAATAAAATATTTTATTCTAACCCTTCCTTTACTCTAAACGTAACAAAAATGTCAACATATTAGTGTTGATGAAATTCGAACATGCAGAAAATGTTTCAACTGTATCCCATAATTCTAAGTCCAAAATCAAAGACAAAGAACCCTCCCTAGTAGGACGCTAGGCAGTTGAAAAGCTATATCTTGGAAATCCATATCTCTAACATTAAATTGTTTTTCTTATTTTTCTTAACCTGTTTTATTTTCAAATACATTATCCAACTATAAGGAATTAAAAAATAACAAGGAATAAAAAACAGACAAAAAGAACAGTTCGAATAAGCGAAATCAATTACTTTAAAGTTTTAAGCTCTTATTTCTCCGATTGACATCGCCTAATCAAAACTTTCATTAGAACCTTTTTTTTAGAGCATTTAATAAGCTTTCTAATGGTAATCTTCCGTTTACCAAGATTCTCAACCTTTTTCGAGATATTAAGGAAAGTAAACAAAGTTACTACAACTTTTTATGTCTGTTAATAAAATATTTTATTCTAACCCTTCCTTAACTCCAAACGTAACCAAAATTCCAACATATTAGTTTTGATGAAAGTAGAACATGCAGAAAATGTTTCAACTGATCCCCATGATTCTAAGTACCCAAACCAAAAACGGTATTCAAAAACTATCTTTCCAATTTTCTCGAAAACGGTTTTTTTTGCGCGAATTTCGCCCCAAACGCCATCTTCCAGTGGGCGGATTCTGCTGGTTAACGAACTTGACCTTTTAAATTGGACGACGGATTTTTGTACTAAATTTCATCACAATCGTAACATTAGGGAAGCCAGAAATGAGCGAACAGACAAATATATATATATATATATATATATATATATATATATATATATATATATATACAAATTTGAACCACCGTTATTTTCGGTCTCTTGGGGTTCTGAAACGCGAAATTTTCTAGTCGGCACTTCCGGATTGTTTCATTGTATCAATCTTATAAGCGGGGTTCCTCCCTATGGGGGAGGGAGGAACCGCGCTAAAAGATTGAAAAATCATGACAAGAAGAAACTGACCAATCGAAAGCCCTGGAGTGACCAATAAATTCCCTACTATAAATGGACATTATTTTTGATAGGGCGATTTTAGTTGGTGCTTGAAGTTTTGCTCCATGAGAGGCGAAGTGCTACCAGTTTTTATCATTTTAAAATAAATATTACTTTTTATGACCAGTTTGTCTCATAGCTCAAGAGAGGCCAGTAGGGTAAACGCACCAGTAGCTGACAGGTGCACCAGTAGCTGACAACGTCTTCGAAAAATATAAATAATAAAGGTTCAAAGCCTTTCAGACCCCCCTTTCACAAAGCCATGGCTTCTGTAGGTATTTATGCGTTGTTAGGTTGCCTATCCTGCTTTATTTTGGCGGGCATAGTAATATCAGGTAATCAAATCAACTGCATGTTCTCCGTCACTAGCTCAGCGCCTTCCAAGTAGAGAACACCCGGCTAAGACACCAAGTTACGGCTCTTGTTCTCCTCTTTACTTATTCTGTTATATTCTCAAATTAGTGTGTTGTTTCTTCTAATGAGTGTTTATAGATTGTGTTTTATCTGCCTTTGAACCTTATTTCACTGTGAATTAGGAAATTCTATGGGTGTCAGGTATTGGACCCTAATATTGGGCGTATCACCAGTAGCTGACAGGCCTGTCAGCTACTGGTCCCTCATATAATTTTCTTCCAGTCATTTTTTCCTTATTTAACCTTTCTATTTCGTTATCTATCCTATACCGTTTAATTCTATTTTGAACGTAGTATATATATTCCAGTAGCTGACAGGGGGTGTCAGGTACTGGAGCAAAATATGTCAGCTAGTGGAACAGCTTTTAAAAAAGAAGCACTTTGCTCCCCAGCAAGAAGAAGCCATAAGAGATGTGCCACCAACTGCTATCAGAAATGGATTTAGGAAATGTGGGTTGGTGCCATGAAACCCCGAAGCTCCATTTCCCTCCACCATGCTCTCAGATGGAAAGAAGAGTATTAATCACGAAGACTCAATTAGGCTGAGGGATACCAAAACGGCACTCAGAATCATAGAAGAAGCTATAGGGCAAGAAAAAGCCACGCTACTTAAAAATGCCGAATCCTCGACGAGTGGGGATGATGACAAATCGCTTTACGACTTATGGCAGAAGCTTGAACAAACGATTAAAATTCTCAGTTTGCAGCCAGATGACATCCAGTTGGCAACTGTAATAAGTAAGATTGTAAGATAGTACAATAGTTTTGGGAGTAAGCGAAACTCATTATACAGTTCGGCCAAATCCACTTCACCAAGCTGGAGCAACCTGCTCCTCACACCGTGCGTTAATTTCTAACCAAACCAGCATATCAGAAACACCACTAAATACTTTCCCAAGCCCTTCAAAAAGGCCTGAATCTCCCAAGAAAATATTGAAGAGGAAAAGTTTCCCCGGCTTCGTAATTTCTGAGTCTTGGAGAGATTATAACAAACAAAAAGATCTTAAAAAAAAACATGAAGAGGAAGAAAAGAAAAAAAATGAGAGCTGCAGACAGGTTGAGAAAAAAAAACAAGAAAAAGAAAAAAAAAAACAATTTTAAAAGAAAGAAAAGTGGTAAATTTGGGACCAAGAATAGAAAGAAACAGAAGATGAAGTCATTTTCTAGTGAAGAAGAGTAGTTTCCATCTGAGGATAGTGAAGAAGATTATGCAGAGTGAGTAGTCTCTGAAATTGAAGGCGATGGTACTGGAGTCAGATTCAAAGACGATTCATAATTTCCTAGGATTCATGAAGTTCCTTAGCCATACATCGCCGAACCATAGAAGAGAATATCTCCCTTCAGGAGGTGATGTTTCCAGACAATAACAACAACAGAGTTCTAGTTCTAACAACAATTAAAGAACTGATCTTGAAGAAAACAAATTGGAAGAGCCTCAGACACTCAATACAGCTCTTGAAGGAATCCCAGCATTCAAAGAGAAGAACAAGTAAGCACCAACCGATGTTGCAAATTTAAGACTTCCCAACGAGCTATCAGATATGACGAAGAATTTGGGCAGCACGATGATTCGATGTAGCGAGTATCTCACCGAGAACAGCTGGTTGCCCCATAAAAATGTTGTTTTGTCTGCCATTGGCGATGAAAGAAGTTTTGTCATAATTGCACTAAGAAACACAAGAAGAGCTTATGAAGTAGTTGGTAAATAAGATGGAAAAATATCTGCTTTTGCACTGAAACCATTGAATCACTTGCGGGATGTGTTAATGAAAAGTGAAAATAAGCTTAGAGTTCTGAACAAAAATTGATCAAAATAGATGAACATTTGCCTCCTCCATTACTTTTTGGCAAAAAATTGAATATGAGATACCAGTTTCCTAAATCAGTTAATGTAACTTTTTAATTTAAAGACTTGTTAAAAATTGTATAACTATCATTATTTAAAAATGTTCATTGTGTTGGAATGTTTGATCTCTGTTGACGAAAACCGAAGTAGGTACTAAGTTTATTTTGCCTTTAATAGAAAATCTTGTTTACTTTAATTGGTATATAGGTATTTTACTCCCCAATATGATACCAAATTTGAATTGATAAGAGTCTAAAATGTTTCAGATTATTTGTGTACGTAACTGCTTATAAGTTACCTGTCTTGAATTTAAGGTGCAAAGCCAAAAATAGAAAACTCAAGTTCCTACTATTGTAATAAATGATAAATTTATAATTCCTGTTTTAAAATAAAGTAATACTATAGTTTAAGCTATTTTTTGTATGACTTTATTGTCCCTGTCAACTACTGGAGCAATCCCTGTCAGCTATTGGAGAATTGCCTGACAGCAACTGGAGCAAAGTAACTTTTCTCAAAATTGGCATTTATCCTATCATTGAGCGAAGGTTTTTCAAATTTGAAGGGGTAGTAAGCAACGGGAATAGATTTTGGACAAGATAAAAGTGAAAAAAATAGACCGACATCACCATTAGAATTTTTAAAGCTTAAAATGGACTGAAATTTCCTTAAGCATGTCAGCTACTGGTGTGTTTACCCTAATCAAAAGCAGTATAAAACAAAAATATGAGGGACATAAACATTTTTTCCCTTTTAATGAATGGCTTTACGGTAATTTCACAGCCATATAATTTCTCCTCCATAAACATGTTCCATTTCACTCTTCGTCTGGTTTTATAGCCCACACCTAATATAAAAGCTACCAGCCTTTGAATGCGCTTTTAGCACTGTATTAGTGTGACATCTATACTTACAATTTTGGTACAAGCTCATCTATTGTTTAGTTACACCTGCGCAGTTCTCTCTTTCTCTTATTCTATATTCTTTTTTAGTGCGTTTTCTCCATCCCTCCAAAAGGATGAAACCGCTTATGAGATTGACCTCATGACGCACTCCGAAAAAACCGAGTAGAAAAGTTTCCATTTCAGAACCCATACAAAAAATAAATAAATCAGTCCCGTAACAGGCCACGGGGACTCTGAGGGGCTGATACTATAGAGGTATCTGATTCATGACCATACGACACACTAGGGAGATAGTGTGGTCAGTACTATGCTCCAGCCGCCTGATTTTCCTCTTCCTGCTTAGACTGCTAAGGTCATTAGCTCCAAGGTACCCACTAATAAATTATTTAAAGGCTGGGTTAGCCTTGGGACAGTCAGAGAGGCCGAATCCAACCCACGAACGAAGACACTAAAAATACACGAAGATAAAAATCTTTAATGCTTGCTCGGGATTTGAACTCAGGTCCTCCAGCATATAAGCCCAGTGCTCTACCACTGAGCTAACCTTGCCCCCAATTCAAGCCTATAGTTTACGAAAATAAAGATAGTTCAAATTTGTATAAAATTGTCTGTTCGCTCTAGTGTTGCCCCAATAGTTCTCCAATTTTAATGAAATAAGTACAAAAATCCTTCGTCTAATTTGAAATGTCTAATTCGTAAATCAGCAGAATTCGTCCACCGGTTTTTCCAGAGAATTTCCAGCGAAAAAGTCGTAGCGCTTACGTTTTCGCTTTAATATGCTATTTATAGATTTTATAACGCAGGGAAACAAATAAAACCATTTTAAGACGATATATGTTAACGTTTTTGTGAAACGGTGCTTGATCTAGTTTCCTAACTAATTTTCCGTTTGGATACCCAGAAAAGCTTGAATCAGTTGAAAACTGTTCCATACATCTAATCTATGTTGTTTAAATTTTGTTTCCGTTTGGAGTTAAGGAGGTAATAGAAAAAATTAGTTTTTTAACAGACATGAAAAGTTTTCGGATCTTGGTATATTTTCTAAAATATCTCAAAAACGATCTGAATATCGTGGTAAGTAGAAGTTGGCCATTCGAAAGCTCGCTAAATTCTCTACAAAAAAAGGTAGTGAACCAATTTTCGATAGTGAGATACTCGTATCAATCGGTGAAATAAGTGTTTCGAAAGTGTTAGTTTTGTTCTTTTGAACGGGATTTGGTGTCTGTTTACCTCACTTTTTAATTGTTTTAACAAAGTAAGAAAATGTGACACGTATTTGTAATTGTGTTTTCCTTGAGCTAAGAAAGCGGAAAGAGTAATTTCCCCTTAGGATAGTGTCAGTTTTCTATTGTGGTTCAAAACATCAACTGTTTCTATTAAAGTTTTCAAATGATACTAGGGATGTTTTTTTTCTCTTCTTAAAGAAATTTTAATTGCACTGCCTATATTTGTCCAGGCCTATGAATTGACATTTTAGACATACTTTTCTCATACTAAATACAATGAATAACCACAAAATAGTACACTAGAAATAATTAGTTATCGCCGTGCTATAGATTATTTGCATAAGAAACAATACAATGGATTAGTTCAGGCCTGTACAACAATAGGTAAGCCATGTTTTGGCAACATTTGCATTAAATTCCAGGACTATAATTGAACTACCCAAGGGGAAGATTCAACAATTATGAAAGGTATATTGGGTGTGCCCTAGTAATAATGCACTACTTCATAGTTTCCTTATTGGTATTTACTGAAAATATACAATCTCTGTTTATGAAATAAAATACAACAAGCACAGAGGAATAAGTACCTTAATATCCTTCTAATATTTTCTTATTCCTGTACAGGAACACAAGAAAGATCCATGTCATCACATCGTACATCATGAACCATATCGACCCCTGATGGTCGGTGACGTCCTACAAGGTGTCTGGGGAGTGAACAAAAGAAGTGGGGTCTGTAATATGTAAACCAGTGTTGGGCAAAATTATTCAGAATAATGAATAAAGCTGTTATTTCATTCTGAATAATAAATATTTCAGTTATTATTCAGGCAATTATAGACTTACGGAACTTAATTATTTTTATTCATTATTGAATAAAAATGATGTACTTGAGTGGAAATTGTAATATTATAGAATGAGAGATGGGCAAAAATTAATTGCAGAGTCTGCAAGTAAACCGGAATTGACCCAGAAGAAAATATGAAAGTCCGGAATTGCGGAAAGACGCATAACGTGACCCGGAAATGACCTAGGGATGAATATAGTAGTGACCCTAAAGTATTTTTCAGAGACCGGAAGTAAGCAGGAAGTACCCGAAAATGGCACAGATCCACCGAAAATGACCCAGGGATGTTTAACCAAGAAGTAATTATGGGAGAGCGGAAGTAGGCCGGAAGTGAACCAGTAGTACTCGGGAGTCACCTAAGTAGATTGAAAATGGCCCAAAGTAGACCATAAGCGGTCTCAAGTGGACTGGAAATGGCCGGAAGTGGTCGGAAGAGGACCAATAGTGGATTGGAAGTGGATGGGAAGTAAACTTTAAGTTGGCATGTTCGTTAAAATTCATAATGAATGAAGCATGAAAAATAATGAATTATTCATGATGATTGAATAACTGAATAAATTCTTATTCAAGAAAAATGTATTGAATAATGTAGAATAATATAAAAAAAACTGTAGAAGAATAATTTAATCAATGAATAAATTCTTATTCAATAAAAAATCGTTTGAATGATTATTAAATAAGAAATTTATTGAATAATGCCTCTGATGTAAACAGGGTCCACAATATTGGATCTAATTTAAGAGGTCGTGATTAAAGAAGAACTTAAGGGCTTACGTTTAAAACTAGATATGATCTCTTCTAATTGTAACCCATGTTAGGGAAAATCAGGAGAAAGTTTTAAATTGCTTTTCCATTGTCTTACCTGGTAGAATGAGGTTTCAAAGCTTCTAACTAATCAAGACATTAGCAACCGAGGAGATTTAAAAATAAACCTAACGAAATTTATGCCAAATATTGAAGTTTTATTATCATCTATCGTAATAAAAGTATGAAGTAGCCGGCTCCCACCAACTTAACTAAAGGTGGGTATATAAATTCCGTTCAAATCTCAAGGCAGAGATAGCACAGTTTGGCCTCAAGATTTGGACTGAACGAATCTAGCACACGCACGATAAGTTAATAAACTTCAAGGTAAAGACTGCACAGTCCAGTTATAGTAGACCCACTTCATGTGAAGCAAATATACTCTTGTCCACACACTTCACGCAGTCCTAGTCTCATTGCCTGTACAGTCAATCTATAGGTTTTATCGTTTTACTTCCATGGACTGTATATAGCCTCAAGGATGTCAAGTACAAGATGAGGAATATCTCATGATTTGCGCAGTCCAAATCTTGAAATGTTCCTCACCGTGTATGGGCACCCTTGCGTAAAGGACTGCGGACCACTATAACTTCCCCACGGACCACTTGGCTATTATTATTATATATTTCATTATTTAATTGCAAATCCTAACCGATTAACATTATATACGAAGGCAATAATATTTTTGCGCCATTCAAATGTTTTCTAATTTACCCTTGGCAATCAACGTGCTAGTACAAATTTAAGTCTTATTTACAAATGGCGAGGATTATACCGTGTGGCAGAGTTGGGCAAACGTTAGCGCGCGCTAAAAGCTGGTACCTCTCCGCTAATTTAGCGAAACTGTAGAAAGCCAGCGCTAATAATTAGCGGTTAGCGGCGGCAATGCGCTAACCGCTAATCTATTTATGAAATATCGTAATTGCTAATAGCTTAAGCTATTACAACTTGTAACTATAGCTTAAGCTATTAGCAATTACGATATTTCATAAATAGATTAGCGGTTAGCGCACTGCCGCCGCTAACCGCTAATTATTAGCGCTGGCTTTCTACAGTTTCGCTAAATTAGCGGAGAGGTATCAGCTTTTAGCGCGCGCTAACGTTTGCCCAACTCTGCCGTGTGGGTGACACCTTGTGGTGGTTGGCGTATAGATGTTAGCACGTGGGTAACCGTGTGGGTATAATCGTATGGGTGGATTCTGAGTTTATGTTATTGTATATAGGTGTATTCGTCCTTTAAGGTTTGAGATTATTCGAATAAATTTGTATTGAATAATTATTCGAAAACAATTTCGTTGGTTATTCTATGGAATGCCAAATTATTACAGATATTTATTCATTATTCTAAGAAATATTTAATTTACCATTATTTATCAGAATTTATAATGTGATTAAGATAGTTGAGGCGATAGGAAGTCAAGGAATGGTAGGGATTCAGAGAAAACCTCAGATTTTCACAAAAAATTATATTTTGAACGTTTTGGCACGATCTTTGGCAACCTCCTTCAGCTTAACACGTTCAATACGGCGAGCACTATATGTTGTTCATCCAGTCCTTACGGCTTGACTTAGAGCACCATACGGGCTATTCAGTTTCTCATTGCACAAAAATAGTCAATAAGATGAAGTTAATTTATATCAATCGCAGCGGTAGCCCAAAGTGAGCCAAGATGGTGACAGAATTAAACGAGGTTCATACAGAAACAAACAAATATACAGTGGTATATTGAGGTCTTTATGGATATATATCCATAAAGACCTCAATATACCCTCGTTTAGATGTTATAATATCCAGATTTCAACACCCTAAAGTTTCTACTCATCAAAATCCTGAAGTCGAGCGTCACACACCAAGGTGACACAGAAGACAATGGCCCAGAGATCTACTGCAGTGACCAAGTGAAGTGTTTGCAATGGCATTTACTTCTATATAGGTATATATTTGTCTATTCGTACTCTTTAGGCAAAATTCAAACCTTAGGTATCAGTTAAATGAAAATATCCAAGCAGTATAGGTTTGTACATATTTCATCACACTGTACAAGTGTGACCCCAGTTTACAGCATCTAAGAAAAAGATCGCGTTCATTGTAGAAAACAAGTGAACTGAGAGCGTCAACCACAAACAAACAGACCACATAGACATGCTTGTATGTACATTACTTGTGTTCATTAAATGATGATGGTTAATGTTCGAATGTTCTCTAGAAAAGTGGAGTGTTTCATACATATAAATTTTATAATACGGATTATAAGAGAATACATTAGGCTAATCTAGTCCCAAATAATGGATATTTGATGTATTTCTTGTAATAAAGTGAAGGAAGGTTGTAAATACAGGTCAAGCAACCTAGTTGGGACTTGGGTACTTTGCAGATCCCCGGGTGACTTTATGGCCCAATAAAAATCGCCCCAACACTTAAGTTCCGCAGTTACTATGCCACTTTATAGAATCATTTCCATCTTATATTAAAACTATCCGGGCAAAAAAGTTTATTATTAAAATAATAAAAGTAAATTTATAATTTGATCTTTATATTATTAGGGTGTAATACTAACTTTTAACTTATTTTTATGGGCTTTAATTCTTCCTTAACTAATCATAAATTATAACCCAGAGTTTTTATATGGCGGAAACGTTTTTCAACGTGCCTTTACACATGCTGCCACCGGTCATCCTTCAATACATTTCAAAATTGGAAAACAAATTTCAATAAATTATGACAAAAAATTAATATTTCGGTGCATTAAACTTCAAAGTCATTTTTCTTAAAACTGTGTTTTTCAAATCGTGCGATATGCTAGCGCCTTTATTTTCACCTGAACAACTTCAAATTTTAACTGCAGCTCTCCAATGATATTTGTTCTTAACGTACGAAGATTGTTTTTGGATTCAGTGATTTATAACGATTTTCGACGTATTTTTTTTTTTTAATAGAAAATGAAGTATTGTTCGCTGTTCTAAAAACAATTGATATTTCTTAAAAATCCTACGTACTATACTAGATTTTACCTTCTTCTTTCAAAACAATTGTTTGAATTGTTTTGACAATGATTTTGATCATACAAGGTAGTTTACCCCGTAATGTAAAACTCTATTATATTGAAACAAGTTAAATAAATAACATAAGGAAGGTATCACGTCACTTGGTTATATGTAAGGAATGAATTTTTTATATGTTAGGAATATATATGGAATATGTAAGGAATTAATATGTAATACGTAAGGAATATATATATATATATATATATATATATATATATATATATATATATATAATATGTAAGGAATGATTATGTAATATAATCTAATTGTGTGAATCGATGTATAATTAATTGCATACCCCGATGTATATGCATAATCCCATATGTTTAATTAAATGTATATATGTTATATGTATTTGTGATACTCCTAAATAAAATAAAAATATTAACGAATGAACATTTCAAAATGCTACGGATATATTTGATAATCTTTTCCTTCGTGCCCAACCGTAGGCCATGTAGGCGTAGACTCACTTCCAGCCCTATCTGCTTCCCATGGATCACTGACTGAGGGATAGTTCGGTCGACTATGACATGAAAACCTTTGTAAATGTCAGAAATAACTGTCCGAGTGAAAACTCTAATAAAGCTAACACCCATTCCATCATTCCAAGATTAGTGAACTTGTATCCACGGGCGTCGAACAAATGGAATACCTAATCTTCAAACTCAAAGATTATGTTGTTGAGGAGAAATCGATGACCGTTTCACAAAATAAGCTCAAATAACAATACACACACACACACACACATATATACATGAAGATTTTTTTTTTTTAAGTGCCTTAACAGTACATATTGGTAATAGTGTTTTCCTACAGCGAACTACCTACAGAGAAAGAGGATGTAGTAATTTGAACCACCGGTATTTTAGGACGCAGTTCCTGCGAGTGGGAGAATGGAAATAAAAACTCATCCTAATATAAAAATGTACTTTGTTAACTTGTATGACTGCCCTCGGCTATCCCACGTTAATAAAAAAAAACAGTTTGAAATTCTTTTGATCTTCGCTGCTAACGAGGATTTCCGTCCTTTTTTTTATTCTCGAAACAATATTTTATTGCTATTGTTGTGTGCACAATTTTATTTATATTGTAAGCCAGAAAAAGTTAAAAAAGTTTGCTTCCCTAAAAAATTAAATATTTCATATCTGAGCTTCTAAAAACGACGGAGGCTCTTGAAACTTAAATAAATAAAAAGTCCACCTCGCAGGAACTGCTTCATCTTAGCAGGTCTCCATTCATATCCATGATTAGGCATATTTTTTTATATTTTGATTTATATTATGATTATAAAGTTTTAGCTTTCGTAAAGAATATAAAATGATTTTAGGCACTACAACACGAAACTGACCGTATCCCTTCAAAATCTAGCCGGAAGTCTATTTCGGAAAAGGGTTGCCAGCTATGTTTAATAACTGTAATATACAGGGCCAGATAAACGGGCCACAAGAGAAATACACGTTTGAGATGTCAACATTTTTTAAACGGACAAAGTTGTAGTTCTCGTCGAGATCTATAAAATTGTGCCCGCGGAAATGAGAAAATAACACATCTAAGGGCTCAAAAAAGCCTTTGAAGAAAAGGGTTTCCTTTTTACCCGTATTTTGCATTATATTTTTAAAATGTACTAACAATACAAGGAAGAACCGTGCAAACGGGGTTTCGATACGTCGAGTAGTTCTCTGTAAAGATATGTTTTCATTTGCATGTATTCCTCATCTGAAATTCGAAAAAAAGGCATTTGAGTTTATTTAAATAGTATTTTTTGTTAAGGAAGGGCTAATTCAGCTTAGGGGAATGTGCTCAGCATTAAAAATTGTATTTATTGTGAAAAAAAAAATCATTCATTATTTGTGATCTGTAATTATGGCCTAAAGCTCCAATTTTTATGTGTTTTCTTTTTTATTTTACACTAATGGGAATCGTTTTGTTGAATGCTGAGCATATTCTCCTCCCTTGACAAAAATAGTATTTAAATAAATTCAAGTGCCCATTTTTAGAATTTCAGATGAGGAATACATGCAAATGATAACGTATTTTTACAGAGAACTACTTGACTCATCGAAACCCCGTTTGCACGGTTTTTCCTTGTTTTCGTAATACATTAAAGTTAGAACTACAACTTTGCCCCTATGAAAAATGTTGATATCTCAAACCGTTTAGTAGTTATTTCTCTTGTGTCCCGCTTATCTGGGCCACCCTGTATATTAGAGAATGTACTTTTTGGGAAACATATTTATCTGTTGCTTCTCTCTTTACCCATGCCGATTTCATTACGGCAAAACTCATATTCATGTTTCCACGAAGATACTGCATATAAGACATATGACTGTTCTCAAGCCATGTTCCGCGTAACAAACAAACTTTTGTTCTGACCTCCATTTTGTAACAATACCACTTGGATGGGAGCCCTTTGCCGCAAACCTTAGTACTCGGTATGATCCTTGTGCTCTATAGAAATCTTTTTTTTTTCTTTTTTTATTTAATTCTCTCTCTCTCTCTCTCTCTCTCTCTCTATATATATATATATATATATATATATATATATATATATATATACATGTTTTATTTACAAAATATTACAATCTACAATTCAACTGTATTATGCAATTTGATATTAGTTACTTGTCTACGCCTCAGGTGTCCCCAGTTGTCAGCCGAATACTTTGTAGGAAGGATTCTAGGATGGCCTGGAGTTAACCTTACGCCATCCAACCACACCATGCGACGAGCATAGAGGAGAGGAGGCGAATGAGACGTGGGTATTGATATCATGACGAGAGAAAATATCCATCGATATCACTCTCACTTTTTTTTTTTTTTTTTTTTTTTTTTTTTCTTACGGCGCCTCTACATCTAGGTCATTAGCGCCGACATCCAGGGCGCAGCGAGGAATTTTACCAGCGAGCCGTGGGATGATAAAATTCCTGGCGGAGGTTGACTCTCACTTATTATAAGTTCACTGAATTTTATCACTCCACGATACTAGACTACCTTAGTAGATCCCGGGGCCACTTTCTATTAAGACGCCTTGGTGGAGAGGAAGGATGATTGGTGCTGGATAAGGACTGGGCTATGGGATTAGGATGATTGATTAATTTGCTTCGGAAAAATGAAAAGCGTCTAGGGATTATATCTTGGACAAAAGGGATATTTAGGTCATTATGGAGGGTGGGATTTGTAACATAATAAGGAGCATTGACAATGGTACGTAGGACTTTGGATTGGAATGTTTGGATTCGGTGGACGTTGGAATGCTTGGTTGTCCCCCCTGTAGAAATCTAAGAGCATTGTCTTCTGTCCTGATATGGTCACTTAACTGAAATATATTTATTACGTTCGAGCCAAGATTACAAATGAACCTATGTACTACCAAATTAGGAAATTTGGTAAGGTTACCGCAACATATGTATACATATTTTACAGATTCAATATTATTTTATTTAATTAAAATAATCACAGTTACTGATAAATTCACAGGCACCCCTTTTCCTAAATAGATCCCTTGCCGGTTATGACAAGGTAAGATGACTGCTCCTGGGTGGCACTATTTTTATTCCTCCAACAGCATTAAAGAATATTGGAAAATTATGGGAAATATAATAAAAAATTTGAAACTTGTGGAGGTTCGAGGCCAGTAGGCTTAGGCCTGTTATGTTGTCTAGGCTTCTTCGTATTGATTGGATTCGATGTAGGAGGAGGGGGGAAGTATTGGCTCTTATAAACTTTATAATTAGGAGTAAACTCCTTAATTGGGTATAAGTGAAGGAGAAGGAAGGGCAGTTTCTCTCCAATTACCCTTTGTGCTGATTAAGTACAATTCCTGGCGATTCTATACAAATCAATTTTCAATTAAATGCCCTTGTTGAATGAGGAAAATTTCAGGTATGTCCGGCATTATGATTATTAACCCTTAAATAAACAGATTGAGAGATGATAGTTAGTGTTTATAATTAGTGATGCAAAGGTAGCCTTTGTCATGGTTAGGTCGTGGTATCTTAATAAAAGTACATTTTTTTAAAATAAGGGAATGGGTTTTATTATTTGCCGACGTTTCGACTTGAAATTCAATCATTCATCAGGACTGTAAAACAATGATAGATTTAATACTAATATGCAGGGAGTAAGGTAAGTGGTGTCGAATACTGAAATATTTTGTTAAAATTTATTTTCAATTTACTAAAAATTTTATTTTATTAATAAATAGTTTATTCCAGTATACTTATGTCGTAATAAGAGCCTTCTTAATTATTATTTTCTTAAAGGTTATGAAATAAGAAAATTTTCCCAAAAGGGGGGAATCTGCAGTTTAATAGAAATTGACAAAAATAAATGGAAATAACCCATAATTTATCCCCCGAAAAAACATTCTAAGCATTTCAGCCCCCTTTCACTTGTTTAATAGTTGACAAAGTCTATTTATTCTTTAAGTAAATATTGTCTAGTTTAGGGCGCTTCATTGGGAATCACGTATATTTGACAGTTATTTATTTTTTGGGGGGGATTTATGTGGCGTACTTCTACTAGACCTACGCTACATAAATCCCCCAAAAAAGAATAAACTTGAAAGGTCAGAAACACGTCGAATGAAGCTGTTATTTAGTTATTGCTTTCTAATCAATGAAAAACGTGATTAACCACAAAATTTAAATTTCCCCCTTCCCTGTTGAGAAATCGCCCTCAGCCCAAAGGACCATTTGTGTTCCATTTGGTGTCTACTATCACCTCTTTAAGTATGCGTCACTACTTACGTTACACCCTGTATATTAGTATAAAATGTATCATTGTTTTACAGTCCTGACGAAGGATTGAATTTCAAGTCGAAACGTCGGCAAATAATAAAACCCATTTCCTTATAAAAAAATGTAGTTTTATTAAGATACCATGACCGACCCTCAGCCCAAAGGACCATTTGTGTTCCATTTGGTGTCTACTATAACCTTCTTAAGTATTCGCCCCCACTTACGTTACACAAAAAAATGTCAAAAAATAGAAATATTATAAATGCGAGGATGATACATTTGGTAAGTGTGCGCCGTTAAAAACGAAAAAAAAAAAGTAAAGAAATATTAATCTAAAGCTCTAGACATAACACACGCTTACCAAATGTATCATTCACCCTCTTCCATGTATAATGTTTCTCTGATTTTACATTTCTTTTGTATATATATATATATTAGTATTAGCTCTGTCGTTGTTTAACAGCCCTGATCAGGTTTGAATTTCAGGCCGAAACGTCGGCAAATAATAGAAATCATTTTCTCATAAGAAATGTAGTTTTACTAAGATACCACGACCGAAACATGACACATTCTACGTACTTAAATGAATAGGATTTCAGAAAAAAGACATCAAAAATTGAAATAAAAAATATTGTTATTGTTTACCCTTTTCTTCATAATTATTGCTGTTTTGCAAAGTAGCGAATAAATATTAACTTTTCTATATAATTATAGGAAGTTTTATTACAAATCTTTTTACGCCTTGTGAATATCTCTAGCGTGAATACATTCAAAGAACGTAGTAAAACGAATGAAACTATTTTTAAAGCGACAGAATAAGTTTTCATATATAATTCCTGTTCTTTTTTACAAACAATTTTGACAATTACAGTTTTCATTTTTACACATGACAACATGAATCAATAGAAAATTAGTTTTTGACATATATTTCATGCATGAAAATGATGTCTTTTTTCTGAAATCCTATTCATTTAAGAATGTAGAATGTGTCATGTTTCGGTCGTGGTATCTTAGTAAAACTACATTTCTTATGAGAAAATGATTTCTATTATTTGCCGATGTTTCGGCCTGAAATTCAAACCTGATCACGGCTGTTAATTTTAATTGTTTTGGAAGTTTTAAATGTATTTACGATCTTCCTATAACACCCTGAAGCCATCCTAATTTTCAATCTGCAGAATGTTTTTCAAAGTGAGTGCGTTAGTTTATTTTAAAACTAATATTTAAAGCAAAAGATGTTTCAAAGTTATGGATTTGGTAACAATTAAAATACTTCAATTGTAAAATTATTATGCAAAAATTATAAAGCAGATTTAAAGGAAATTTGGTAGGTTGTTTTAATATAGAATCATAATTTTCTTCTTGGAATATGAAGGTCCTAAATGCATTTTAAGCTGCTGAAAAAAATGTCTACTTTTTTTCCTTTTTTTTCATACTTATTGCTCTTCTGCAAAGCAGTGAATAATGTTCAACATTTCCAAATAATGTCATTACATGAATGGTAGGAGATTATAAATCTTCTGACACCTTGAGAAGATCTCTAGCGTGAATACGTTCGGAGTTATGAGCGAAAGAATTTTTGAGAAAAAAAAGAAAAGAAGATTTCGAATATTTGAAAAAAATAAATGTTTCTGGACTTTTTGTATTTACGCTTATCTCAATTATTGCTGTTTGAGTTTTTCCAAAGATAATTCCGTAAAAACATTCTGAATTTCTTGACGCCTTGGGAATACTTCTAGCGTGAATTCTTTCGGAGTTAATAAACAAATTTCGATTTTTTTTAAATAAAAAAACATGTTTTGGGAATTACGCATAAATTAACGCATAGATAACTTTTTTTTTTAAGTTGTTTCGAAGATATTCTGGCAAAAAATAGCTTGTCCCTTCAGAAGATCTAGTAATATTGTTGGTTAAGTGATACAACTCTGGGGTATTATATAAACACGAGAAGGTTTATTAAAAACTATAGCGCTTTCTCTTCCAATATTGTTGAACTATGGGAACAGATTATCCCATAATCCCATAATTTTGTCCTAGCGAAACTCCGTTCGAAACTTATGTCATAAAAGTTTCTGAGTACTTTGTTTACCGTGTACCCACTCTGCTTTATTTAAAATATTTGCTTAAGGCCTCCTCTTGAGCAGGTGTCCCTGAACTATATAAAATTATTATTTGAGCAACAAGAATCAAGAATTAATACTTTTTAATTATAACTTTAATAATTATAAATATCCCATTGCCTGTACATATAACAAGTCCGGATCGCTGTAAATGCGTCATCTTTCCATGAAGTACTTATAACTAGCGTCATTTCTAATAGATTGACTTGGATGTGGGCTAATGGCCTCGGCAGCAGATGCACACACAAAAAAAAAAAAAAAAAAAAAAAAAAAAAAAAAAAAAAAAACTAGCGTCATTTGGATAGCTTGAAATAGATTTAGTTAGTATTTTTGTGAGAAATTAAAACACTTACTCCAATGAAATCCTGAATACAATTGAGATATTAGGCGCTATTTTTATTATTAGTAAATTTCTCACTCCGTCTCTTTTTTTTTTACTAAAAAATGCTATACTCAATTACAAAAACAACAAGCAATAAAAAGCTAATAAAAAAGACACAAAGACCTCTTCAAAGCAACGAAACCACCACTTTCGACGCTTCGAACACTTATTCCTCCAACTGACATCATCTCATCGAAAATTACTTCAAACCCGTTTTTGTAAAGAATTTAGTAAGCCTTCGAATGATTTCTTTCCAACAAATGATTACTCGACCGTTTTCGAGATATTTTAAAAAAATATAAGAAAATCCCAACTCCAGACGTATCTAAAATTAGAATGTCTTAGTTTCGATGAATGTCGAACATCCATAAAAGGTTTGAACAGAATCTATAGTTTTTAAGTACCCAAACAGACAATTAGCGAAGGAAACCAGTTTTTCACCCTCTTCTCAAAAATGGCTTCTGACGAGGCTTTAAAAATTCTTTCAATAGATTCCCCAGGTAAAATTCCCAGTAATCAGTGTACCGTGAATACTATAACCGCAAAACCGAAATCCCAACAATTTTGTTAAATTGTTCCAGTAGGTGAATTCTACTGGTCTACGATTTTGGCCTTTTCTTTTTTTTTAGATACCCTTTTAGTTAACAAACATTCAACAGAATCAGACCATTTTTGAGGCTGCTAGAGCGCTAACATACACACAAACATAAACGTTTATGATTTTTGGTGAGCTAAATCCAAAAACGAACGCCATTTTTGTCCACAGTTTTCTTGCCGAATATGAGGGTTGGGCACAAAACACATAAAATAAAAAATATAGAAAAACAACATCCTTTTTTTTTATGTACAACGATAGAATTTAGCATGGCATCCAGAATTTTCAGGGAAACAAATTTAGAATTGTTTTGTTTGCCCCCTTCTTCCCTACCGCCTCTCTTTCTTTTCGTGTAACTCATGCGATTCATATGATTGAAAATGAAAGTAAAAAACCTATGCAAGATTGAGAAATTTGCAACAACTGCGACATTTGAGGTTTAACGCTGAATAACAATAGCCATTCAACAAACGATTATTCCTAAAAAAAAAACTAGACGTGATGGAATTTTCATTTAGTTTTTTGGTCACAAACCTGTATTATTTTTGACCAGCTTAACATTCAGATTCTAACCAAAGTATAAAATATTTCAACCCGTGGCTGTACAATTTCTGTGAGAAATAGAATTTCAGATTACATTCCACAGGGCCTTTCTTATTCCGCGGAAAATTTTGTTGAAATCGAGTGCCCGCTCAAAAGATATTTACAATTAATATTACCTATTCAAAACTTGTAAATCTCATTAAACATGCTTTATTTAATAAAGGAGCATGCGAGAGTGGTTTGCTTCGTGTTCTACTTCTTCTGTCCTTGTTCATATTTCATAATCACGGCAAGTTCCATTAGTATACAGCTCGCAGCGTAAAATTGGATTTTAGGAGAACAGCAACTACCCAGCGATTTTCCATTGAATATTTAAACGTTAATTTTACAATAAAAGAGGTGGAAGTTTTGATGAATCCGCCACTTGTAGTGTTCCCATTGGAATTTCTCGTCAATATTTAACATTCATTAACACGTCAATTAATGCCTGCACACTTTAATGTACCACCTAAATTGTTCGTCAATCAGCTTCTCGTTTGTCATGTCGGATTTTAGCATAGTTTTCTAACAAAAGCATTTATTGGGTTGGACATTTTTAAAGTGTATTCATTTATTAACAAGTAACGTGCCCAAGTGGTACGAGAAAACAGGGATCGAAAAAGTTATTTTTTTTATCGAAAAAGTTAAAATTTATCTGTAAAAACAAACTTTAATTTTATAAGTTCAAAAATAACGGTTAAAAAAAACTTGAATTAAACGTTTTAAGAGTATACGTTATTTAGAAACTCCTAAAATTAAGTACATGAAAATAAAAGTTATACTTATATTTCTTCCAACATGAAATAAACGTTTTCAGTATTAATTCAAGAATTTTAGGGTTTGTTGGTTTACAATACCTGGAATACTGGGAAGAAAGAAAATACACACTTCCATACCTATGTATATTAACTAGCACTTATCCTACTGCCCCACTCAAGTAATTGTTGAAAGAGCATATTCAAGCCTAAAGTATTTATTATTAAATGGTTATAAATATAGCCTAAATTCCACAAACGTACAGGATATATTATTATTGAAATTGAGTGAATTCTTCAAAATAAGTGAACTGTTGTTTGTTTAAAAATTTATTTTTGTTTATTTACTGAAATATATTTGTTGATACAAAACAAAAAAATAAACATAATTAGCTTTAATTAATTTCTTTAACCTTTTTCCTATTAAGTATTTTAAGAATAACAATTAATTTACACCTTTTAATTTTTAAGATGAAAAATAACAATGAAATAAAAACGTTTTTTAAAATAAGTTTAAACCTAAAAGGTTATTTTAGGAACTTTTACCTTTTACATATGATAATAAAAGTAAAATTTAAAAAAATACTTTTTTAAAATAAAAGTTAGGTTCCTCGCAGCGCGCTGCGAGAGAATAATCCTCCACACCAAGGTACCGCCCATCAACAGGTATTTACAGCGTTTACGGACCGCTTGGACACCGTCTGACACCCTTAACCAGTTTTAATTGGTTTATTTTTTATTAGTTTAATATTGTTAGTTATTAATTAATACTTAGCTGACCCTTTACTCAAATCTTGGAATTATCTTTATATGCAGAAGGTCAAAAAATAAGAAAACTCCACTAAATAGATCAACTAATTTATTTCTTCCCTAAATGTTTCGAAACCATTTGGAGCCTCTCCAGGGACAACATATTCTAAATACAAAAACTTACAGCTTATCTTGAGGAAAATAACCCTCCACTTGTAGGGCCACGCCGATCTTTGGGGACAGCTTCGGCACGGTCCTAAAGTCACTCCTAATTTTTTTTAGCATAAATATGCTTTAGCGATGACTAAAATGGTAAAAAACGTTACAAAAAAGTGTCCGCTGGCGTTCGCACATTTACGAAAAAGAAGACTGCATGTTATACAGTACATTACATAGGTTTCTCGGGAGGACCTAAAGCATATTTATATTCCTGAATTTGAGCAGAAGGCTCTAAACAAAAATAATTTTTATTTCTTATTTATTATCCACTAAATATGTTACGTTATATTCCTTATATCTACTAAGCACTTGTTACATTTTTTTTTCAGGAATTATATTTATGTACGTTTAAAATAAATACTGTAGTTGTTTTCAAATAAATACTGTTCAACTTACTGCGGTACAATTCTGTTCCTTATAATTAAAAAAAACTAACAATCATGGCCACGTTGAATGCACCGGTTCCCGTTGATCACGGAAGTTAGGGCACGTCAGGCGTGGCCAATACCTGAACGGGTGACCGCCCCCGTGCCATCTGCATTATAAAAAGTTGGCAACCTTTAGATAGCTGGCGTTATTAGCCACATTGTTCATAAGCCGCTAAGCGAAAAAAAAATAAGTCAAGGAATATTTGGGTATCGCCTAAGAAAAACAATCGGATTTTCTAACAAATCTATAATATGCCAGCCATCTTCACCTTCACGAATGCTTAGGAAATAGGGGAAGACCAAAGTAACCGTCGAGATTACTTAGGGAAAGAAAATTGGACGTCTAAATTATAATTGGTTTCCGAAATTCTGAGTGTTATTCCTAACCAAAACTCAGCTAATCCTCGATTTCATACTCCTCAAGGCTGCCTATTTGCATCTCATTATGAATTACGTTACAAGTATCAGTGATGGAATGGATTTGTTAGGTAATCAAGGGGCTTTAGGAGGAGCGAAGTTCTCAGATTGAAGTGAGAGATTGTTTGTTTGAAATGTTTTTCTCATTAGCTTCAGAGCTTAGAGTCCCATAAAGAGCAATTAAAAATTAAATACACCACCGTTAAATCTTCATTTACAACCGCTCCCCATGTTAATCTTCAGCCCTAAACAGCGTATTTAAAACGATCCTTTCTTTCTAGCATATTTCATTTTAGAAATCACGTTTAAAATTTATTATCCTAGTGCCATCAAATATAAATGTGAATATCTAATAGGCAGTAAAGACATACAAGGGGAACTCCCAACTAGGCTACATTATCAGTTTCGGAACAGGCCGAGGTGTCACAAAGGAGCAGATACTTGTGAGGTCTCAGATTCTTGAGCATACGGCACACTAGGAAGATAGTGTGGTCAACACTGTGCTTAAGCGCCTGATTTACCTGCATCCTATTTTCGAACGACGAAACCAGAAGATATATTATACTCTATAGCAGGTACTGCAGAACAATAGTCAATTGCTCTACCACTGAGCCAATCTCGCCTATATGTATACTAATTCTTGTGAAAGATGACCCGATATATATTTTCCACTTTTTTTTGTTTCTTTTTCTGGCAGGGGGTCGATAAGTAGTACACACTTGTTTCACATTAACTACTTTATTTGGTTTGTTTCACCCGACATGTTTCGTGCCTTTTCGCACCTCTTCAGGGGCTTTCCTATGCAACAATATTTTTGTAAATCCTAAACTTAAAATTTTTTATACTAATATACATCTATCTTTTCCCTAAATAAATTTACATTTCAACATATAATATTTTATCTTAAATCTGAATCCTACCTTATCAGGAAGTCCTCTCGTCATGTTGTCTAGCTTGAGTCAGGCGTAGTACTGAAAAGTCATCTGTGGTAATGATTATGGCTGTTTGTATCGATTCTTTAGCTATTTTAATGGTATCGATTATTGGTACATTCTTTTTGTCCTTTAATTTATAATACTATGGAAAACTTGGTGCGCATTCTTTAAACCTGTTTTTTTATTTATGGCAGTGTTGGAATATTTAATTATATAGATATTTTCATTGATTTTTCTTTTTAATGTGTCCTCTCTTTATTTAAAATGTGAACGTCCCTAAAGTTAAAGTTATGTTCTAAAGTTAGTGCGTGTTCTGTCAATGTTGTCCTGTTCTCGTTTGTGTCTATGCTTTTTGCGTGTTGCACGATTCTCTTTTGCAATAGCTGTGTCGATTCCCCAATGTAGCACGCGCTCAAAAATCAAAGAAAATATCTATATAATTAAAAATTCCAACACTGCCATAAATTAAAAAACAGATTTAAAGAATGTGCACCAACTTTCCCATAGTATTATAAATTAAACCTCACAAAAAATATAAAAAATTAAATTTAAAAATTAAAATCATTTCTAACAACTTTTAACACTAATTGTTTTTAGATTCTTCTTAACTTTAACTCCAATTTCCTCAGTTTGTTCTAATTGTGGGTTAGTCACCTTTGGCACAGAGCAATTCAATTAACTTAATAGTCAATTTATTAAAACAGCTCTACATGTTTCGCATCATCTGATGGCTCTTCAGGAGCCTAAAAACTAAATACAGCCTAATAGAAGCAGGCAATCCTTCTGCTACAATGTCCACGTGGCAACTGAAGACCATTTACGTGGCAACAATCAGCTGTGTTTGTAGTCAGCTGTTTAAAATAAAAAGATTTATTCATTGCCCAATAAATTGAAAAATATATTATTTCAGTTTTCTTATTCGACACTTTTTTATATTTTTTATTATGTGTATATTTTCTTCTCTTTTTATTTTTATCAAATATTTTTCTTTTTCTAGGGTCTTTATATTTGCTAAGTGAAACATATTCCTCATTTGTGTAGCATGGTTAGCAAGAGCCGTTTTATTATCTTTTTTTTTTACATTTTTAATGTGTTGTTTAATTCTTTTTCTTAGCAATTGCGACGATTCTCCAATATAAAATTTATGTATTCCTTCCAATTAATCATGTATATAGGAGGCCGTGAGGGTTAAGGCGTGAGCACTCAATACTCCGAGCCAAAGGTCGTGGGTTCGATTCCCACTAGGGGTGGTGGCTTTTCTTTGGAAAAAAGAAAAGGCATCAGCCCTATCCTGGCTAGAAAAGGGTGGTAACCTATAGATAATCCGTCCTAAAATTCGTAGTTAATAATAAATGGACGTTAAAATTTAAGTAAAGAAATAAATCTTATATATATTATGTTTGGTCTCTTTCTCAGTTATTTTGTCATTTATTTTTGTAAAACTATTGTTTATTCTATTATTATACGTTAATATCAGTTTTCCCACTTCTACACTACTTATGTTAATAGTGTATTAATTATGCGTAAATTGTTGACCTTTGCCCTAGTGAATGGTGCATAGGAAGCATGGTCCCCCGACGGCCTCCAATTTGCCATCAATGTTCTAACCCATATTGACTCGGTGTCGAAGCGACGATGGATAAGTTGTAGTAGTTCCTAGATTAGCTCCTGCTAATTAAGTAATAACCTTGACCGGAAGCTAATCAGCCTATGGCACGTGCGGAGTAGAAGCACATTCAGTCGAGGTACAATTATATAGAGGAAGGCGCTAAAATATACAATATTCAGATTGACGAAATTTAAAATAAGCCCGACTCAAAAGAACTGCTTTATCTTAGTGAGTTTCTCTAGGAAGCTTGGAAAAAATAAGTTAATATTAAAAATTTAAACACCCACTACAGTGACATCTCGAAAAAAAGCGAGATTTGAGTCGCCTTAGTGACACTAGCCAACTCTAAGCGGAAATGTCTCAATCTGGCTCCTTCTTAAGTAAAGCTCTATTGCATACACATTTCTCATTTATTTACCTTGTTTTTTTTTTGTTTTTTTTTTTCAAAAATGTCATTTTACTACCCACAGGAACTGCGTCATCTTAGCTCGTTTTCGTTCTAGTGTCATTTGGAAAACTTGAAATAGAAAAAGGTATTATTTTGGTTAGACCTTTCTTTAAATACTTTTGGCCCCAAATATGTGACAGATGGTAAGGGTTTATTAAGCTTAGAGTTACGTCTAATGACTCGGGAACATAGATGTTCGACTTATTTAAGGACTCGCCTTATAGACTTAAAATCAAGAGTTGACTGTGTGTGTGCGTACACACAAAGACCTAATAAATAAAGTTGTGTGAAGAAAAGATTACTGCTTTAACGACCCCACGACTCCTACGATCTGAGAGGATTTATACATATAGGCGAAATAAGCGAAATCAGGCCATTAGGAATGGGGGAACTAAATTATTAATTTGTCTCTTGGTGCTGTTTGCTCGTTAACAGCTATACTTAAAAATATCATTGCTTGGGAAATTGTTCCCAAACAATGATATGTGAGAGTTGTGGAAATAAGGAAAAGTAGTCCATCAAGAAAAATTTAATAATTGAGCCAGCTGTTCATTACATATAGAAAAGAGATATGATATTTATGTTTTATTCATATATTTCATTATTTTCTTCTTGTTAAATTTTTTTTTTTTATTATCACACCAAGGTAGCCGTTTGCTATATGTTAGATGACAGGTCCTATACGCAGACCGCTTAATCATGAAAGCAAGGACGGAGATGTTACTTGTTAACTGTAGTCCATAACGTCCAGACGGGCACACTGCTCTATGTGCAATCTCGAGGAGGGTGGAGACAAGCTGCATTTTATTGCTTGGTGTCCTGTAATGAAATCGTTTAGGAGAGCACACTAAAGCAAGGATCTCTTCCCCTAGGAAGAAGGTGATTCTAGACGGACGTAACTTGGGCACTTTCTATAAATATTTAAACAATTTATACAAATACAAGCAATTTCTGATTGACCAGTTCAATTGTTTAATCAAAATAATGTATGCTGAATTTTTTTGCTAACATGTTTTAGTATTTTTTTTTTTTTTACTATTTAATTATTCTTGGTGTTTTGTTTATTTATTTATCTTTTTATTTCCTCAAGTTCGTAAAGTATATACGTTTCTAATTATACATTTGTATTTTGAATGATTAATTTCACAGTCACACACAAAAAAAAAAAGTTTTCCTCTATTCAAATACCCTAGGTTAGTCCATTTGAAGACAAGTTACAGCTCTTTAAACGTGTGACTTTTCTCACAATTTGGAGTTTTTGCTTATATTTGTTTATTTAATATGTTTTATAATGCAAGCAATCTGTGAGTTTTCATACAAGAATTTACCCAAGGCTTTCGGAGGTGATTCTTGAACTGATGCTCTCCTTAAAGTCCCAAAATACAACCCTTAAAAACTTTCCTCATGTTTGATTCGACCAATGTATCAATTGAATTAAATTACATAAACGTGCTAAAATAAATTAATTAAGCTTTCATTTTCGAAATATTTATTTATAAATTTGCCTACATGTTAATTTAAGTGTCCTCTATGCTTTGGAAAAATATATGACCCTCCAAGCTGTACTCGTTTTCAGATATTGAGCCTGAAAGATCCTTTTTTTAACATGGGAGAGGCAGGGCGTATCCATGTTCACTAAATAAAAAAGAGAGTTTTCTTACCATTTTTCTGGAAAACTAGAATATGATACATGAGTAGTTTATTTCGGTCAACGACTTGAATAAAACATTATAGTGTAAAATATCCTAAATTACGAGTTTCGGGAGGTTCGGCTTAAACAAAAAGTGCTGGGGTTTTTCTGACCCCGGATTCGGATTTACCGACTCCAAAAACATACAGGTCTACTCTCTGGGTCTGAACTTTTTTTGTGTGTGTGGCTGTGGTATTAATGTTTGTATTCACTCTGGATAAATAGACACTATCCAAGCCTAGGTAAATTGTTCTGTTTAAAATAATTTTGTTATACATTTTTGTATATGTGACAAATTGACATTCATGCATTATTATTTTCGTAATAAATTAGTTTAAGGTTTATAATCCTCCTAATCCAAATTCATAATTTGCCCCTACTTTTTTGTATTTGAATAAACGTTTCAATTTCTACTTTTTTTTTTATTTTTTTTTTTATGAAAAATGCTCACCACTTTGGAAATTAATTCAAACATTTCCGCTTCTCGTGATGGCAATTCCCTTTCCGGGTTTCACATCACGCCATGGCAGATTAAAACATCCAAAACGTGTAAGTGGATACAAAACTATATGATTTCCCGTGCAAACAAGCTTGTTAAGGTGCCCTAAAAATGAAAATGTTTATTTTTATACGTTCAACGAAAAAATTAAAAAAAAAAAAAAAATCCAAAGAAACCAAAGCTACTAATAGACAGCAGATCGCCATATTTATGGAAATCTAAGCCATTGTATTGTTAGCAGAGGGGGAACTCACTTGGCGTTATATGCTGTCAGTGAATTAATTTTCAAATATTTACTTTTTGAACAAATTAACCCTCCAGGCTGGGAATTTAACTCAGATTCCCTCGTCTTATGCTTAGACGCCTTAAATATTGTATTTAGCTACAGTTATTTACTAACTCAAATTTTTTACTTATTTTTTTTTTAAGTTTTTCTTCTGCCTCCCTCTTTGTTATTTCTTTCGTTTTTCCTTTCCTTGTTTTTGCAATGTAAAGTATCTTATTTAGCTAAATTTATTTGTTACGTCTAAATGCCAAAACAATAGTGGAAAGTATGAATATAAAAATATAATTTGCCAGTTCAAGCTATTGTAGCCAAAGATCTACAGGTTACTGGTCACGCAATGCAAATTTTAAGATTTAATTTATGAGAGAAGCTTTGAAAGTTCTTCTGATTTTCTTCGATCTATCTACAATTGTATCTGTGTGTCAAAAAAATGGTGGGCAAATGTTTATTGGACCAATATTTCGGATATTCACCAAATTGTGTGTTAATGACCTCAGTAGTAGAAGCACCAAAAAAAAAAAAAAAAAAAAAAATTAACCAATTTTTATTATTAGGCGAAACCATAAAAATATGACCAAGCGATTACAAAATTTTATATGATTAGTAAATTATGTTTTATCATGAAAGGGAAGTACCTTTCCTATTTCTGTATAAAAAACCATTATTTTTTATTATTTTTTTTTTTCAATAAAAAAAGTTATTTTTAACGTTCTAATATAATGGATGAAGATTTAGAAGGCAATCCTGATTTCTCGTTTTCAGGTGGAATATAATTCCAATGATAGCAGCTCAAGATCGGGAAACGGTTTCTCCGTGACCTCGAGGTATATCCTTTGAGCAGAATTTACGAGTTTGACGTCCAACCTTTCGTTCGTAACCTTAAGATAGCTCTAGCATGGCTTCGGAGTGAGGAATTATGGCACTCCCTTGAGTCAATAACTAAACATTTTATCTACAGAAGAGTGGGTTGTGCCTCTTGCATAGACTCCAGTAGGATCGATAGAAAAAAAATTGGTATCCTACAACGAGTGGTCAAGGAGAAGAACATCATGTATACAAAAAATTATTAGTTATAACCCCACGCACTTAATTTTCTTTTGGTTTGAAACGATTCATTTGAATAAGAGAGTTAATAAAGAAGAAAATGAAGAAGACATTGCCTTCCCTGTAGGAATAAGGAAGTACAAAGTTAAAAACGAAACAAGTAAATATGGAACAAAGCTAGATTGAAGAAAGGAATGAGAGACAGAGAGAGAATGAGGGTGAGAGTTTGTATGTGTGTGAGAGAGAGAGAGGGACAGGGAGGGGGGGGGGAGTAATTATGAGAAGTGCTGAATCGCGCATTCATGCAGATCTTAGTGCAGCATCTCCAACACTGACAGACATGGCTCTTTCTTCTATCCCTATTCCTCCCACTCCCTCCTACCCTTCCCACTTCTGCATGACCCCCACTCCTATCCCTCTCTCTTCTTCATGACCTCCCACCCCTTCATGACGTCACACTCCATCCTATCCCTCCCACTTCTGCATGACCCACCCCTCCTAACCCTCTCTCTTCTTCATGACCTCCCACTCCTTCATGACTTTTCACTCACTCCTTTCCCTCCCACTTCTGCATTACTCCGCCCCTCCTATCACTCTTCTTAACCTCCGGTCTCGAACTATTCCACTTTCTTCTTCATAACCTCTTCCTCCCCCTATCCCTCCCTCTTCTTCATGACTCCCATCCCTTCATGACCTCCCACTCCCTCCCACTTCTGCATGCCCCCTCCCTCCTATTCCTTCGTCTTATTCATGATATTCCCTCTCCTATCCATCCCTCTTCTTCTTGACCTTCCGCTCTCCTTCTATTCCTCTTTCCTCTTCATGGCCTCTCCCCCCTCCATTCCCTCCTTCTTTTCCAAGAACTCTCACCCCCTCCAACCAATCCCTCCTTTTCATGACCTCCCAACCCTTTCTCCAATCATTCCCTCATCTTCAAGACGAACCGCTCATCGCCTTTTAACTTCCCGAATTTTCATAAGCTGCCGCTCCTCCAACCTATCTTACCACATCTTCATCAACGGCTACTATCTTCCCAATGCATTTTCAATTACTGGCTTCACCTCTAACTGTTCTTTTTCTCCGTGATCTCATAACACTTAATTTCCCTACAATGTCTCTTCTCGTCAATTTCATACCCCACGCTCTCAGCTGTTTTCCGCCAAAGCGTCTCATTTCCGTGACCTCTCACTTATCCCTGCTATCTTCCCAAATATTTTTATTTCCGGCTCCTTCCCTAACTATCTCTCTTTTGCTTGACTCCACACCCCTCTTCCTTTAAACTATACCTCTCTTTCTCGATTTCAGATCACTCCTTACTCTGACTTAATTTCAAGGACCTCTGCTCCTTTTACTCTACCATTTCCCCTTTACTGACATAACGTTACCCTTACTCCTCCGTTTATCCTCTTATTTTTTTTCTCTAAGGGATCTCATTCCTCGCGTGTACATTCGATAATCTTACACTCTTACCTCTTCTCGAATTATACATGCTCTACTTAAGCTCCAACTCTCCACAAAATCCCGCATCTATCTTCCACTTCTTCACAATTACTTCCCGTATTACCTCCGATTTATTCTAGATATACAGACAACCTTTTCATTTCTTAATCATTTCCGCTAATTTACCCTTTGCTCCTACATCTGAGAAAAAATCCAAACTTCTATAACATCACAGACACATCCTACAACCGATACTGCACAAAGAGTTAAAAAAGAAAAGAAAAAAAGTTACACCAATTTGTGAACAATTAGAAGGAAGGTTTACGCTAGGATGAACTTACTTTGCCGAGTAAACAGCGACCAGGCTAATTAGCTGAAATGGCCCCGATTCTGGGAGCGAGTGAAACAGCCTGACTGAAGAGATTGAAACAACAAAGAATCCATACATTACTCGGGCAAGGTAAATGAAATTATTTGCATGTCCTTTCGCTGATTTAATGCAGGAAACCCCCCAATCATTCAGATAGAGTATTTAACTACTTCAACACCCTCATTAATCTTTCTAATAAAATATTTCTCTTGTTCAAAATGCTTCACACAATCATCAGGATATTAGTTTATGTCTATAGAAATAAAATATAGACTTTGGCCGTACATTGGATAGAATCAACCCATCTCAAGACATCTTTACTTTCCATATCGCACCAGTATTTCTAATGTGACACAACTCAAAAATAGGTGTTTTTCAGTTATGACTATGTAATAAATGGTAAATATCCCTTTATCAACCATTAAACTTTCATGTGCCTAGAGCTTGTACACCAGAGGGCACTTGCAGCACCCTTCCTGTCTTAATGCTATGCTAGGCAAGAGTGACACATTTTCAGTTGAATTTTATTTTGCGTTGTGTCACTTCAGAAATACTAGTGCGATATATTAAGGGGTAATAATTTCCTTGTGTTATCAAAATGCACCGGGAAAAAACCCTAAGACATCAGTATTATTTTTCAATTCTGTATGTATGTTTTATATGAAATGTTAAAGTATCCAAAAAAAATAAAGTTTTCATATGATGTTTTTATTTAATCATAAAGACTTTTAATCAATTATTTTATTTATTAATTGGTTTACAGCGCTTCTACCGAAGTCATTAGCAGTGTCCTCGTGTTATGTAAATGTACCAAATAACATCTTGCAGAAAGTTTACAATATTGTGTAATTTTCTTGAATTTTCTCCCAATGACTCAGATGATTTGTTTGTAGCAACCACTTTTTCCTCTTCTCCAAAAATTGGTGGCATTGAGTGAGGACGTGTTCCACCCTGGGGAGAGCATTGCCGCATTGAGAACATTGCGGGAGGGGGGCGGGTAGAGTCCATTAGTAAATAAGAATGGGCCAATTTGCTATGGCCTAGTCTCAGTCTGGCTAGAAATATTTCTTCTCTCCGGTATTTTTCTATTAGCCGAAGACAAGTGTCCAACCGTTTTCTTAATTATTTATTTTGCTTAATAATAACATACATATTTTGGTCTGTATTTTACATAGAATCCAGCGATCTCCGTTTCATTCATAGGGCCATCAAATTCACCTTAAAAAACTTTTTCCTTTAGGGGATCTCCTCGTGGTTTAGTATATAACGCCTTGGATTCTCATGCGGGAGATGAGGGGTTCGAGTCTGACCTACAGCTGGGATTTTTTTCATTTAAGGGTCCGTTGAGAAAATGCCCTGCTGTACAATGGATGTTGGCGCTAATGGCCTAGAAATCGGTGGGCCTTAAAAAAAAAAGTCCTTCTTTTAGTAATCATGTCCAACGTAATTGTTTCAGCTGCCCACTGAGCTTTTGATATTGATAGATTTTGTCATTATATTGCATAGAATCTAGCGATTTGCGTTTCATTCAAAGGGGCACTAAATTCATCTCTAAAAAAATTGTGTCAGTTATACGCCCAGAATTTCATAAAGATAGATTATGGCCCAATTTCTAAAGAAAATTTGACTTAAAGCATATACATATCTAAGTATCTGGAAAATGATTGGCAAATTATGGCACCCATTCTAAAACATAATACCATAACCATCTCATAAACGATTCCAGAGAGCGATTTCAGCCGCAGAAAACTGTGCATTAAGTTCGAAAAATATTGGATTTGTTTCATTTAGCCACCTCAGAAATGGCCCATATTTAATGAAATTGGGTACAAAAATAATTTCTCTGTTTCAAAACCACAAGCTTCTTAACTTCTAAAGAATCTTTGACGTAAAACATAGGCATTAAATGATAAAAAAGCTTTGAGTTATTTGTGCATTAAAAATATGAAACGGCGAATTAAACAGTTTTGTAATGGTTATAAAATATAGATAAATTGAGACGTATAATTTACATTCAGTGTAAACATTTATTTACAAATTGAGTGCATTAAAACAAATATAAAACTAAATAAAGTTGATTTTAAAAACAGTGTACACCACTGACTGCAAGATAAGTCTACTAATAAATAACCCCAAAGATAATTTACGGTTAAAATCACCAATTGTCTACAGTATCCCATGCTCCTGCGGAAAAGAATACATTGGACAGACAGGAAGATTGGTGTGGACAAGAATAACAGAACATATGAAGACAGTTAAGAATGGCAATATTGAAAAATCAGAACATTTTTATAGCACTAATCATGCTATCCAGTTCGACCAAGTAAGCATTCTGGCGAAAATAGAAAATTATCAAGAACGGATCATAAGGGAAGCCATAGAAGTAGTACGATGCCCGGAAAATTTCAACAAAGAAGAGGGGTACAATCTCAGCAAATTATGGCATCTGGTGATTAAACCTAGAGAAAAAAGAAAAAAACGAAATTCAGCCAATCAAAGATCCTGATGGAACCCATCAACCAGAATCAAGCAAGACCGGGACCAACCAATCAGGGACATGGAAGAGCAGATTACGCCCGCGGATGAATACAAAGATAGGTATTTATACAGAAGAAATAGAAGAACATCATCATTCTCGGACTAAGCCCTGAGGAAGCTGGCAGTATGACTTGCGAAACGTCGGCAAAGAAGTTTGTAACACGGTCAATACCAGAAGACTATAATATTTGTAATAAATAAAGTTGTTTTCAAGATGAACAGCAGTGTAATAAAAATAAAAACAGGCAAACAATGGGTTATAAAAGGACGAAATTGACGAATAGCGATAAAAACTTCTTTATTTTGGGTGATAAAAGAAGAGAGTAAAATTTTAATGGTGAAATAGGTAACAATTAATTTCAATGAGTAAAGTTCTTACAGGAGGATGAGATATTTTTACGATATTATATACAGTTAATTGAATTTTTAATTTAATGTCTTGTCATTCAGCGTTCCTTTATTATCGCTTTTACTTCCTAATAACTCCATAGGGAGAAAACTAACTTACGACGTCCCAGAGTGTTGACTAGAAACTTTCACCATTGAGAACACATATATCAAGGCAATGGTAGTTTTTATTTATTTTTTTATTTGTGTACATATATATATATATATATATATATATATATATATATATATATATATATATATAAAGGCAGATACTATAGAGGTATCTGATTCATGACCATGCGGCACACTAGGGAGATAGTGTGGTCAGTACTATGCTCCGGCCGCCTGATTTTCCCCTTGGCTGCTTCGACTGCTAGAGTCATTAGCACCCATTATTACATTAATTAAAGGCTGGGTTGGTCTAGGGACGGTCAGGGAGGCAGAATTGAATTCAACCCATGAACGAAGACACTAGAAGAAAAAATCTTTAGTGCTTGCTCGGGATTTGAACTCAGGTCCTCCAACTTATTAGTCCAGTGCTCTACCAATGAGCTAACCTTGCCCCCATATATATATATATATATATATATATATATATATATATATATATACACATACATATATACCTGCGGGTAGAGGTCGTTGTCGCGGTTCATAAATATATGTTTTATGTTTACTTAAAGTCCTTCGATTTTCGAAAATTACAAAACAATGCACTCTTTTTGGTGTCACGAATGGAAATGAAGGAATTTTTTCACCGCGATTTTTGGGACGCATGCATAGTTTTTTCTTGTATTTTTTAAACAAAGATCCAACTCCAATTTCATGTTTTCCTTATTTCATTCGTAAGTTTAACCTAATGCGGTGGAAAAAATGGTTACCTAAAGGCTAAATTAAGGAAAACATGCCTGTTTCATGGAGATTTCGAAATGGTATAATTCGCTGAATTTCCAGCATTTAATGCCAAATAAATCCCTATTACAATGAGTCTCGCGCTAATAGCGACGATGTCGATGCACCATAAATATATATGCTATATATATATATATATATATATATATATATATATATATACATATATATATATATATATATATATATATATATATATATGTATATAAATACACAATTTTGAACCACCGTTTTTACTGTCAGTTTGTTGTTCCAAATCTTGCATTGCTTCGAGATTTAAACTTAAATTTGTACAAGTGCTTTCATTTTTCACGAACGATTTCCGTAGATTAGGCTTTCCTAATAACACTAGGAATAACGAGTTGTTAGGAAAGGCGCTAACATGACGCAGTTCCTGCGAGTCCGACTTTTTAAGGTTTTTTTCGCAGCAGATAGTAGAGATAGATAGAGGATTGTTGCTGGCTAAGACGGAATAGAGGATTAAGGAAGAAAAAGCAGCCCAAGGGATGATCCTACAAAGAAAATGTTTCTCTGAATCCTAGTCCATGTTGTCCTTTGTGGCTAAGCATTCGGCACCCTTACAATACCCCTTGGAAATCCTTGCAAAATTCTACAAATATACATGACAGAAGAGAAGAATAGTGCTTAATCTGTCTTCAATGCTCATTTTCCGTCTACAATAAACTGAAATAAACCATTTATAAAATAATCAATTAGCAAGTAATTATTATTTTATAGCCTTAATTTTTATGGTATTCATATATTTTAAAAATAAAATTTAATTGGTAAAAAAAAATCAAAATGATTCAATATCCTTTTGTATTAGAATGTAGGACATTTTTGGTTTCAAAACGTTTGCTGTGAATTTTCGCTGCAAAACTTCGCTTTTCTTGGAGATTTTATTGAAACAAGTATTTAAACTTTTTTGACAATAAAATTAATTTACCAATGTCACTTTCCTTCAATAAACGCAACAATAATATTAACAATCCCCAATTAAGCCTTCAAAGACACTAGGAAAAGAAATGTTATAGAATCACGCTAAGATGACGCAGATCCTTCACTCCAGTTAAAGAAAAATATTTTATTTAATATAGCTGCTGCTTTGAAGGACGTGCTACGTTGTTTTGTTACTTTTGTAATGAAGTTAATCCAAGGTTTTTCAAATGAGAAAGAATTTTATGCTTAAAAATATCAAAGAAGCTTTCAAGTTCTACGTGCTCGCTTGTCAGTAATAACTCAGAGAGGGAATTCAAAATTCAGCTTGTGTCTGTGTGTATGTGAGAAAGAGAGAGAGAGAGTGGGAGAGGAGAATCTGAGGAAAGGTAGATAAGATAAATATAAATAAAATTCTTATTTAAATGCATGCAAATGTTGACCTACGCCCTAAGGGAACTTGCACACCACGTAGTTTGTGGCTCTTCACATTGGGAAGACCTAACCACTCCACCCCTAAAAGCTTATATTGTGGCTCTTCCATCTTCCAGACCTAACCAATCCATCCTTGGAAGCGTTTCTTGTGGTTCTTCTACCGTCAAGGTCTAATTAGTCCACGCCTAGAAGCATATGCTGTGGCTCTTCCTTTGACATGACCTAACCACTCCACCCCTGAAAGCTATTCTTGTGGTTCTTCCTTTGACAAGATCTAACCACTCCAACCCTAGAAGCATATGCTGTGGCTCTTCCTTTGACATGGCCTAACCACTCCACCCCTGAAAGCTATTCTTGTGGTTCTTCCTTTGACAAGATCTAACCACTCCACCCCTGAAAGCTATTCTTGTGGTTCTTCCATGACAAGACCTAACTACGCCACCCCTGAAAGCTATTCTTGTGGTTCTTCCATCGACAAGATCTAACCACTCCACCCCTAGAAGCATATGCTGTGGCTCTTCCATGACAAGACCTAACCACTCCACCCCTGAATGCAATTCTTGTGGTTCTTCCATCGACAAGATCTAACCATTCCACCCCTAGAAGCGTATGCTGTGGCTCTTCCATGACGAGACCTAACCACTCCACCCCTGAAAGCCATTCTTGTGGTTCTTCCATCGACAAGATCTAACCACTCCACCCCTAGAAGCGTATGCTGTGGCTCTTCCATTGACAAGACCTAACCACTCCATCCTTGAAAGCATTTATTATGGTTTTACCACCATCGTGCCTAACCAATCCACCTCTAGAAGCCCATGATGAATAAGTAATTTGAGCTGGAACCCCCCGTCCTAGTGGTCCAATTTTGGTGGTTATCAAACTCCCTCAATCGTTTCCTAACTGGAGGCTATATACCAAGTTTCGTGGCGAATGAAAACTTGCTATTATATATAGATAAAAATCTAAGGGATGTATTTTTCGGTATCTACTAGGTAGTATCGATGAATATTTGATGCCAATTTTTGAAACTTGTTTCATGAGTATTACCTCAAAAGCTACATTCCTGCGGAAAATGCTAAAAATTAAAACATCAACAGTAAAAACAATGTTATTTGCATAGATGAAGATATTAATCTGATAAATAAGCTTGCTATAAGCCCAGGATACCCTCGGGAGTTGGAAAGGAGATTGTCTGCCAAGTAGGAAAGGGAGGTAGTTGCTGATGACAGAGAAAGGCGACACGGGTGTAACTAGATACTCATTACCCTGTAATGCCTTCCTGGGCAATGCTCCATTTCCTAGGGATCGGGAAAAGGCATTACACTCCTATTTAGCTCACGGGATCTCCTATGATATCTGCTTTTTCCTTCGGATATTTTGAAATTACAGAGTGGCGCTGATTATAACAGGATAATTCTCTCTGGCGTTGTATTCACTTAAGGACACAATAATCCGAATTACTAATTTTGGTGGTCAATAGTAAATTTGCATATATACGATATAATTATTTATTTATTTATTTAAATAATCTATTTTTATTGGATTGCCCTATACAAAGAGATGTGTATGTGTGTGTTTCCTGTTTTCTTACGGGGAGTATGATAAACTGCTAACAAACAGAAAGAAAAATAGAAAGCATGCTCGACTACATGGGCTGCAGCCCCTCCCCCGAAAGTTAGCTGCAATCGAAAAAAATGTGTCATGAAAACCAGTGGATGTTAGAGTATAGATGAGCAACCGTGTGGGTGTATCTATGTTTATGTGTAATTATGTGGGTGTTCACGTAAGAATGTGGGTGTAAACCTACGAGATTAAGTATGTTAGTGTTTGTATAGCCACGTATGGGCGTATATAAGGGAGGCTGAGGGGCGCTAGCACCACCCCCCTCCGAAATGTCGGTAAAATTGTGTCATAAAAACCTTAAAAATAAATTAAATAAGATCACTCACTTCAGAAAAAATATTTTTTTTTTGGGTGTATTAGCATTTTATTTGGTTAACTATTCGAAGATCTAGATTGTTTGTATTCAATACCCCCGAAATGCTCCCAGCCCCCCCCCAAATTTTATGTATCTTCTTTTACTAGCAAATTCATTTAACTACTAAGATAAATTGTAAAAATAACAAGCAATAAAACACCGAGAAAAACGAACGAAAAAAAACACTCTAAGCAAAGAAACAAACACTTTTTAAGCACATATTTCTCCACCGGAGATTGTTCCATCCAGTTCTTAGACAATAAGCATTCGAATGGTTAGAGTCCACTTGCCACAAGTTCCCAACCGTTTTCAAGATATTTGAGAAAATATAAAAGAAAAAAAAAACAAAATAAATAAATAAAATATTTTTTGTTGTACACTTCTTTAACTCATCAATTAGGTCATTTCTGACCTATGGTGCCGTTGACTTTTTTCTTCCTCTTAACTCGTAGATTCAAAATATGCAATCAAAAAATTTGACCTTGAATAACATTTCAAGGTCAATTTTGCGGGGGTCAATATGGGGGTTATTTTTTCCGATCTCACATTGGAGAATACTCTGGCCAACGGATGACCATTATTTTTGGGACACCCTGTACAGGGTGTCCCCAAAATAAACGGCCAATCTTCGGGAATCAATGCAGAATTAAAAAAGTCCTTTGGCATATTTCTCCCTTTTGCTTCGTTTCCGAGAAAAACGCAAACATCTAAAACACAATTGTGAATAGGCATTCTTTCATAATGCCTATATAAAAATCAATAAAATTATATGTTTTATCTTAGCCACCTTTCTTTGGTTTTGTAATTGACAAAGTCTACTTCTTCTTCAAGAAAATTATGTCTAGTTTACTATTCTGAAATTGGGAATTACATATCGTAAACGGTTATTTAGTTATTCTTTTCTATTCAACTAAAAACGCGGTTAACGTAAAAAAACAACAACACAAAAATCAAATTTCCTCCTTCCCTGTCTGGAATTAACCCTTAGCTCAAAGGACCATTTTTGTTCCATTTGGTGTCTACTATTACCTCCTTAAGTATTCGTCACCACTTACGTCATATATATATATATATATATATATATATATATATAAATGTTTGTATGTGAGTGAGTTTGAGTATACAACTTTGAACCAACATTAGTTTCGGGTTCCATGGGTTCATCCCGAGCAATTTTCCACTTTGAACTTCCGGATTGTGTAAACCGATCGACGAAATAAGCGCCTTTCTCCCTATTGAGGGAAGGAAAAACGCATTAGAATGAGTTAATGTGTCTACTTGGTCTGCACAATGAGTAAGTGGTGAACTATCCGTTGGAGGCTCACTCATAATCATAGAAGACTAAATAAAATCACACGCACGTATATACATCTTCAATTGCACTCTTCGAAGGATACTCGATAGTCGAGAATAATGCAAGATCCAATTACGGCACATCGCTTCGCTTCAATGAAGCACATGATGAGAGCTGAACAACTTTGAAGTGGAACTCATTAATTTCTTTTGCCTCGATTCCTCTCGCCCTATAGGTGGAATACTGCTTATTAAGTCGACTTCATGCCGTGATTCAGTGGCTACGATCAAATTTGTAACAGGTATATATATGTATTTGTGCGTGTGTGTGTGTGTGTGTGTGTGTGTATGTGTATGATATTTTTTCCACTAAGAAAAATCTGAGATCAAACGTCATTTTGATCTTCACATCAAACCAAAAACTTATTTATACAATTCCGTTCTACATGGCGTTTAGCCATTTTCATAACAGAAGAAAAATAAAATAAAGTATTAAGATATCTTAAAACACTCATATTTCTCCTTTACATCAATTTATCAACCCTCTGTCCAATATTCATATATATATATATATATATATATATATATATATATATATATATTATTGGAACTCTTTTTTGGAAAACAAAAATAACAAATAAAGAAAACTAAATTAATAATGCTTTGCTTTTTTTAGTAATTCCTTATGTTATTTTATTATTATGTTTATATATTAGTTTTTTTACACAGAGCTTACCAAAAAATCTTTATTCTATATTGACCCTAGACTAATGCAAATTTTATAGTTTCAGTCACATACTATGAGTATTAATCCCTTTTAGCGTAAAATAAAAATAAACTAGATATATCCTATCTGCAGGACAAATAGACAACCCCTAGAATGTGTGTTCGAATCGAGGCCATACAGTGATTTCTTCCTGTGGGAAGGCAGGAAACGCACAAAAGGAAATTTAAAATTCTTGGAAATATGTTTTTTTCTCAGACTTTTCAGAATCACTTTCCTGGTTGAAAATGCTTATTTAAATAAATGGCTTTTTAAACTTAAAACTGACATCAGGAGGACTATTATTAAATTAAAACATCCATCAGTAGAACGCCCGTCTTCAAACAAGCTTGGGTTATTGATTGCAACAAGATAGCAGTGTCTCAGAAGCTTTAATTTCACCTGTCACCCGATTTTCGAACGGTGAATTCTTTTTACACTGTGAATTGTCCTGAGCGTCGCATTTTGGGGCCAATCGATATATCGTTTTTCAAAAAAGGCTACAGCCTCTAAATCCAAATCGATTTCATTTCATTTTTTTAATGAAAGCTAATAAAATTTAGAACAACTTAGTTTAGTCAGATTTCTGTTTTTTGTATCCCTTGTTTATTCAATTACGTTTAAAGACGTTAAATTCACGTGGTTTTACAATTGAATATAAAATAACGTTTCATTTTACATTTAACTTAATATCAACAATAATATTGTTGAAATTGAATTTTCAAATCCTGATAAAACATGGAAAAAATCAGACTGACACATCTTCATAAAACGTAAATTTATCTCAATTCAACAATGAGATTAATTGAAATAATATTTATTATAGATAATAATTGTAATGAATTAAATAACATGCTGAAATAGTATCACTGTTATTAATTTTTATATAATATATTTTATAATTAATTCTTTAAGTAAATGTTGCCCTTCCAAATTTATCGGAGTTGGAATGTGCCTTCATTCATTACGAAGACTACTTATATAAGTATTGTAAAACGTCGTAAATTTAACTTCCTTACAAGTAATTTAATAAAAAAAAGGGAAACAAAAAACAAAAGTCTAACTAGACGAAGTTGTTCTAAATTTTATTAGCTTTCATTTATAAATAGCATTGAAATTGGTTAAGATTTAGTGGCTTTAACCTTTGTTGTTACAACATACGTCGTTTGGCCCAACTCTGCGGCTTGGGGTTTTTATTAACGAAAGCAAGATAGTATGTTTCCTTCGATATATAGGTAGAGAATAATTATTGCTTGTTCTATAATTTTAGCGAGTATACAAAAAAGTACGGGTCGCAGAAACTGCGCCATCTTAGCCCGTTTCCGTTCCCATTGCTGGTGTCATTTGGAAAGCTAAGAATAGAATTTGGATAGCTTAGTTAATGTTTTGTCTGAATATTTCTTCACTAAAGTAAATAAATGTAAAATAAAATCACAAAGAGAAGGAAGATGTTTGTATCCACAATAGGAAACTGGTAGTATCCTTCGCGGACATTACTCCTTTTTGTATCCACTATAGGAAACTGGTAGTATCCTTCGCGGCCATTACTCCTTTTTCTATCCACAATAGGAAACTGGTAGTATCCTTCGCGGGCATTACTCCTTTTTGTATCCACAATAGGAAACTGGTAGTATCCTTCGCGGACATTACTCCTTTTTGTATCCACAATAGGAAACTGGTAGTATCCTTCGCGGACATTACTCCTTTTTGTATCCACAATAGGAAACTGGTAGTATCCTTCGCGGACATTACTCCTTTTTGTATCCACAATAGGAAACTGGTAGTATCCTTCGCGGACATTATTCCTTTTTGTATCCACAATAGGAAACTGGTAGTATCCTTCGCGGACATTACTCCTTTTTGTATCCACAATAGGAAACTGGTAGTATCCTTCGCGGACATTACTCCTTTCTGTATCCACAATAGGAAACTGGTAGTATCCTTCGCGGACATTACTCCTTTTTGTATCCACAATAGGAAACTTGTAGTATCCTTCGCGGACATTACTCCTTTTTGTATCCACAATAGGAAACTGGTAGTATCCTTCGGCGGACTTTACTCCTTTTTGTATCCACAATAGGAAACTGGTAGTATCCTTCGCGGACATTACTCCTTTTTGTATCCACAATAGGAAACTGGTAGTATCCTTCGCGGACATTACTCCTTTTTGTATCCACAATAGGAAACTGGTAGTATCCTTCGCGGACATTACTCCTTTTTGTATCCACAATAGGAAACTGGTAGTATCCTTCGCGGACATTACTCCTTTTTGTATCCACAATAGGAAACTGGTAGTATCCTTCGCGGACATTACTCCTTTTTGTATCCACAATAGGAAACTGGTAGTATCCTTCGCGGACATTACTCCTTTTAAGCAACCGTTTCTCCGAATGAGATCACTCTATCAAAAATTTCACACGAAACAATTTTGTGGGATATTTATTCGAATAGATGCTTTATTTGTACTATGATTTCTAACCCTGTTTCGAGATATACAGGGTGTCCCGATTTTAAATGGCAAAATTTCAGGACCTTGTTGAGGACCAAAAAACTAAGACAAAAAGTCCTTCAGAGATTTGCTCGTATTTGCTTCGTTTTGGAGAAAATCGCAAAAGAAGAAACGAAACAATTTCCAAACAAACTTTTCATTTGTGTACTCACATATTTAAATTTTTAATGGAAAAAAATTGTCATTGCGAATTGTTTCAGGAAACCAATTACTAAAATTCAATCTCTTGATGCTGACGTAGTTTTGTTGAACGGTTTCTGCAACGGTAATGCTTTAGAAGCGGTGCGAGAGTATGCGCGCCGATAGAGAAATTGAAGAGTGCTTAATCGACGAGTCTTTTTGTTAACTTTTAATAGACAACGGGAGACAGGGTCATTCTTACTACGTAATGAAGGCGAGCAATTCCAGGCAGGATTAAGAGCAAATCTTCGTTGAAGAATTTCAGTTCAACGCCTGCATTAGGAATATCGCAGCAGGCAATATGACGAACTTTGAAAGGTGATAACAGGACTTTTTGTGTTAGTTTTTTGGTCCCCTACACGCTCCTGAAGTTTTGCCATTTAAAATCGGGACACCCTGTATAAGAATATACTCGAAACTCCCAAGATAGGACGCTTCCATCGGCACTAACTAAAATAACTTACTTGGTTTTATTTCAGAACTACTAGCCAATTATCTCCAATGTATACAGACATCTATCAATGTGTACGGACTGTCTAGGGACATAGACACGTCTGCACTCACCTGAAAGCCACGTGTGTGAAAACAGATAAGAACACTTTCCTAGAGGCGTGTAATTTTTGTTCAGGGAGGACGATTTTTATAATCGCTGTTACTCGTTTTCCACAAAAATGCTGCAGAAAAATCTTTTATTATTAACACCTTTTCTGCAAGTCAAATCTTACCATAAAAACAAAACTAAAGCCTATATGGAATGATACGTTTTCACGGCTCGAAAAGTAACGCAGGCCAGAACGTCCACACTTCAAAATATTACGCAAAATTTTCTAACACTGGTCTCTTGCCACCTACGTCAAATGAGTGGCCATATATAAATACATGCAAATTTAAGCCGGGATGTTTATTCTGGAAACATTGCTGCGATCTAGGTACGACATGACAGACAAAAAGCTAAGAGAAATTATAAGTACTATTCACGAATGGCCTTCAAGCATGAGAAGTAAAATAAGGGAAGAAATTGTTCTTTAGTACAATTGTCCAATTATGAATAGGTCATTCACCTGTATTGATCAAAAATGACATCCCTATCTGCCTATATTCCATCACAAACTTGACTATAAGACACTTACACTAACTGAATGCAGACTTAGACAAAGCTTTGACAAGTCCGATAACTTGACTGACTTACTCAGAGACGAGAGTCAATATATAGAAAACACATTGGACTTTTACGAAATCTTTAAATACAATTAAATCCCCAATAATAACTAATATTTTAATACACTGATTAGAAAACTGATATGTGTACCACCATATGTGTTCCTTCCCCTTTTTATTACCCAGTTCGTTTAATTTCTAGCATTGAAAATATTTTTTATCTATTTATTTATTTGAAATCTGTACAAATCATAAACTGTACAAGTTCAAGTGTGTGGCTACAGATTTTGCAATGTACAAATTATCCAAAACGGAAATATTTGTTGCTTGGAAAAATTTGGATTGTTTGGGAAATAACAATACAAAATTTGGAAGAAGCCAACTATTGTTGGCATTTCACTAGCTGTGTAAATAAATATTTTAATGATTCCAGAGGGATCAGTAAAGTAGATTATCTCGGACCACTATCTCTTATGTCGCCTGGGAGGATTGCCTGGATGGGATTGGGAAGATAAGGCTAGACCTTCAGCATTAGGATGGTGGAACAATTTGGAGTGGATTTGGAAACGGATTTTAGCAAGTTCAAGGGCAAATGGGATGTTAGGATCATTGTGGAGGGTCTTGTTGGAGACGTAGAAAAGGGGGGGGGCAATTTTGCGAAGGACTTTAGACTGGAATGTATGGATTATTATGTAAGTTATAATTCTAAATATGAATTAAAGGTAGAAAGTGTCTGAGTTCGGTCGTCATGTCTTAATAAAACTACATTTTTTTTATATGAAAATGGGTTTTATTGTTTTCCGACGTTTTGGCTTGAAATTCAAGCTTTCATGAGGGCTGTAAAACAAGCAGGACAGAGATTAATACTAATTTATATATAGAGGGTGATTCAGGTCTAAGTAGCCAAACTCTAGGAGGTGATTGTAGACATAATTTACAACAAAAAAGTTCACTTGAAGTATGGTCCGATTCCGAAAGGAAAAGGAGCTATGTCCAATTTTCCAGTAACAAGAAGAAAGTAACAAAACTACATTCCACATTTTTTTACAAAAGGGAGCCAAACGTTCAATTTATCCCTCATTAAACCTCCACTTCATTTGCATGGATTTAATGCTTACTTAATGTAGAAGTTTTCGTGTAAGTATTGAATCTGTAGTCCGTTAGGTGGCTGAGGAAAAAAATCGCGAAAAAACTCTGATTCACTCTGTTATTGGGCGTCCAGAAAGTGTCTTTTAATAATAGTTTTAATGAATTAAACTACTGTTTTTTTAAGGAAATTTTGTCTATTTTATGATGGTATAATTAGAATTTCATTATCTTGAATAGTTTTTGAGCAATCCTTACTTATTCATTAAAAAACATTACTACGTTAAAAAAACAGAAAATTGGACATAGTTCCTTTTTCTTTCGGAATCGGACCATACTTCAAATTATTTATTTATTTTTTATTTTATTTTATTTTTTTTTCTATTGAATATTTACAATCTGTATACATATGTTTACATATAATACAATAAGTAAATATATGTCTCATAAACTATTGCACAAGGAAGAACAGAGGGGAGAAGGCAGCCATTGCTGACACTCTCTAAGGAAATGCTTCAAATGAACTTTTTTGTAGAAAATCATGTCTACAATCACCTCCTAGAGTTTGGCTTCTTAGACCTGAATCACCCTGTATATATATATATATATATATATATATATATATATATATATATATATATATATATATATGTAAAGATTAAAAAAACATGTGTGAATTACTGTAGAATAACCCGTTTTCACATAAAAAATGCAAGTTACCTTACAAATAAGACAAGACGACCTAACCCTGACAATTTCTACCTTCGCATCACCAACGGTCAACGACCTCCTCTCAATAAATATGCATTTCCTATCACCAAATTCCAATCATTTCACCTACGAATGTTAATTTCTATCATAAGGCATGTACCTTATCATCCATCTATGTAAGATTATATCTACTGTCTATCTATGTAAAACCATGTAAAATGATCTATCTTTGTAAAATTGTTCCACTATTCGAAATGATGAGTTGGAAAACGCGAATTTTGCTCTTAATCGTCTTAAGCCAATCGCTAACTTGTATCAAGTTATTGCCAAGGTACATAAATCCCTCGTCTTTTTAACTAAATGTGGACAACCCTTAAGAAACATCCACTTCCCCAAGCACAAACACGTGCCCTTGGAGAACTAGAGAATAATTATATATTTAACATTATTTATCAAACCTAATGGAAGATGAGAAACCCTCTGGTATTTGGAACAGTTAAAAAAGACAATCCCTCCAAAAAAAAAAAAAAAGAAAAAAAAAAAAAAAAAAAAAAAAAGGCTACTAAGAAACAAATCTTAGGAGTGTGAGACGAAGACAGGCTGAAGAGCGAGAAGCAAAGAGACAAGAGACTTTTTTAATTAAACTTCGGACGAGAGACTACTGTAGCAAGGAAGAACCAGATAGCAGATGCTGTCCCGATCCTCTGTCTTTTTCCGATAATATTGCCTCGGGAAAAAGATTAAATTGTTTAGAAGAGCGTTTCCCAAAATGTGGGAGGCGTACCACTGGCGGTACGCAAGTTCCTGTTTCTCATTAGTACACGAAACATAATCAATAATAGCAGATAGAAAAAAAAAATGACATCATAAAAAATATCAAGCGTCAGAGCGTATTACCTCCCTCCCTCCATAGGAAGGAAACCCACTTATGGCGTCGATCTACTGACGCAATCCGAAAGTGCCGACTAGAATTTTTTATATTTCAGAACTTATAGACAAAGAAAATAGCGGTAGTTATCTATAAGTTAATTTTTGAGGATGCTAAGAGCAAAAATACAATATATATATATATATATATATATATATATATATATATATATATATATATATATTGTGATTGATATTTTGTCTTGATCTTGGTAGCCATGCTTTCGGCGCTAATGGTCTAGGAGCAGATGCGTTTTAAAAAAATATATAACAAATTATTGTTTAAAAATTGTATTATTCCTTTAATCTATGCTCTAAAACAAATAAACTAGTGAAAGAATTATGTCGATATTATTTTCCAAACTCGAGATATAAAATAATAAATTTTCAACCTATTTTATTTTATTTCTTAGCTCCTAAGGCGCATTGGACGAAACTCTCGGACACGTGTCGACAATTTTTGGATGCAAAATCTCCAGAAAAAAATGTGCCTGATCGTTGACCCCACCATTGTATACTCCCCTTATGAGATCAGACCGGCGTCATTTCACGTTTGATAATTTAAAAATGCATGTTAGTGCAAACAATTTTCCAAAATTATGTTCATCTGTAGAAATTTTCAACTTCTTTTTCCCCCTTTTAAAATGAGTTCCTAATTTTTATTTTTCAATATGTTATAGATTTTTAGCAATTTTTTTTTCTTTCCATTCATAATAACCATTTATTGTTTGTTTGAAGTGTTTTGGGCGAAAAGTCCTCATAGTCGTCAGCGCCCTACCATGCAGGGCAGCCTCACGAAATATTCACCACATGCTCCTGAGTTTTTTTTTTTTTTTTTTTTTTTTAACCTGTACTCATTTTTTTAACGTGTACTCATTTTTCTTTTTTTCATTGGAACATTCAATCTACCTCGTTAAACATTCATATTAACAGTTATTAATTTATTAAGTTTAAAAGAAGTCAACAAAATATAAAAAAAAAAAAAAAAAAAAAAAATCAGTCCCGTAACAGGCCACGAGGGCCCTGAGGGGCAGATACTATAGAGGTATCTGATTCATGACCATACGGCACACTAGGGAGATAGTGTGGTCAGTACTATGCTCCGGCCGCCTGATTTTCCCCTTGGCCGCATCGACTGCTAGAGTCTATAGCACCCAAGGTACCCATTATTAATTAAATTAATTAAAGGCTGGGTTGGCCTAGGGACGGTCAGGGAGGCCGAATTCAACCCAAGAACGAAGACACTAGAAGAAAAAATCTTTAGTGCTTGCTCGGGATTTGAACTCAGGCCTCCAGCTTATTAGTCCAGTGCTCTACCACTGAGCTAACCTCGCCCCCCAACAAAATATAAAAAAATCTAAAATAAATTAACGAGTACGTAACAAATTTAAAAGTATATACTAAAAAAAGGTAAAAAGAAGGTCTAACAACTAAAAAAGTTAACAACAAATATAAGGTAGAAAAAAATATCACAGCAAAAAACAAGTTAAAAAAGGCAACTATAACTAAATAAGAGGTAACAAAAATATCACAAGAAAAAATTGGTTCTCCGAATAAAAAACTAAACTTTTCTAGATAAAATTTAAACGGAAAAAAGATAAATAAATAAATAGAAAAATAAAATTATATATGCATATATTCCAGGATATGAAATTAAATTAAACGGTTAAGTCCGTTAATTCCGGTAATAAGAACCATATATAATAAAGCTCGTACTAATTATTTATGCTTTTATTTTTAATATTTTATAGTGTAAGTATAAGTATATATTTCATTATATATACTTAAATATATATGTACATATTTTCAATTTTATTTTACATGAACATCCCGTTCCCTAATAATTACTGAATATAAAATTTATTGAATAATGCCCAATTCTCTTTTATGCCCAGCATTCCAAATTAATCTAGGGATAAGAAGGAAAACGCGCTAAGATGCCGCTGCTCCTGCGAGTCGGACTTTTATGGCCGAATCGCGACTATTCCTACGCTGGTTAATCTTCGATCTCTTCTCAATGACCTAGTAGTATTTGTATTCCTGAGAAAATGCACACCGATTACAAATAATATAAATTCTAAACTAATTGTTGAATTCTTAGTAACTAGCAGAAATTCCACGGAATCCCGCTGCATATTACAGCTAAAGGGTTCAGAGAACAGGTAGAAAGCGCAGCGCGGCGACTGTATCGATTCTCGTGGCGCAGCCTGACAGTTCTTGCGGCAGCTACCTTCCTCGGAATAAACCCAGTCGCTAATTCAATACGAAATGGAAATTAGCTTTCTTTTATTTATTTTTCTTAACATCAAGTACTTTAAGGGGGGAAAAAAAAGACTTCGCCAAATTATAAAAAATTCACTAAGACAACCTTCATGAATAATGAACTAGAGAGAATTGTTCAAATAACCCTAAACTCACTCCAACTAAATTACTTCAAAATAAAACAACCACATTAAACTGTTAAATATTAACGTCCTGAAAAAAAAAAACATACGTGAATTATGAAAAATTTTGTAAGCAAACTATTAAATAAAACGATAGTGCTAAAGAAATAAAAATGAATTAAAATTGTTATGAATACAGTTTCAATTATTTTAACACGTGAAGTTAACAAAAGGTATATATAACTATGGTAAAAAATACAATCCAACATTGTAAATTTCAATCATATTGCATAAGAAAGTATGTAATGTGTTCTTATATTATTCAAGTATTCCATTTAATTTTTGTTTAATGTTATAGCTTAAATGCCAGGGGACCTAGGCTTTTAACAGATGTTTTATATAAAAATTAAGTAGGTTAAAATTTTATGAAAATTAAGTTTTTACATCGGACACGTGTGCTTCGAACAGAAAATATTGAAAAAGTTGTGTCGGCCATCGGAATACTGAATGTTAAATATATGTTTTTGTTGTTTTTTTATTAGTTTTTTCTATGCCGTAACCCTGCATTAAGGCCATTTATTTTGTGCTTCATGCTCCCATAAACAATGTGTATAACATCTATTGTTTACAGTTTTATCGTATAATTTCTTTTTATATAGTATATAATTGATTTCGCATTACAATAAAAGATAATAAATACATTTTAAAAAAATACATAATAAATATATTTTAAAAACATACATAAAAAAAAATATAAATTAATTTTTCGTTACGCATTTTCTTGCGTGAATTTCGCAAAAAACTCCAAGTTCCAGGTTCTGCCGGTTAACGAAATCGACCATTGAAGTCATACAAAGTATTTTCGTACCAAATTTCACTAAAATCGGTCCATTTTTGAGTCAGCTGGAGAGCGAAACAAATATATACATACAAATTTAAATACCTTTAATTTTTAAGAAGTATGGGTTCTGAAACATGGCATTTTCTTGTCGGCACTTCCGTAATGCGTCATGAACCTCAAGAACAGGGTTCTTTCCTATGGAGGGAGGGAGGAAACACGTCAAAACTTACGTTGTTGAGAACTTACGTTGTTTTTATTCCATTAAAACTATGTTTTTTTTTAATGGGGCTTTCGATACTTTGAGAAAGGGTTGTTACCTCTTTGGAGTTGTTTACGTTACGGACTCTGGGGATTGAAATTATTTCACCAAGTAAATGAATAAATATATATATATATGATAAATAACGTAATAATCAATAAAACTGATGCAAAAAAAATGGATCTCTTGATAGAATGGATTTACCTAAACTTCTAGCAATAAATAAACAAACAGATCAACTCTACTGAGCATGCACAACATAATTTAGAAATAACTATAATAATAATAATAATAATTTCATAATGCATTCCAAAAAATAACAATCCTAAAAATGCATAACTGAGGTGAGCACTCACAATAATTATTGGTGCACCATAACTAGTAATTATATTACCTGGAGGCCTGTATTTACTATTTGGGGTCGACATTAATAGCAGCACGCACTTTCACATAAAATTCCCAAGTCTTCCACAACTGACCCACGTGTTTTTTTTTTTTTTTTTTGTAAATCCTCTCATAGGCACCAAAACTCAGAATTTCGGAGACTATCCAAAGAGGTAGGGAGGTAGGGGTCGCGATTATTTGTCATTGAAGTAGTAGCGCCGCTAAAGGGTAATTTTATTTAATTTATATAAATTTTTCTATTTTAAAGAACCTTCATTCCGGAAACCGCTATATTAATAGAAAGATGTATTTACAGAAATACATACGGAGACACAAATCTATAATTGGACGTACAGGTGGATAAGAGCGAGAGATATAATTGTAAGAGTAATTTTAAGTTCCTAGAAGGTCAAACATTAAACAGATAAATGGAAGTAACTTAGAGCCAGCGATACAAACAATATTGAAAGATGTGATTTAAAAGTGGCCACTCAGTAACCCTTGTAGAGTTCAAAGAGCTCGGCTGGCGTACAGCCAGTATCTATGGGGCTGTGGCTAGAATCCAAGGCACTTCTTTAGTAATAATACTGGATTATACTAATCATAATAATTAAGTTAACACAAACTGTACCTGTGAGTATAACATTTTCTCGTAATTTCAATTTCCGCCAAGCTAATTAGTGAAATGAATGGCGACCAGAGACGAAAGTCCTATGTACAAATATAGGAGTATATATTTTTAAATGACAGAACAACATATACTCGAGATAGTGTGGTCAGTACTATGCTCTGGCCGCCTGATTTTCCCCTTTGCTGCTTCGACTGCTAGAGTCATTAGCACCAAGGTACCCATTAATAAATTAATTAAAGGCTGGGTTGGCCTAGGGACGGTCAGGGATCCAACCACGAACGAAGACAATAGAAGAAAAAATCTTTTGTGCTTGCTCGGGATTTGAACTCAGGTCCACCAACTTATTAGTCCAGTGCTCTACCACAAAGCTAACCTCGCCCCCTGTTACTTCAATTATCTAATTATTTATTCGACTATGTTCGCGAAATTACAAAAAAGATAATCCTATACGGGAAAAAAGTGTGGTTGGAATACTAAATTCCGAGTGAAATCTCTGAGTCGTTTCTTAGAAACCCGGAAAAAAACTGTTATTATTTCTATTCAGCGTAGTTCCAGGGATTTGGAACGGAAAACACAGTATGAAATAAATTGAAAGACCGCCCAGCTAGTCCTGAAAGAAAATACCTGAAAAAAGGTATTCATTACAGCATATATAAAAAGATTAGGTATTCTAAATTTTTAGCGTGTAACACGTTTTATTACAGGGGAAAATGCTAAGAAAAAATGGTCACAAAAATATATTACAAAAATCTGTTACAAAGTTGGTGATATGTATCAAGAGAAGGAAGATTTGAGGAACATTCATACATTATTTCGTATATAAGTATATATATATATATATATATATATATATATATATATATATATATATATATATATATCTGTTTACTCAATAACCGCCTAAAAAATGGTCCGATTTTTACGAAATTTAGTTCAAAAATCGCTCGTCTAATTTTAATGGTAGAGTTCTTTAACCAGCATTATCCATCTACCGGAACATGGTCTTCGGAGGGAAATTTCCGCGAACAAAATCGTAACACTTACGTTTTTGAGATCATATGCTTGCAGGTACTTGTTTTATAGGTTCCTTAACGCAGGAAAACGAATGAAACCAGTTTTAAAGCGATATCTATAATGGTTTACGAGAAACATTGATTAAACTATTTTTCAAAACTAATTTTCTGTTGGGGTATTCAGAAACGATTGATTCAGTTGAAACTTGTTCCTGATGTCTGATATTGATCTATTCTAAGATATTTAAATTTTGGTTGCGGTTAAAGGTAAGGAAGTCTATTATTAACAGACAAGAAAAATCTTTGGGATTGTGGTATAATTTTTAATATATCTCGAAAATCGTGGTTACTGGATGGCGATCATACGAAAGCTTATTAAATTCTCTACAGAAAAGGTTATAAAGTAATTTTTGTTGATGCGATGATGTCAATTGTATAAATAAGTGCTTAACACTTTGAAATTGGTAGTTTTGTTTTTTCAACGGTCAACCAAGGTGCGAACGTTTAGAAAGAAGATGGAGTACTTCTCATTGAGATTTTATTTAACAATTTTCACGAAAAAACAAAACCAATGAATCAGCTTCTATTCCTTTACTAATAGCGCTAGGGATATGGACGGGACAGTGTTAAGATGTCGTAGTTCCTACAAGTCAGAATTTGTAATGGCTCATCTGATTTAATTGTTTGCTATTATTAAAAAATATTAAATAAGCTAGTTATAACAAATAATAGAGAGCAACAATAAAAATTTATCTTTATTTTCCGTTGCCAAGAGATAAAATTAGATGTCGAACAAGTGTATGATATTTTGTTCGCTATCTGTAGTTGGAAAAGTGAAGACAGTTAGAGGGAAGTTAAATGAGGGAATAAAACTTCAGTTGCCCAATTACTTTGGACTGTTTCTTCTGAACGTGCTGAATCGCTGTTTCAAGGATAATTTGTTTTGTTTAATCCTGATATCGAAAAGTGTCGTTCAGATTGTAATAAAATTCTAACTTGCGGGAACTAGGTCATCTTAGCCTGGTTCCATTCAATTCCCGGGGGCCATTAGTAATGGAATAGAAGCAGTTATTTGCAGGTCTTGATCTTTCATGAAACAATAAAATCTCAAAGAGAAGTAATATAAGATATTACAACAGGAAACTGATTGTATTCTAAGCGGAAATTACTCCATCCTCTTTCTCAACGTTCGCTCTAGGAGACACTATAACAATCTTATTTTCCTGGTAGACGGAAGGTCAAATAATAAAAACTTCACCATAAAGTTTCAGTAACTTTATTACGTCCCTACATGTTTCACACCTTTGTTGGTGCCTCTTCAGGGGAAAAAGTTACAAAAAAACTTACAGCCTCAACCTGAGGAGGGACAACCTTCCACCAGTACGTCTAGTCTAGACGTGGCCGTACTGGTGGAAGGTTGTCCTCCTCAGGTTGAGGCTGTAAGTTTTACATTTGTAACTTTTTCCCCTGAAGAGGCACCAATAAAGGTGTGAAACATGTAGGGACGTAATAAAGTTACTGAAACTTTATGGTGAAGTTTTTATTATTTGACCTTCCGCCTACCACGAAAATAAGAAGATTAAGAAAAAGGGTCAGCTGAAGAATCACTATAACAATGTTTATCCTTTTCTTACATTATGTTACTAAAATATTCATTTTATTGTTAAATGCAAATAAAAAAAAAACAAACACTTAAAAAGTTAAGTAAAAACAGACAAAAACCCGTTGAAAAAACAAAACTAACAATTTTTATGTTTTGAGCACTTATTTCTCGGATTGACATCGCCCCATCGAAAATTAAACCTGAACCTTTTTTTCTGAGCTTTCGAATGGTCACCTTCCATCAACCACGATTTGACAACCGTTTTTGAGATATTTTCGAAAATATACTAACAATTATTATTATTAAATTTTTGTTTCTAATACTTCCTTACCCATAAAAGACCCCAAAAATTTAAATATTTTATATTAGATGAATGTCAAAACTCTGGAACAAGTTCCAACTGAATCTATCGTTTCTGAATAGCCAAACTGAAAATTAGTGTGAAAAGGTAGGTGTTTCAATGTTTGTCGAAAACCAATACAGATATTGCTTTAAAATGGTTTCATTCCTTCTCCTACGTTCTCCTACGACCTGTGTACATATATATATATATATATAATTAATGACGTAATTAATAAACGTCATAGCCCCTGAAACTCAAGCCGAAATGTTGGCAATAAAAATGTCAGTTTTAATTTAAAACTTTTATAAAATAATTTAAATAAGTACGCGTGTATATTTATTTAAGCACACTCTATTGAACAGGGCGTGCGTGGCTCTAGTGACGCATGTACTGTAAAGTTGAGAAGAATGCATTGGTCTACCAGATGCCCCGGTGCCTAACCAGCATTTCATGAGTACCTGTTTTATTTAACAAATGATTAGCTAATTAAAAATTAAAGTAATTAAAAGAGTAGCTAAGTTTGGAAACAAGGGCTGAACCTGAAGATCAATGCCCCCCTCCCTAGAGAATATCCCCGTAGATAAAATAAGAGGTACAAAAATCACGTAATTTTCATTTTTAAAGGGTTGGGTTAAATTCTTACTTTTATTTTAACCTCACATTTATTCTAATTGAACTTGAACTTTAATCATTCCGCAAACTTTCTGGAAAAGTTAATGAGAAACTTTTGCTCAAAGAACTTTTTTCATAGCTGTTCTGTAAAACCTTCTATTTTAAGACTTATTCATAACATTTTTATTATAAAAATTAAATTTTAAAATCGAAAAAAATGTTTCGAAGGTAGGGATTGTCAGGGATCGGTCGCTATTTCTTAATGAAACTACATTTTACATGTGAAAATGGTTTTATTGTTTGCCAACGTTTCGGCTTGAAATTCAAGCCGTCATCAGGGCTGTAAAAACAAGCAGGACAGATTTAATGCTTATATATATATATATATATATATATATATATATATATATATATATATATTTATATAGATATGTATATATATATATATATATATATATATATATATATGTATATATATATATATATATATATATATATATATATGTATATATATATATATATATATATATATATATATATATATATATATATACAGTGAAACCTCCTGTAATGGACACCTCCAAATAGCGGACACCTCTATGAACGGACAGAATATCCATGGTCCCGGTGAAAAACCCTTTAAATCAATGCATTAGCACCTCTCAATAGCGGACCATCTACTTACGGACAACGGACACCTAAAATCCGTCCCATATAGCTAATTTCAACTCTCAATAGCGGTCAGCAGGGTAAAATATTGAATTAGATTCTCAGAATCTCAAACAATAGCACACCTTGGCGGGCATTTCTAGTAAAAGTCATAGGAAATGTCATGAGTAAACAGTACCCTACTGTTCTAGGAACCACATCTTGTTTTGTTACACCATTTTTCAGCAGGTATTATTCAGTTTGTATCTAGTCATGAAGTCCGAAAAGAACGCGTGTAACTCTGAAAAATAAATTGGAAGTTTTAATGTTGTATGACAGTTTCAAGGATAGTGTTAGAGACCTGGGCGCGAAGTTTGATGTCGACAAAACGAAGACGTCAGACTTCGCGTAGTTTTTAGAACGATATGTGGTGAAAGTCCATCGGGCAATGTAAATTTAGTTCAAGATTGGAAAAACAAATAGGTTTACATTTGCAATGATTAAGAGGCTAAAAATATATTTAATTTTGATGAAACGGCTTTATTTTTTCGGGCGCAAGGATTCTACGTTAAAAGAAGAAACTTGCACAGAAGACAAACTTTGTCAGTCGATGGTCCGGCCAAATGATTTTCCTCTATTTCGGTTGCCAATAAAGGCTGGGTGGGCCGAGAGACGGTCTTTGACCCCGATTTCGACTCTTCAACGATGACACCAGAGCAAAATCCCATTTAGTAGATCAGTTGAGTGCTGTAAACCTGAGCCTGATTTAAGTTATACCTATAAAAATTTAGAAAACATTAGAATAATCTAAATTACCAACAGAAAATACGCGCTACACGCTAACACGTTTGGCACGACAACTTTGTGAAATGCTCACTACGTGCAAACATGACTGGGGGAGGGGGGACAAGAGTCAAGATCGTGCACCCCGTAATAACGTGAGTGACAGGGCAGCAATCTAGAATCCACGCACTACGCGTACGTGAATAAAACTAATGCAAATATGCAATGTATTACCTTCTCCTCACAACATGAGCGGCGATGCAAAAGAAAAACTATAATATATACATAATATAATTTTTAAGTTGAAAATATTTTTATTTCCTTGATTTCCAAAAACTTTATCATATAAGTACATGAGGGACATTCGGATTTCTTTATAAGGCCAACCTCTATCGGTTTTAACGTCTATCGGGAGGAAGCACACCTTTTTTATTAGAATCTAATACAACAGCCCAATAACAACACCCCAAAAAAATAATATAACCTTTTTTTAAATAGACGTTAGCCAAAATTTAAAGTCTATTCAACCCTGGATAATATGGCTTTTCATATAACTTTTTGTCATTCTTTTCATTTTAAATACCTTTTAATGATGGTGATTTGGAGTTGACAGATAACCACTTTTCGGGCAAGTTCTTATCTTCTAAAGATACTTTGCAATGTATAAGGACTTACTCGTATTCTTGCAGTCATTTTTTTTTTTTTTTTTTTTTTTTTTTACGGCACATCTACAACTTGGCCATTAGCACAGCACGTGGTCGGTCACCCATTCAGGTACTGACCACGCCCGACGTTGCTTAACTTCGGTGATCTACGGGAACCGGTGTATTCAACGTGGCTATGGCCGTCTTGCAGTCATGTCTATCATATGGTTTTACGAATGCTCTTTGAGATGGAGAAGTTTCGACCAATTTGCACGTTGTCTACTGAGGCTATGTCTCAAAATACAAGGACTTACTCTTGGGGCCATCCGTAGCGCATGGTATCTAGGGATACTCGCTGAAATGTTGCAGTTCTATCGAGCCGGGCTCTGGTCTAATGAAGCTATATTCCAAAAGAAAGGAATTTTCACTTTATGCCACATCTAGACCTAAAAATTACATTAGAGAATAATAGTAGTATTAAAATAATTTGCATAAAAAGATGCAAATTATTTTTCCCAGGAATTACTTAAAGAAGAGATGGACTTCTGGCGAACTGTTTTGTTTTTGGATGTGTCAAAATTTACTTTTTTTGGCCCTGATAGAACACATTTCGTCTGAAGAAAGGCAAATGAAGAGCTCCATGGAAATAATCTTCACCTGAACATCAAACATTGAGGTGATCATGTTATGGTTAGGAGGTGTATGGCTGCTTCGGTAGGATATCATCATTTTATTGAGGGAACAATGGGTAAACATTTATATTGTGACATCCTGAAGAAAATATTGCAACCTAATTTGGAATAATAAATTATTTTGTTTTTTATAGACATAACGATCCCAAACATTCTTCTTATCTCACAAGAGAATGGGTTCATTTAATTGCTTCAATACTATAAAAGCACCACTCCAATCACCAGGCTTCAACATCATAGAGAATTTATAGAGTTAATTACAGAAACAGAAGGGAGGAAACATAATATATCAAACCAAGAATATCTCAACAAGACGCGTCATGAAGAATGCAAGAAGATATATCTTGCACAGAAAAGCATGTCCAATTCATCCCCAATCGTTTAAAAGAAGCAAAAAATAATAAAGGATTACCAATAAAGTACTAATTTTGAAAATATTTTTGAATTTTTGGACGTTTTCCATTTTGCATCATTTTCATTGTGACCTTAGGAGTGTATATTATTTTATAAAGTTTTTGTTTAATTTTATGATTTTATCTCAAATAAATTTTTAACTATTGTATATTCTAGCCCGATGATCATACTGTATTTTTGAAAACAAAGATTTTTCAGAATAAATTGTGGGTTGGTATTAAACATATTTTTTTAAAAGCGAATATCTTGCATCATTTTGTCTGTGAGCCACTCTATATAACTAAGGTCTATTGCAAACTGTCTGTCCCCTGCTGCTTATTTCGAAAAGAGAGTTATATTTTTAGTGTTTGTTGACAGTAAAGATTTCAGAGTTGAAAGAATCAACAGAACGGATGTTTGTTTGGAGTCAGCTTTAGTCTCTTAATAAATGACCTTGTATTTTGTTGCGGAATTTGAGATTCATTTTATTCACTGGAGCTTAGAAGGCTGGATTAGAGCGCTTGGATTTTCCGGATATTGGTTGGTTTGCGGATCCCATCAAATCGATGGGGACTAAATTGGTCATCTTGTTTACGGTCCGTATGGCACGTTTTTTTTAATGAAATTACTTAGATAAACTTAGTTCCTCTATTTGCAAATCGTTTGAGGTTAGTGATGACGATGTGGGCGGAAAGGGTTTCACGACGAGCGAGATACGAGGCTTCAGCCGATCGATACGGGGTCAGGGGGCCGTGCACGCTGCACTCACTTCTCCTTCAGATTCTTTTTCTTCATTTACTTTAAATTCTTATTATTCGATAAGTATTGATGTTCAGGTGAAGATTATTTCCATGGAGCTCTTCATTTGCCTTTCTTCAGACGAAATGTGTTCTATCAGGGCCAAAAAAAGTAAATTTTGACACATCCAAAAACAAAACAGTTCGCCAGAAGTCCATCTCTTCTTTAAGTAATTCCTGGGAAAAATAATTTGCATCTTTTTATATTTTTCGTTGATGTAAGAATTTTGCCTTGCAACTCTACCATTGTATTGCATTTTTCTTAAGACTGTTTGAATGGCTTCAGCATGCACCGTTTTATTTAACCGTTTTTTAACTAATGTAGCCAACTTTGGAGCTTTTAATTTTGAATTATTTTTTATTTGGCACAAAATCCAACGTTTGTCATTTTCGTTAAAACGTTTCTTTTGTAATGACTCTAGATTTTCTTATTATTCTGTATTATTTTTTAAAACGTTCAATAATATGTTGAACAGTAGCATAACTTCTATTGATAATAGAAGCGATTTTATGTTATTTGCCCATTTTAAATTTGTTAATCACTTCTCGTTCAGGAATAGTTGTATGCGTACCACATTTGAGCAAATGCTCGAACAAGACTGATTATTTGTATTCATATTGTTTATTTTTGTTTTTATTAAAAGAATGAAAAGGAATTAAAATATTAGTAAACTCATGTCCCCAAAAATTGAAGAATACTTCTTTTTTTTAGCGGAACTAAACATTGTATCTTTTTCACTGTGACCTTAAATTCCTATGAGTTTTAATGACATTTGTTTTTCTATTTGTATGGACAAAGGATCATTATGCCCTCATGTGTAATGGCATTTAAATTGCAACAAATTGAGAGCAACTAACAATAGAAATAGAAATCTTGGTTTGCATCATTTTGACTGTGAGCCACTGTATATATGCTACGTAAAATCTTATTCAATTTCTATTAATCGTTGTTGTTGTCTATTTGCGTCATGGAAATTTACTTGAACTAAGTATTTGTTTTGTACCTCAATTTTAAATTCATATGTTTTCCTAAAAAGTTGAAGATATTTGATTTGATATTGGAATGCATTGTGTCTAATTCCTATTAAATGATGATGCTAGATATGTTAGGCTGGAGGATTATGATATTGGATCGTACGTTATATATAACGACTAGATATTGGTTATAAACGTGCATTCTAAGTACTTACTAAGTAAATAGGTTTCTGAGGTTAGATACTTTAGACCATACGTGGGTAACAAACGGCCCGCGGGCCCTCTGTAGGGTTTGATCCGGCCCGCGAGACATTTTGAAAAACCCAATTAAAAATAAAAATATTACCCTACTTACTCACACTCACGCGAAATGAGGAAGATCGAGTGAAATGGAGATGGTCGCTTACTCCTGCGGAATCAAGTGGGCGAGCAAGCCGACCTTTGCACACTATTGTATGGCCCCAACATGTTAGAGGTTGCCCCTACCTGCTTTAGACTATCGTTTTATGATGACGGTTACTATTAATATATCAAAATTATATATTGGTCCCATAAGTGAATTGTAAGTCCTAACATCTAATATTATAAAATTGTTGTGAAACGGTTTAACCGATTTTGATGAAATATTTATATTCAGTGGGTTTGAAAATAGGTTTATAACTAATATTTATACCCCTAAGCGCTAAGGGTGGCCCGCCCCCTTTTTGTTGAAATTTGTTTTTTCGCAATGTTTATCGACAAAGTTTTTTATTTTCCTTCTACCACCAATCCCCGTTTTATAATAACAATATTAGTACTTTATTCATAAAAAAATACATTTAAATTATAACATATGATCTTATCAAAGGAGAAATATGGCTCCAGATTCTAACCTGTTCCTGAAGTTAATTACAACATTCAATTCATGTTACAAAATGAAATAGTTCGGACCAACAGAAATAGTTAAGCATAATGCTGCAAATGATGAACAATTTAATTCAACATTCAAAATCAATGGCCAAGTTTATCGCAAAATGGTATCATTGCTGCCAATGCCAAACGAACCACATTAATTTTTACAAATTTACTTTATTGGAGGTGAGGACTCCAAAAACGCACTCGCCAACCGCGTGGATGCACGTTGGGGCTACATTAACCTCAATCCGCGGTTTGCCAGGCGCATCGTCAGTAAGCTGGGCGATCTATTGAGTGAGCAAAATGAATTGTTGAAATTATTTAAATCTCACAATCCTAATAAAGATCCATCTGGGGAGCACATTCAATGCACCTGTTGTTAATGACCTTGCTAGAATCGTGGTTGGCGACGGAAGCATTGCAAGAATCGTTATTCGAAGAAGAAATAATTATCTTGAAACTATTGCTGATAAACCATTCATACGACATTCTCCAACATCCGCTAATGCTCTAGAAGGGACAAGACGGATATTGCATAAATATTAAACACCGAGATCCCGTAACAGGTATGGGGTTATTATTTGACTACCAAAATAGTCACTACAAATAATGTATATGGCAAAGCAACGTTTGCCCCGGGTCAGCTAGTGTTTCTATAAAATTGTGGCAAATTTTGATTTTGTTGGATCTTGTATGATATGATACTAGGAAAGGATATACATTTTAATGACGATTTACGGAACCTCGCTGAGTCCGGTTTTACGTCGTGCCCCGATCATTTGGTAGCTATGATCTTTTCTGTTGGGCTTTGACGATGGATTGATTTCATAGCATTTAATAAAGTGCTCTTAGCATGTTGGGAAGAAGATTTGAGTCTTTCTGCGAAGACCACATCCAGTTACTTTTGAAGTAGCAGTAGTGATTGTATCAGTCATTCAGCGCATGCGCATAACACCTTTGCCTTCCTATTGGAGGATTCCGATGACCAATTGTACTGGTTCTTGCTGGGAGTAAAGTAACCTTCTACAGCGAATTAGCTTTTGGATTGGTTTCTTACTCGGAAAAATTAATTGAATTCTATTAATTTTAGCGAGTTGGATAGACTAGAGTCGCTAAAATTAATAGAACTCTATTAATTTTAGCGAGTTGGATTGACTAGAGTTTTGATATCTTCTTGAGCGAGCGGAAACGCATAGCACGTATGTCCATTATGCTTAATAAATGTAAAATATCCAAAAAGAGAGAGAGAGAGAGAAACGGAATAAAATATGTGTGTTTACAAATATCGTTGTTTATGTTATCCTTCATAACCTGCAAAACAGTTAACTTTAATGCTTAATAACTTTTTTCGTAGTTGAGAGAATTGATTTTGATCATATTAACCTTTTTGATCATATTAACCCTTGCCATTATCTAATATGGATTATAACCGTAGATAACGAGTCAAGTAGTAATAGATAACCAGCAAAGAACCTGTAAGCTAATCAGTAAGCTTATCATCGAGTACGAGTAACTGTTATAAATCACTACTGCTAATTCAAAAGTAACTGGATGTTGTCTTCGCAAAAAGACCCGAAGATTTTTTATTTACCGCGGATTTATGCCTCTTAGATCCTCAAAAAGACGTAATCAGGACGCTTTTAATCATATACTTATGAAAGACGCTATATATACGAATATATTTATACCACCGTTGTTTTTGTACCCTATGGGGTCCGAAACGTGGATATTTCTCATCCTGATTGTGTTATAAAGTTGACTTAACAAGCGGGTTTCCTCCTCGTGGAAGGAGGAAGAAAACGCGCTAAAATGATTAAATTGGAAAGTCTTATAGAGGGTAATAAGAGTTAAGGAACATAACAATATCCCCGACCCTTGAAATATTAATAAATAAAAAAAGAAATGGAGTTCATTGAAGGAAAGGAAGGGGAGGGAGATAGGGAAGGTGCTCCGATATTGCCTGAAGACCTCCCCCTCTTCCCCACCCCTCACGACAATATCAGTCATCTGCAGCATCCCTTTCGAATATCCCTGATCGCTCAGAGCTTCGACAAGGTGGCCATTTCCTTTCTGCTGAGGCTATACTAAACTTACCTACCATCTCCTCATTTAGTCATTTAATATTCAGAAAATTAATTAAATATAAATTTTGTATATTTTATTATTCACTGAATTTACATTGGAACGTTTGAATGACAGAGAAACGGTCTAATATGAATTAATAATTTTCTTTCTGAAAGGGTTTCCTTGCTAGTATTGATTCAGGACCTCATGCGTCCCTTTCTAAGTACCCCATCAACAGTTGTGCATCTTATTCTATAGGCACTGGGATCTGGAAGACAATTGCTCAGACTTTATTTGGACTCCATTCCGATATAAGATGAATGTGGTTCTTATACTTTTTTTTGACGGCGCACCGACGTCTGCACCATTCGCGCTGACATCCATGGCGCAAGGGGGAATTTTCTCAACGAAGTGTGAAATGAGAAAATTCTTGCTGCAGGTGGGACTCGATCCCCCATCTCCCGCATTGGAATCCAAGGAGTTAGCCACTAGACCACGGGCAGACCCAGTAATTCTTATTCTGAGTATTTCTTATTGCTTGGAACACTACTAACTCTGCCTAAGGACACTGATTCCAACCTTACCTCTTGCCTCGTTTCAACCGTCTATAATAACTCTGACAAAGATCACTGATTCTAATCTCATCTTCTGCCTTATTCGATCGACTATACCTCTAGCAGGGAACACTGATTCCAACCCCACCTACACCTTATTTCAGTCGACTATCCAGTAACTCTGGTAGGGAACACTGATTCAAACCACACCTTCTACCTTATATCAGTTGACTATCCAATAACTCTGTTTAAGAACGCTACCTCCAAACTTAACTCCTGTCTTATTTTAGCCTTCTATCCAATAACTCAGACTAAGAATACTGATTCCAACCTTACCTCCTGTCTTGTTTCACCAGACTGTCCAATAACTCTGTCTAGGAACGCTACTTCTAAGGTTACCTCCTGCACTATTTTAGCCTTCTATCCAATAACTCAGACTGAGAATACTGATTCCAAGCTTACCTACTGCCTTATTTTAGTCTACTATACAATAACTCTGACTAAGAATACTGATTCCAAGCTTACCTCCTGTCTTATTTCTGCAGACTATCCAATACCTCTGTCTAACAACACTGACTCAATCTAAATAATCTTGTTAATCCAGTATATATTCAATCCAGATGCTTTATCACGCCTATCTCGGTCCTACGGGTAGTCCTGCATTCAATCTAGATTCTATTAGCAACTTTTCAATATTATTGTTTTCATTGTCAAAATGTTCTTCATCTTGAATGCCCATCTCCATTCAGAGATAAGCACAAGCCACATTCCCGAGGAGAGTATTCTATCCTGGCTGTATCATTATTCAGATTATTCTTTCCCGCATGGTGAGGACACCCGATCTGTGAGGGCCAATATTTTGGGTCCTGGAAATTCTCACAGAAGGTCAAGAACACCAAAGGATTTCAGATAAACTCTGCCATTAAGTGCACATATGTACTAATTGTGGACACCGTGTTCAAGAGCTCTCGTCCATCCAACCTGATCCCAAGTACCTCACATTCACAGATGTTCAATCTCACACCATCGACGCCGAGATGATGGACCAGTCCATATTCTATAGGATAATAATTTAAATAATGCCTCTACATTATTTCTCTAAGTCTATCCTATACATTCTTGGGGTTTCCTATCCGTTGCTTCTAGTGGTTCACTGACTTACTCTGCAGGCGACAAGTATTAACATTGTTATTGTAGCCATCTCAAGCCCATCAAATGCCGTATATATGACATATGACAAATTTTTCTCATTGGAAAATTTCAATGTATTTAATCATTCATAAAAAAAGGTTACACGTAAGAAGGAAATGCGCCCAAAATATTTATAATAGTAAATAATAATAATAATAATAATAATGGGGTCTCCCGTGGTCTAATGGCTAGCGCCTTGGATTCATAAGCGGGAGATGGTTTGTTCGATTCCCAACCTCCGGCAGGAATTTTATCATCCCACGGCTCGCTAGTAAATTTCCTCGCTGCACCCTGGATGTCGGCGCTAATGACCTAGATGTAGATGCGCCGTAAAAAAAAAAAATAAATAAATAAAAAAAAATAATAATAATAATGAAAATATATATCCGAAAAGCATACGCCGACAAGCTGCTAAGATATCAAGACTTGGCCATTGAATTAAAAGATCTCTATACATTAGATTCCGCTTGAGTTACTGCAGTTATCATTTCAACCAATACAGAATACAACAGTCAGTGCCACCAAATATCTAAAATTGTCAGAGGTAGTCTTGGTATTATATCAGCAAGCAGTACAACTCGACACACCTAGAATCGTTAGAAAATTTCTATATGCCCAAAATTAATAAATAAATAAATTTTATAAATAGAAATAATACTTTTTACTGATTGGAACTATCCTCCAGTAAAATATTGTCCAGTAATATTAGAGACCCCACCTCATGAAAATATATTGAAGGGTGTTGTATAAGTGTAAATAGAATTTATTATTTACCTGCTCTTATTTACCTAGCCGAAGCCATCGAGGAAGTGTTTTATTTTGAATAACAATTAAATTAATATTACAGAAAGCTTTGTTTAATTCATTTGTTTAAAGTTTCTATTTCAGAATAATGAATTAAATGTATTCGATTTTATTTATAAATAATCATAATTTTTATTTGAAAATAATTTTTTTTTCTTAGAAAATATTTATTTTTCAAAATGGTGTTTTAAATCGGAAATTCTTCAAGTCGATGCTTTATGTTGATTATAATTAAAAAAATAGTAATTACGGGGATTTCTACTGGTTGCCATTCTTTCTAAATGCAAACTTTCTACATTTATAATACAGAAAATATTACTTGATATTTATTCTAAGAAAATGGCTATGGCATTTGCGATTAATGTGTCGAGAACATGTATTCAAAGCTGCTATTATTATTACGTTCCAATCAACTACCTAATGACATTCAAGATGAGTAAACATTATTACTGTTTCCCCTCATCAATGGGGGAGCAAAAAATATATCTTGGTAAATTGAAACTGGTAAAGTAAATGGAGGATAAAGAATCAGTTTCAATCAGGGAATGAGAAAGGAAGTCGCTGGGGAACCAAATCTTATTTCCCTTTCAGTCTAGAGATGAAACCATCATTTTTCTCTCAATTTTCGGGGTTATTTTCCTCCCTTGTCAGTTTGAAGTTGAATGAGAGGCTTCAGAATTATTATATTTATTTTAAAAAGGGGCTCTGCGGCTGCTTCTTTTACGGAGCCTTTTCAAAAGTCAATAATGCTTCTATTACAAAGTCCTTTCCCAAAGGTCAATAGTTTTGGTATTATAAAATTATACTGAATGATAAAAAGCTCTGCAGGCACTTCTATTACAGAGCCTTTCTTAACGATCATCAATATTGGTAATAAATACCATCGCCGGATAAATAGGGACTCTGCGGGTGCTTCTATTTACAAGGCCTTTCCGGGAGGTCAGTAATACTAGTATTGTCTATCCCTGCTTAATGAAAAAAGTCTCTGCGGGTGCTTCTATTGCAAGGCCCTTTCGAAAGGTCAGTAGTAATAGTATTGTAGATTTCTGCTTAATAGAAAGGGGCACTACGGATGCTTCTATTGCACGGCCTTTCCGAAAGGTCAGTAATACTGGTATTGAACATCTCGGTTTCATGATAAGGAACCCTACGGGTGCTTCTATTTCAGGGCCTTTCCGAAAGGTCTGTAATACTGATATTGTATATCTCGGCCTGAAGAAAAGAAGCTCTACGGTTACTTCTATAGCAGAGCCTTTCCGAAAGGCCAGTATTACTGTCATTGTACATACGAGTACTTATACTTACAGTGTCGGCAAAATGTCCCTTTCACGGACGCAACAGACTAAATCCAAACCAAGAACTTGTTTCTTGTAGTTTACATTTCAAGTTTCTTTGTTGTAGTCTCTTTAGGTCATCAATGCAGTTTACGTTGTGATGTAAATCTCATTTAACAAAACGTCTTCAATGTTGTTTAGTATCAGTTCATACAACATACAAACCTAAACAAAACTTTAAAAAAAATCTACTATCTCAAAGTATTGACTAAAAATTTAAAAAATAAAAATGTAATCTATTGGAACTATACAAAATTTTGTAAGTTAAGTAAGTTGAATTTGCATAAAAAACGACACCAGAAAGAAACTTTCCAAAAGGAACCAACGACATCCTTTCACTATCAGAAGAACTCATTGAATAACGCGTTGAGTCTCGTTTCAAAAGGAAAGCTTTCAAGTTCAGTGGAATAAAGTTAGCTAGAAATGGAACTCATCCGAGTGTAAATTATGGTATATTTTTATTTTCTCATCTGTTCTTTATTTACTAGAAAGTATGTTTTATTTTTATAAAAAGTCCTTTACATAGGAGCTGTGTATCTAAGCTCATTCCTCTGAATTTGGATAGTGTAGACTGCATTCCTGAATAATTTTCTTAAAGTAACCTATATACAAAAAATTAATAGTATGGCTCTTGTACATATGTAATGAGCACCTGTTGCAATTATTTAATCAAGCAGGAACCGGATACTATTGGTAGAAATTAAAAGAAAGCAACCCATATAAATACTATAAGAAAGCAGGGAGCGGATATAGGTGGTCAGCGCCTCTAGTGGTAGCTTTGCCAACCTACATTTGGCGGCTTTTTCAATTTGAACTTACTACGAAGTAAAATCCCCTTCCGAAGGACCGATTTAGTTTATTTTTACATGTTTTTCTTTAGATACCCCCTCTTTAGATACCGATTTCCGTTAAAATACAAACGAAATTAGGTATAAACACATTAGTAATTTAGGCCTGGAGTAACCTCCTTCCCTCCTAGTGAGCCGATTAAGTGTATTTTGACAACACATTATTCTCTTTAGATGATCAGAATGAATTACGAGTTTCGTTGGCTGGTATTGTCAAATTGGTAATTTGGGTCCAGAGTAAGCCCCCTCCTATTGAACCGATTTAGTTTATTTGTACACAACATATTTTTTGGACATATGTGCTTATGTATTGGCCTCTCTCCCGAACTTGAAACAATTTGATGATCCAGGAATACTATGAAAACCTCGTAATTGTGCATAATTGATATTCGTGTATAAACTTGGGATAATCTTTGGAAAGCATCATTCCTACCGCTTGCTAATTGTAGAGTTTCCATTCTTTGAGCCCAATTTAATCAAAATCTGTTCATTATTGTAGATAGTATGCCACGAAAACTATAATCAAAATTACACAGGTCAACATTTGATCTAAAAAAAAAGCACTCGGAGCGTTATTGTCCTTTAAGTGTTTTTGGGGTTTCTGATTAGGATGAGCGGGTTGGTTAACCTTCATCACATCAGATTCAAGGTCATTTGAAGGTCAAAAAAGAAAAACCCGTATGAAAAATCTGAAAACATTTATGCGTATGTTTTTGAGGTCCCTGAGTCCAAATCCGTAGTTTTAGTAGTCTTTTCCTAGAGGTCATTTCAAGGTCAATAGAAAAAAAACGTACGACAAATCTCATAAGAATCATGTTTATGTTTTTGAGGTCCCTGAATCCGAGTTTGTTCGACTCGCACTTCCTCCCAGAAAATGAATTTTGGAATGATTTTGTTCACACTTTTTCTACTTTTTTTCTCTATTTGAACTTCAAATGACCTCTAGGAAAAGGGTTAAAGTGAAACTAACTACGTATTCGGACCCAGAGGCCTCAAAAAAAAAAAAAAAAAAGCATAAATGTTTTTAGAAATCTCCTACGGTTTCTATAACTTTTTGACCTTCAAATGTCCTTGAATCTGATGTGATGAAGGTTATGCGCTCATCTTATTCAGCGACCCTAAAATCCCTATAAGGACCAAGTGTTGTTTCTTTTTTGTTTTTTTATCAAATGTTGACCTGCATTATATATAAATGAAAAACAAGCTGTTCGGGGACATAAAATTTCAACAATTCTTGTCCTCCCAATAGGCAGGTAGGAAAAGGACTAAAATGAAAATCTGTGAAAAGTAAACCTACACAGATTTTACGACCCTACTACAAGAGCACGTTTGTCTGAAGTGTTTTTCTCATTAGCTTCACAGCTTAGCCTCCCTTAAAGAGCAATTAAAAATTAATTACTTTGCGGCTATATCTTCATTTACGTCCACACCTCCCCAAGTTATTCATTGCCACTAAACAAAAACTCCTTAAGCAACCTCTGGCCCTCGTCTTTTTTATTCATGCAATATGTGTGGAACCTTTGTAACTGCAGTAATTTCAAATTTTAATGTGGAATTTTACATACTACTTAATTTGAGCCCCCAAATAAATGTTATATGATCATAGAGATAACCAAAATGAAGGTATTCGGAAGTTGGTCATAATAGTTAAAATATGGTGCCATTGGCCATAGCAGTCGACGCACCATAATAATAATAAAAAAAAAATAGTTAAAACACGTCTACAGATTTTCGTAGCCTGTCACGCAGGAGCAGCATAACGAAGGTCGTTCCACAACAAGTCGGTTTGAGCCCAATTCATGAAAAAAGTGCCTAGAATAACCAATATAAATGCAAAATAATGTAAATAAACGCTCAGTTTTAGGTTCGATTTCTGTAAGTGGCTTCTTTCTAAAAAAAAAAAAAAAAAAAAAAAATATATATATATATATATATATATATATATATATATATATATATATTAGCCCCTTCCAAAAATCATTCAGAATAAGTGAATGTTCAAATTGTATATATATATATATATATATATATATATATATATATAATCAGCAGCTGGCTGAATTATTAATTTCTTGTTTAATTTGTTTAAATAAAACATAACGGCCGGTACGGAAAAATTCGTCACCTAAGTAAGCCCCCATTCTTAAAAGATCAATTTTGCATATTTAAAAAAAACAAAAAAAACTATCTCATGCAAAATTAAGCATGCCAACTTTTTTAGGTAATATAACACATTTTTATCCCTTATACATATATTAACAACTAGCTGAATACCTGTGCTTCACCACGGCCGATAAGTATTTTTTATATTGAGTTAAATAAGATATGATCAAAATTAACGCTACTACATAATTTTGTACAGCTTATTATTGCACGGACTTTAAAGTTACCCAGGAAACACCATGTGGAGGTAACCGTGCTTGTTTCCGTTCGAGAGTAAAAAAAAAAATACAACAACCGCTTAAAAAGTTAGGTAAACAGAGAAAAATACACGTTGAAAAGCATAAAACTAACAAATTTGAAGTTTTAAGCACTTATCTCTTCGATTGACATCCCCCACCGAACATTACAACAGAATCTTATTGTAGAGAATTTAGTAACCTTTCGAATAGCCGCCTTCCACTTACTACGAGTTCCGAACCGTTTTCGAGAAATTTTATGAAATATACTGATATCCGAAAACTTTGTATCACCATTCATACAATTTTTTCCCCCATATACTTCGTTTCTGAATACCCAAACAGAAAATTAGTTTTGAAAACTATTTCTATCAATTTTTCTGGTAAACAGAACTCGCTTAAAAAATGGTTTCATTCGTTTTCCTACGTTAAGGAATTTTTCGCACAAATTTCGCTCCGAAACCATGTTCCAGTAAACGAATTCATCTGGTTAATGAACTTGACGTTTTAAATGAGAAGAAAGATTTTTGTACCAAATGTCATCAAAATCGAACCGTTTTTGAGCCGCTGAGGAACTTCTTAATTATTCAAACCCCCCGAAAAGTACTTAAACATTTGAATACCAAAAAAACCTTTCTTAGCGAGTGTTTACATTCTAAACGGATTGCCCGTACAAAATTTCAAAATTTTGTGTCAAGTGGTTCGGGATATTATTACCTCGGATGGACCATCACCAGGGCTTAAATCCTATGAGCGACAAAATCACAGTTTATTTCCAGTAATTCAAGGACTTCCATCATAGTTGAAATTAACCTCAATTAAAAATAATACTATGAAATAGATAATGTACAATAACAGCTGTTCTTTATCGTCCTAGCAACGCATGCTGCCTAGGCTTGCCTGCTCTAACCAACTAAAACTTTAAACCCCTCAAAAAATACTTAAAAAGTCGAATATCAAAAAATCCTTTCTTAGTGAGCGTCTACGTTCTATAGGGAGTGTCCATGCAAAATTTCAAAATTTTCTGTCAAGCGGTTTGGGCTGGGCGATGATAGGTGAGTGAGTGAGTGAGTGAGTGGTATTTGACAAATATATAGTAGAATAGGGTACAGAGTAAACCATCCCACAGTTGGACCGATTTTGATGATAATCAAAATCGTCCAATGGTTTGTTATGGGAATGCTATATAACAAATCTCGTGATAAAATAACGATCCTTATCCACGTGTTATTTAATAGACACACACACAGACGCACATACAGATTGAAATAAATATTTTTTATTTCGCAGTTTTGGTATCCAGTTGGTAAAATCGATTGAGATTTGAGAAAACTTCCAAAACAATATTATAATTCTTGGTTAAATACGACTAATACTTAAACATTTTGTATTTCGACTATTTTGTTCGAGCCCCGACAATCATTTAGCGTGGTTCCTCCCTCCTTCCATAGGGAGGAAACCCCCTTATGAGGTTGACCTCATGACGCAATCCGGAAGTGCCGACTAGAAAATTTTACGCTTCAGACCCCCATCTGAGTGCCGACAGGACGCTTTTACGTTTCAGATCCCATAGATCAGGAATATAACGGTGGTTCGAATTCGGGTGTATATATATATATATATATATATATTTGATAGGTCATATTCGTTAACCTGCAAAATCTATCCTCCGGAACATGGTTTTTGGAGAGACATTTTTGAGTTCATGTGCTAGTAGGTACTCGTTTTATAAGTTCAACAACTATTAAGGCGACATCCGTACCCGTTTCTGAAAAAAGTGAAGAAAACACTTATGTTTAACTAATTTTCAGTTTGGGTACTTAGAATAGTGGGATTCAATTGATATATTTTCTAAATGTTTGAAATTCATCTAAATCGAGGTGTTTAAATCTTACTTACATTTGGAGTTAAATTCACTTTTGGATTTATGTGGCATTGGTAAAAAAATAGTACTTCCTTTTTCCTTTTGTACAACTTTATTAATTCGAAGACAGGTATAGTTGGGATTCGGCTAGGAGAAAAACGTCAGACTTTCAAAAAGAAATCTGTATTTGGACGTTTCGACTGCACAATGGCAGCCTTCTTCAGCTAAAAAATATATACAACTTATAAGTAAAGAAAATATATATGTACAACTAGTAAGTAAAAGACAGGCAGAAATGAGCGGAGTATATATATCAATACAAAAAATTTTAACCAATCTTATTTTTAAAACAATGAAAATACGGTAGTTGGAAAGTAAACAGCATGTAGAAAGTGTTAGTAAAACAGTACAAAAAAAATTAAACAGTAAAAACAACGAACATTTTTATGTAGTGAAAAACAAAATCTATTTTATAAGTGAATACAATTTATAACCATTAATATATAGATACATACTACTAGAGAATGCCTGGGGGGGGGGAGGGAGGAAGACCTCGAGGACAACTTAGGTAACCATGGTTGGAAGTATGAGGGACAGCAACTACACAGGGGGTCTTTATAGTTATGAAAGGGGGTGGGGATGAGGCCGTAAGTCGGTGAAGATGAAAGAGGTACAATTGCTGGGTTGTAAAAGCGGGTTGTAAAGGGGGTTGTAAAAGGTGTTAAGAGTTTTGGGACACACAAACGTGCGGAATTTGGACGGAAACGTCCAAATACAGATTTCTTTTTGAAAGTCTGACGTTTTTCTCCTAGCCGAATCCCAACTATACCTGTCTTCGTATCTCTGCAGCGGCTAACTATCTCCATCTACACTATGAACTTTATTAATTGTTTGCCCAACTAAATTCCAAAACGTGGACAGGAATTTGGAGTTAATGAAGTATTCGTTAATATGCAACGAATATAATGAATAAAGAATGAAAAATAATGGATTAATTATGATCATTGAAAAAAATGAATGGATTTTTATTGAAAAAATGAATAAATTCTAATTCAATAAAAATGTATTGAATGCTGAGCCAACCCTGTTTTTTTTTGTTTTATTTATTTAGTTTTTTTTTTTTTTTTTATTTATTTAGTTTTTTTTATATTTGGGTGCATCGACAGCTATGGTCATTGGCACTAGGCAACCCTGTTATTCATAGAATAAACATAAAATCAGTGGATGAATAATTTAATCAATGAATACATTTTTGTTCAATAAAAATGTATTCGAATGATTATTAAATAAGAAATGGATTGAATAATGCCTACCTCTGCTCCAGACTCCTCAACCGTTATTCGATTCATATAATGGAGCCAAGCTACTAATGAACAGAACCATATTTATCCGAAGTCTGATATTACTGTGATTTTAACGGCTCCAAAGTTAATTAGTATCTGACATGATTTTCTGATGAAGTTTGAAATTAATTTTCTGACGGTAGGGGCTGTAGATGATTTAATAAATAAAGTACACTGTACTAAAACTTCAATACAATTTGTTAAAATTATAATAATGGGTTGCTTATTAGTCAATTATGTGGCTCGGAGAAGGCAGAAGGTCGAACAAATTTATACATATATACATATATACATTAGCCCAGAAATGAAAAACCTGCTGCTGATAGGACTCGAACTCGCAATTCAAGCATAACAATCCATGGAATCTACGTTAGACCATGGGGAGACCCACACACTCACACACACACACACACACACATATATATATATATATTTTTTATTATTACTTTTTTTTTTATTATGGTAAACTACCTGGCGAGGAGAAACCCAGGAAGTGTCGAACTCCAGCCGACTAAAAACCTTCTCCCCTTGTTCTTCGCGATCATGATGGAAACCGCTCACGCAATATATATATATATTAGGCCGATATTTTATCGCTCAATACGAAGGGAAGCAACAACAACAAAAACATACAGGTGTTTCTTTATTTTTCGAGTAGTTCTCAGAAATGTATTAAAAATGTGTCGTAAAGAGCGAACATCGACTTTTGAGAGCGCGTTTACCCTCTAAACCTATATTTTTTAGGATTAAAAAAGGACGCATCGAAGAGAGCTACAATGTTGATCCTGTGCAATATTACGATATCTCTAACGGTTTAAAAGATATTTCAATTGTGGCCCGCATATATGGGACACCCTGTATGTGTATGTGTATATATATATATATATATATATATATATTTATAATATTTAATATAATATATAGGACATTACAATGCTGGGGTTCCTTCCTATAGGAAGAAACACGCAAAATCGTTGGACAGAAGGTAAGTAAAAGTTATTTATTATATTTGTAATATAAAATTATGCACATCAGTGTACTGATAACATGACTCGTGGTCTACTTTCACTTCAACTTACGAGGGTATTGTCAGGATTGGAGGTAGAATATAGATTATGAGTAAGCGAGTTTGTGGGGAATGAAACTTTCCTGTGGGATTTGTCAAATATTGGAGGGGATTATGAAATGCGAAGTTTGAAAGGTAATATAGAGAATTCAGGATGGTGCTGAGGCCTTCGGATTAGATTTCGGATTATTGGAGCAATGTTTGGCACCATTCCAAAGTTCAATTCCATACGTCCACATTGGTTTTAATAGAGTTTTGTAGGTGGTCATTTTATTCGTCGCGGTTATTTTGATGTTCTGTTCGGATGACTTCACTTTTAAATTTCTGCTGGTTAACTTTGTAGTGTGCGTTCTATGTAAGTCGCCGTGGAATAGTTACGCCACTGGTGTGCCATATTTAGAACATTCCGAAGCAGTTAGTTTTGACTTGTGAATGAATTGTTAAAATATTTCTTAAACATCTTACTCGATCTCGATTTACGAAATTGTGTCCAAAAAGTATTTTTTTTCTCACTCCGAAACTTATTAAACAGCATTTCCACGACAAACTATTGGATGGGTAAATCACCAAAATCTATAAAAAAGAAAGGAACTTGACGATTTGGACAACTTTATAGACTATGGAAACGCAAATCACATTTGAGGACTGAAAACAAGTCGATCCTTTACATATCACTACCGCTACCTATTTGGACGTACGCACCAGAACTGTGGGGAACTGCGAAAACATCGAACTTCAGACGTATCCAAACAGCCCAATCCAAAGTCCTAAGAACCATAGTCGATGCCCTATTCTACGTTTCCAAGCTCAACCTCCATAATGTCCTGAATAACCCACTCGTTAAACATATTTTATTATACGGATTCCAAACTTCCCAAGCTTTGATAAAGGTTCCATTTATCAAAATCCTGAAGTCTTCTCCTTATCGACCGCCACCCACCCACTCTCTCCACCAAGGCGACTCAGAAGATAGTGGCCCAGAGGTTTGCTGCAGTCATATAGTGAAGTATTGAGCAGGCTACTCAAGGTCAGGCAGACCTGAACTGCCCGCCGGAAAGCCGGTCTTCTGAATGTGTAAATATTCTGTCAGTTAAGACTGCTTAGGCGGCCGGAAAAATCAAATGTTCGATCATCCGGCCACTCAAAGGCAAGTCTGAACGTGTGTACGGCACGGCCGCTTGTTGGGACATCAGGCTGTCTGGTCAAACAGTACAGTCTAGTACTGATGTCGTTAAAACCATGTTGCACGAAAGAGAAAATGCCTGTTCAGAGCAATTTATCACCGTGAGCCGCGTCTATGACAATTAAAATCGAAAAACTATTACGACCGACTATTCATACGTAGATAATCGTGCCAATCCTTGGGAGCTAACTTCAATTAATTCAGCTTCATTCAAGTCACCTGAGAAAATACGCTCCTTTTTTCGACCAATCTTTACACCATCCTGAAAAGTTTTTTTTTTTTTTTTTTTTTTTTTTTTTTTTTATCGACACAAAGCGACTACCAAACCGAAAAATGCTAACGCGTCGTCGTCAGTAGTAGAGGCCATTACGATTGAGACTCAAAGATATTTCAGATTCGCCCAAATGTTTGGAGGCTGGTCAGTCTATCCAGCGACCGGCCTTCAGGTGGGCTGTTCAGTTCGAACTGACAGGCCTGTCTGACCGTATGTAGCCTGATTTTCCAATGGCTTTCCCTACATTCAAGTGCGTCAACTTCTGTGGCTCACCTATCTCTTTTCGATTCCACCTGGAAGCAGAAGAAAGCTTGTCGGTTTCAACGTCATCTGGACGTCCTTCTGACGTTAATCGAGGATGCAGTTAGGAGGCCTTGAGCACAGAACTGTCATATTGTACCATATCAGATCATATTACCAGATCTATTCATATACAAAATGTAATAGCAAATAAAGAAATATATTCATAATCAAAATATTTAAGCAAGTTCTGCGGGACGAGTGTTCTTTCTGAAAGTAAACGTGGTGTGTTTACTTTTACCTTCATTTAAAGAAATATTTAGTTGCCTTCATTCTGGGCGACCTAATGGCGCTGATCATTGAGTGACTCATGGAAAAGGTTAATGGAAATTAAAGACTCTTTCCTAGGCACCGGCTCAATTTAAGTTAAACTGGAATTATTCAAGGCGGGAATGTCTAATTACTTCCCTTTCCTCTCTGCCTTTGCTCTAATTAACCTGAGAGCGGGGTCCCGAATTGGTTTCTTCTAACTCTTTCGCTTACTTTATCTCCAAATCCTTGTAGGAACTAGTACAGTTTCCGCTCAACTTTTCTAGGATAAGTTTGAGTGGCTACGTGCATTGGATCGGGTGTCGTCATTCTAAAAAATGTCCGACTCGCAGGAACTGCATCATCTTAGTGCGGTTAGAAACTGCATAATTAAGCACATTCCGTAGAAGCGGAGTAGTGTGCACTGCATTCCTTAATAATTTGATAAAAATAAATCAAAAGATGAATAGTTTTGCTACTTTATGTTGGTGACGAACTGCTGACTCGATTAACAGCAGATACCGGATACACCGCCCATGTTCAGCGCCCAGAGTGGTAGAAGTAACAACCAATGCTCGAACAGGTTTGGAGGCTTCATTCAATTTACCCAATATAATACAGATTAAACCACATATTCTAATATTTTTTTTGTTCATTTTGAAAATGTGCCTCATTTTTTATATCCACCAATACCGAGTTTCGTTGCAATACAACACAAATTAATAAGTAATTTAGGTCCGGAGTTTCGGATGGACCGATTTAGTTTATTTTTACAGGACATTGACGTTTACCGAGTTTCATTGAAACATAAGAAAAATTACGATCGTTATGGGCAAATTAGTGATTTGAGGTCGGAGTAAATACCCCCTCAAGGTATACCGATTTTGGTGATTCATTCAATCGTTTGATGGGGGAAGGCTATATATATATATATATATATATATATATATATATATATATATATATATATATATACCTTCGGAAAGCGTTACAAGGTGAGATTTCAATTAAGGTTGAAATGATACACAGAAGAAAAGTGTGGTAAATAAGAAATAGGCTTATATCTATGTTATTAAACATATTGCAAATAAACAATTTTAGTTCTTATTATCTATGACGTATTTTCCGCTGAGTTTATGATTTGGGTCAAGACATTTGTTACGTAAATATAATGTGGCCTTCATTTGAAATTTAAAATGGTCCATTATGCAGAATGCCTCAGCTGACATGGATGACCCCCTGTAGATTCCAGAGTTTTGGGAATAACGAAATACCCCCCCCCCCGTGGGTCTTTGTTATGAATTATGAAGTGTCTGTTTATGACATTAGCGACCCAGTAACCCTCTCTTCTCCAGCGTTTTTAGCTTTGAAATTCCCTAAAGAATGAGGCATTTTTTAAGACGGATTCTTTTAGAAATTAAAAATATTAAACTACTTAATACCAAAAAAAAATTGTAAATACGATTAAAGCATTATTTTAAATCAGCTAATTAAATTGCCTTTAAAAGATGCAATAAGATTACACTCTTTTATAAATCAATCGGATGACAACATTCCACATGACAAAAAAGTCCAAAACGATGGTTGTAGTTTTTGATTGCTACGTTAAACCCTTTAAAATCTGACAAAAGCAGAGCTGTTCTGCCCTTTGCGGCAGGCCAAAGTCAGGTTACCTCACCCTTTTCAGACAGAACAAATTCCAAAATACAAAATATTTCACCTAAATCCAACTATTCTAAGCACCCAATCCGAAAATTAGTTAGAAAAACTAGTTTAATCCACTTTTCTCGAAAATGGCTACACATATAGCCTTGAAATTGGTTTCCCAACAGTAGAAAATCTATAAAACGTGCGAATTAGCCCAAATTAATTCACCTATAAACCTTTTTTTTATTTTTGACGGCACTCCGATATTTGGCCCATCAGTGCCGACATCCATGGTGCAGCCAAGAATTTTTTCAATGGGGCCCGAAATGAGAAGATTCCGTGCTCCCGGTGGAACCGGAACCCTCCAATTCCCGCATGAGATTCCAATGCGTTAGCCACTAGACCACGGGAAGACCCCAATAAAACTATTATGATCGGTTCTATTCCTGCTTGGAAATCTCTATTATAATCAACCAAAAATAAATATCTAAGGAAAACAAACAAAAAAAAACGTTCTAAGCAACGAATCAAACACTATCGAACTTTTAAGAACTTTTTTCCACCGATTTATATCGCTGCATTGAAAATTACGAACCGTTTTCATCGAAAATTTAATCAGCATTCGAATGGCCATCTTCCATTTCCTAACCGTTTCGAGATACATAGAAAAATATAGGGAAATTCCGAAACTGTTCATGTCTGTAAATAAACTGTTTATTATAATTCTTCCATAATTACAAATTAACCAAAATTTAAATATTTTGGTGTGGATACCTAAATATTACCCAAATTGATATTAGACAGGAAAACTATTTGTGTCGTTGTTTCTCGTAAACGATTCCAGATATCAATTTAAAAATGGTTTCATTCTTTTCTCACATTAGAAAATCTATAAAAGTGTACTTGCTTTGTATTCATGTATTGAGAAAGTCGTCTTAGTTACGAATGCTTTTAAATAAATAAATAAAATAACTATAAAAGTGTACATGTAAGCCAATTAAAACAATTAATTAATTGGCACTAATTTCACCCGAAAAAAACATTACTCGGTGGACGGATTCTGCTGGTTAACACACCTGACCTTTCAAATCAGACAAAGTATTTTTGTACATAATTTCTTCAAAAACCGGAACCTTCTTATGGCTGCTAGAGTGCAAACGGATACATAAATACCAAAAATAACGGATATTTTCGTTTCATATCGTGTCTGAAAAATGGATATTTCACAATGGCACCTCCGGATAGTTTTATAAAGTCGATGTCATAAGCGGGTTTCCTCACTATGGAGGGATGGAGGGAACGTGCAAAACCAGTACTTGACTGGGTTATATATCATTTATATCCCTAAGTTTGAGGTTGAGTACAATATATGATGTTTCAAGATGAACGGTGATGCGTCAGAGTTACAATTTCTCAAATTGATCGGAATTTATTGGAAGATGAGAAGAATATTATGTTAGGAATATCGGCTTGTAGGGAAATTCCTCGCCGTTCCTAGTTATGGGCCGAAATATACCTCATAACTCCCGAACCATCCTCATACCTGCGAATTCCCTCCTGAATGCGAAGTAGGGCCTCAAACCTCGTGCATATTCCAGAGGCAGAAGAGGAACTCTCATGAATAGACGAGTAACCTTTGGGATGTTACACTTTACTATCTCAGAATGGTAGGGATTCATCGAGTAGTGTTTTAACGCTGACAAACACCTTCAGCGGCGGTGTATTTGATCGGAAAGTGTTCCTTAAAGCGTAACTAAAGATTTTTTTTAAGATCTAGACCATTAGCGCCTAGTTATTTATAGGTTGGTATCTTTGCTGAGCACCCACCGTGGAAAAGGTAACTTTGTCAAAGAGCCTGTAAATGTTAAAACTCTCTGTCTACCACCTGCTACAGACGGGACTTGAAGCCGCATCTACTGAGGTAGGAATCGGTTGCGCTATCCACTCCCCATGGGTAGATCCTAGAGATACTAATTCCACTTATTCACTTATCAGTTGGAAGGTCAACCAATAAAACAGGTGAATTAATAAAAATGAGCCATCCAATACCGCGTAATTTGTTTCGGACTTTTCGTGCCTCATCAGAAGCCAAACTTAAAGCCCCAACGTAGCTCCGATAATGAAAGGTATAATTGCCTGCTGTGGCTGTAAATAGTTTTACATTTAGCCACTATTAGCTCAACCAATACCTATAGAGCAATTATTTGAAGTCCTAATGAGATAGAAGTTTAATTCCACTGTTTATTAACTACCTGAAGAAAAAGCATACTGAGTAGTCATTCGCAACCTGCACCGAACCACACTCACATAAGGTGTCGCAACACAACGCAGAGTAAAATGCAAAAAGAGTAATAAATGTTAGCTATCGAACGACAAAAGTTCAATTCCCTCCTTACTCTACACAAAAATATCAGTTGAGGTACCTTGCCGTCGGAATCAACTGATGAAATGCCTAATTATCAATAGAGCAATCACACTAAAGTATATTGCACCTAAGTGTTCGAAATGTAACAAACGACATAAATCTGAAGTGTGCGAGAATCCTAGCGAAGTACCAGCAACCTGCGCCAATCGCGAAGAGAACCACCCAGCTAACTACAAATATTGCGAGGTTTACGAAGCTCTTAGGATTCTTCATGCTTAAAGACAAAGACCAAGCGGCACATCTCGCCAAAACCAACAGAAGGTTCAGGAATCTACCACTAAATATGACCGACGCACTTATCCACAGCCAGCAGCCTTCTACATCATACCTCAAATGAATACTAGAAACAAATTTCTCTTATTGCTCCCTTCTCTCCTACAAACAGAAGAAGGTGAATCCATGAGGTCCCAATCCTTATAAGAACCACCAACTACTCCCACACATTAAAACCCGACAAAACCCACCTCTTTCACATCCCATATAAATATTACAAAAGATTACAGTACTAAGTCTGCTAAAGCTTCTCCAAACCCTCAAGCCGTTCCTCCCAAGCCTAAATCCCAAAATTCCTTCACCTAGTTTCCCTCATTTTTAAATAAATTGGAAAAGTTATTAACTCCTCTTATCTACCTCAAGACCTCCCTATTATAAGACATTCTTCCAATGCTCGTTAAATTATATCCACTAACCCCACTCGCTCACCATAATCCTATGAAATGCTAACGGAATTACTTTATTACGACACCAGCACGAACTCCAACGTAAAGAAAAGAACATTGACATCGCACTAATCACAGAAACACGATACACCACTTGCCCATCCCAGAATATCCCTCCTACTGGGCAGAGCATCACTCTGACCACTGGCATGAAGCTTCAGTAATCGTGAAAAACGTGTCTCATTTTTCGCATTCCATTCTCTCAACAGATAGCATGCCGGTACCCTAAATCTCCTCCATTTATTCCTATAATATAATTGTTTTCGTGTTGTATGAATCACCGAACATCCTGAATTCCTCACTCTGTTCCAACCCTTCGTTCCTCGCTTTCTCGTGGGGACTGATTTTGTTGCGAAACACCCTAGATGAGGAAGCCCTCTAACCAATCCTCGTGGCTGAATTCCTTACGGCATCCTTCAATCCCAAATTGAGTGCACTATTTCCTCTGATTCTCCCATAAATTGGGCTACCGATCCCAATCGTATTCCGGACCTGGACGACTTCTTCATCACTTCTGGCCTAAGGGCAATATCATACTCAGTTTAATCATTGATTGAACTATCATCATATCACTCGATCTTGTCCATGTCAACAATACTTTTCCTCTACCAGGATGCCGATCTCTCTCTCTGTCTGCAGGGCCCTTTAACTGAGAGTTATATCGGCAACAACTATATCATTTCATAAACCTCAATGTTCCTCTGAAATCATCTTCTGACGTGGACTAGGCTGTTTTGATGTTCACAGGACTGCACCCTGAACTTCAGCAGGTCAAGAACACGTCTTCCCTTCCGTCCGAAACCCCTACAACCAGATCCCCAATCTTCTAACAGCTAAGCGCCAAGCAAGACTGCGCCGGCCAAGGACCCGTTACCCATCCGACCACACTTTCTTTGATAGACTTACCCGACTTCTAAAAAGAGCTTATCTAAGAGAGAATAACTTAGTATCGAATTCAAATATGAATCATTCAAACACTATCTGCAATCACACACCTCGGATGATAATTCCCTCTGGCAAGCCCCTTGCAAAATCCTTAAATACCCTACTGCTCCCTAACCTCTCCAACGCAGTGACGGAAGCTGGGCCAGAAGCGATCAAGATAAGGCTATTTGCTTCCCACCTGGTAGTCCTTCTGAAACTAACTCTTCTCAAGTCCTCTTCCTCTCTCCCTTCCACCTAAAGCACTCAATCCTGCAGAAATAAAAAATATCACCTTCCCAGAAAAAGTAATATTGATTAAAACATCTTTTTTAATATTTAATTTTTTATTATATTAATTTTAATTTATTCTGGCGTTATTTTTTTAATTTTCATTATTTTAATCTATTAATTTTCATTTAATTATCGAACATGTTTTTATCTTTACTTTTCATTGGCAATGGTCATACAGAAATAAGGCAAAAGGAACAAATAAATAGAAAATAAACCATGTTACTATTTTTTTATCCTATTGGTCCGGTAGTGTAGTTATTAACGAGGTACTAGAAGCTAGCTGCTGCGGAGTTGTATTAATTATAAGAACACGAATGCAAATTAAAGCTAAGTGTAAATGCGAAGGAAAAAGCTTGCCTGGAGATTAGCCCAAGAAGAGCACTCTCCTTAACGATCAGATCTCCCTACTAAAAATGTTAGTTTTTTTTTTTTATAAATGTTTCTCTCTGTAGAAAGCAAAATACTACCTCTATTATTCATACGTCCAGTGTAAATTTAATTAATTTGGTTTATAACAACAATGTTTCTAATGAGCATTGCAGGATTTAAATCTGTCTTTTGTTGAAGCAACTTATTAAATAAACCATCATTCCATTTTTTTCTTTTGTGTATAGGCAGTAGTCAATAAATAAAAAAAAACTAAAATATACTCAATCGTCAATTTAATCCCTCCACAATGTTCATGTGCTGACCTTTACTGTGACATAGGCAGATGAAAAATAAGCCTTGAAAGAAGGAGAAATTTTGAGAAGTCAAGCTATATAGTTATAGTTCAAAAGCAGGGGCATTTTTCAACCATCAAACAATTCTTATTTATGTATTTGATTTATTCGAGAACAGAAACTACTCTCTTGATGAACCAGGTAGGTCCCGAAAATTCCAGTCATTGAGATTAACATTTTTTCTTCTAAAAGCCTTCAAGTTTTTTATTCCTCCAAACATTTCGGATTGTTGGAAGCCTGCATATTTTATAAAGAAATTACGTCCTACTTCAGGTAGAACGCTTTTAGGAGAGGACATATTGGACAAAAGGATGGAAAAATCATTTCCCTATAAAATATTCAGAACTAATACAAGCCGATGAGATGGGAGGAATAGAAAGCTAATCTGACTAAAAAGGATTTTACGAGGAATAAATTGTATATACATTATTTTTTTGTTACTTGGCTTGACTTTGCAGCGGTGATATTGTCTGAAGTGTGGTACATCCAGTTTCTTCTATCTGTCCTGTTAGATGTTTACTAAACATATATGGAATACTTAAAAAACAAAAAAAAAAAAAAAAAAAAAAAAACAAAAAAAAACAAAAAAAAAAAAAACAAAAAAAAACATGGATAGTCCGAAGGCTATGGAGATACACATACCGCAAAAAAAATGCGCCAAACCAAAAAGAAAAAGCAAGTCCGTCACTGAGGAGCTGCATAACTGAGCATATTCCTCAAAAGATGGGTAGTGTATATATTAATATATATAACCTTTATATTTGCTCTTTTATATTTGTTACGAACAGCCGACTCAAAAGTATAGCAGAAGCCGGATACAGTGTCTATGTTCAGCGCTCCTAGTGGTAGATGACACAAACAATGCCCGATCTGGTTTGGCGGCTTGATTCAATTTGAGCGTATACAGTTTAATCCCCAATTTCTAATGAACCGATTTAGTTTATTTTAAAAACACGTCTTTCTCTTTAGATAAACACTACGTATATCGAATTTCGCTAAACTGGGTATGGAGTAAACCCCCCTTCCCGTTGGACCGATTTTGGTGGTTAACGAACTCGCTCAATCGTTTGCTAGGAGAATGCTATACAACAAGTTTTCTGGAGACAAAACATAAACTCTGCCGGGGGTATCGAGTTAATAGACACACACTTTTATACATTTTAACGGCGTTCATTTTCGGGATCTAGAAAATAGAATCGATGAAGAAATTCTTTCATGCGTGCAACTTCAATAGCTACATTGCTAAAAAACAAAATAATGAAGTCCTTATAATCGTTAATTCGAGAAGATTCATTAATGTTTTATAGAATAAATCCTTCGGACTTCCCCATGAATGTTGTATTTCATGAGATGATTAACAGAGGCTTGAAGTTGCTCTAAGTAGTTTTGAATTTGAACCGAATTTGAATCCCTAAGTACTGCTGAGGAGATGAGGGCTTCTAGTAAATAAATTAGTAATGGTCAGTGATTATACAGAGGAGCTTTCAGAATTGTGAAACTCTTCACTAACGATGCTTGATCAAATTTAGATTTTAACTCAGTGTTACTTAATCATCCTCAAATTGCTAGTTACTTACTAATTCTTGAAGAAGAGAACTTCTTCCTGACAATACTTTAATACAACTGAGAAATGGATTTTTGTTTTAGCGGGTTTCCTACATTGGGAGAAACCTTGGAAGAGGAAGGGCAAGACAGGAAGTCCGGATGTTTGAAAATCGAAGTCAAAGTAATGAGAGTTTTTCAGGATAGTAAAGGCGAGTGTTTATTCTATGGAATGCTGAATCATAAACCTGATTCAGCTCATAAAACTTTGTCACTGTGTAGTAAATTGCTTGCGAACTTAGACAGTGACATCTTGTATGCGACGTCAATGGCTCTCAGTCGCTCCACTACAGCTCGCTCTGGATCGCGCCACACCTCACCGTTCCAGTCTGCTCTTAATCGCTGTTTGTGTGGTTTTACCCTTAGTATATTTGTTTTTTCATCATTAATACTATGTATTCGTTTTTGTTGTGTTGTATTGATATTTAATTTAATATTGTTTTATTGGTGATAAATTAAGATTGTTGAGAAAATGGGGTATTTTTGTGCGAAGACCACATCCAGTTACTTGTGAAGTATAACAGTGATATTAACCTTTTTATTAATAAATATTGGTTGCTGAAATATATTCTGCTTATTTTCATTTACGTTTTACAAGCCTAAAAGTATTACTTACAAATACAAGTTATCTATGGGTTAGTTAGAAACCATATTATAAAAATATAGTAGTAAAAAAAAGTTACTTTTAGTAGTGATTGCAGTGATTTTAAATACTTTTCATTTCTATATTAACTTTTAATTACTATATTTATATAATATGGATTCTAACCGCAGATAACCTGTAAAGAAGAAAATAGATAACCTGCAAAGAACCTCTAAGCTAATCCGTAAGTACCAAAATCACTGTTTAAAATCACGACAGATACTTCAAAGTAACTGGATGTGGTCATCGCAAATAGACCCACAAAATGAAAACATTGTTACTATCAATAAAATTTTCTTTGTTATTTATTGTTGTCGTTTTAGTTTTGACTAGAGTTTTCTTGATGTTTTGATGTAAATCCACAGTAATTTATTAGTAGTTATTTTTTTTTTTTTTTTAACGGCGCATCGACGTCTAGGCCATTAGCGCCTTAACGGCGCATCGACGTCTCGGCCAATAGCGCCTTGACGTCGCCTTGGTAGTTATTTATTCACAAAATGGTTTATTGTTGTTGTTCAATCTCATCTAGAAGTGGTGTATCCGCTTAGCGCTCATAATCAACTTTTTGTGATGGATGTGACAATTTCCATTTCTAAATAATTTGTGCGTATAATACCTATCTTATGAAGCCCGGATCAAGTTCCCCGTTCTTCTCGGGTTAATAAGTATGTGCAAAAATTGGAGGAGCTCATGGGCGTATATAGGAAATAATAATAATATAGGATTGGGAAAGGGGGGCTGGAACCATTTCCGGTGTATGGATTACTATCAATTTACAACTTTAAATAGTTTTAGCCAAGTAAAACACTACGACTCCTAAAATAAAATATGTTTTATGAGCTAAAATCTTATTTAATTTATTTTTAAAGGTTTTGTGACACATTTTGCCGGCGAAATCAAAATTTCGTTGCAGCCCCCCTTATAAACGCCCATGGAGCAGCTTTTGGAGGAACGCAGGAGCTTTTTACTGGCACTTGGCCATAATGTTTCATTGTGGACCGTGTCCTCTGTTTGAGGAGGAATTAAGGTTCGCAGTAATTCTGCTAGATCGCGTGGAGATGTGCTGTAGAATTGAAATAAACTCGTGATAGCAATCCCTGCGCTCTCTAAGAGTCCGGTAGATGGCATAGCAGTCCGCGTCTGAGTGAGCGGTTTCGAGTACTCCACGAGGCATGTCACTTCTTCTAAATTGAGAAAAAAGTTTGACAGTTATTGTTTTGTTAAAATATGACTAGGACTGTTTATTTGAGATTCATTTATTTTGAGATGGAAAATAATTTGGCTATATATTTACTAATTTAGCATCAACCGATCCTAATATCCCAATTATATATAATAAAATGTCCATGGGAGGGGCTTTAAATATTTTTACACGAAATAAAACAGAAAATTTAAACGCAATTATAAAACAAGGTACAATCTATCAGAACTCGCAAGAAATGAAACAAATAATAGTTTTTTGTTTTTTTTTTAAGGTGCGTCGACATCTTGCCCATTAGCGCCGACATCCCTCGTGCAACAAGAAATTTTCTCAACGAGCCGCGAGATGAGACAATTCCTGCCTCCGACCAAGGGGAGACCCACACAAATACGTAAATCATTCAGAATAATAAATAATATTTCATTCATTAGTCAGGTAATTCAATGACCAACGGAATATTTTATTTTTATTCATTATTGAATAAAAATGATTTATTTGAATGACAATTGTAATATAATAAAAACAGAGTTGGGCAAAAGTTAATTGGGAGAGTCCGGAAGTGAACTGGAAGTGAGTCAGATCGAACCGGAAGTGGCACATGGAGGGGCTTAGAGACCCTGAAGTAAATATGAGGGACCGGAAGTAAGCAGAAAGTGAACTGGAAGTACTCGGAAACAGCACTGATCCACCCGGAAGTGACCCAGGGATGAATATGGCGAGTCAAAAGTAATTATGGAAAAGTGGAAGTGAGCCGGAAGTGAACCATTATCACTCGGGAGACACTTGAGGGGATTGGCAAGGGGCTAAAGTAGGCCATAAAACACCATAAGTAGGGGACAATATAAGATTGGAAGTGGACCGGAAGTGAATTTAGAGGTGGCATGTTCGTTAAAATTCATAACGAATAAAAAATGAAATATAATAGATTATTCATGGTGAATGAATAATTGAATACATTTTAAAAAATCGTATTTAATAAAAATGTATTGAATAATGAGCCAAACCTGTTATCCATAAAATAAAAACTCATTGGATGAATAACTTAATCAATGAATAAATTCTTATTCAATAAAAATGTATATGAATGGTTATTGAATAAGAAATTAATTGAGTAATGCCCATGTGTTGTAGCACTGGTGACAACTCTACTGAAAAAAGTCCGTCTCGCAGGAACTGCAGCATATTAGCGCGGTTCCGTTCTTATCCCTAGACTCATTTAGAATGATTAAAATAGAAGCTGTTATTATTTTGGGTCCACATTTCTAGAAAGGTCTTAAATTTACGATCTTACCTGGGTCGGCCAACCCTCCCTAGGAAGGACCCCGCTAGGCAGTTGAAAAGCTATATCTTGGAAATCCATATCTCTAACATTTATATATATATATATATATATATATATATATATATATATATATATATATATATATATATTATAAATATGGCACAGGTCGAAATAATAGTACTCCATTTTATGTACTATTTTATTTTTGGCACGCCCTACATGTATCGTGGCCTTTATGCCTTTATGAAATCGTGGAATTAAATATATATATATATATATATATATATATATATATATATATATATATATCTTTATTCGAAAATTACACAATACACCCAGTATTTTTTATAATTATTTTGTTCTTGATTACATGTCTTGAAATACCGATAGGGAAAAAGGTACCTAAACCTATTTTCTTGAACTTTTAAAACAAGTTACATTTACTCTGAAAGTAGCTATTTACAATCTCTCTAACCATAAATTGTTTTTCTTAACCTGATTTATTATCAAATACATTATCCAACTATAAGATACTAAAAAATAACAAAAAATAAAAACAGACAAAAAGAACAATTCGAATAAGCGAAATCAATTACTTTAAAGTTTTAAGCACTTATTTCTCCGATTGACATCGCCTAATCAAAACTTTTATTAGAATCTTTTTTGTAGAACATATAGTAAGCTTTCTAATGGTATTCTTTTGTTTACCAAATTCTTAACCTTTTTCGAGATATTAAGGAAAATATACAAAGTTCCCAAAACTTTTTATGTCTGTTAATCAAATATTTTATTCTAACCCTTCCTTAACTCCAAACGTAACGAAAATTTCAACATATTAGTTTTAATGAAAGTGGAACATGGAGAAAATGTTTCAACTGAATCCCATGATTCTAAGTACCCAAACCAAAAATGGTATTCGAAATCTATTTTTCCAATTTTCTCAAAAACGGTTAAAGATATCGCCTTTAAAATGGTTTCATTCGTTTTCCTAGCCCAAGAAGCCTATAAAACGAGTACTTACAAGCTTATGAGGTCAAAAACGTAAGCGTTACGATTCTTTTTGCGCGAATTTCGCCCCAAACGCCATCTTCCAGTGGGAGGATTCTGCTGGTTAATGATCTTGACCTTTCAAATTGGACGACGGATGTTTGTACCAAATTTCATCACAATCGGACCATTAGGGAAGCCAGAAATGAGCGAACAGACAAATATATATATATATAAATATATATATATATATATATATATATATATATATATATATATATATATATATATATATATATATAAATATATATATATATAAATATATATAAATATATATATATATATATATATATATAAATATATATATATACAAATTTGAACCACCGTTATTTTCGGTTTCTAGGGGTTCTGAAACGCGAAATTTTCTAGTCGGCACTTCCGGATTGTTTCATTGTATCAACCTTACAAGCGGGGTTCCTCCCTATGGGGGAGGGAGGAACCGCGCTAAAACGTAAGAGTTACGATTTTTTTTGCTCGAATTTCGCCCCAAACGCCATCTTCCAGTAGGCGGATTTTGCTGGTTAACGAATTTGACCAAAATTCATCAAATTCGGACCATTAGGGAAGCCAGAAATGAGTGAACAGACAAATATATATATATAAATTTGAGCCACCGTCATTTTCGGTCTCTAGGGGTTCTGAAACGCAAAATTTTCTAGTCGGCACTTCCGGATTGTTTCATGAGATCAACCTTATAAGCGGGGTTCCTCCCTATGAAGGGAGGGAGGAACCGCGCTAAAAACGTTCATACATTTAATTTTCGACTTTTCACAAACAGAAGAAAACAGGACAACATTAACGAATACATTTAAAAAATGCCTTTTTGTTCTAGAAACATTTATTAAATCTGTACACGAAGATACAAGATTGAGATAACAAATTTAGAAAATACAATATTGTTGGTAAGGAAAGCTGATGCCTTTGGATAAAAAGGAGATAAACAATTGTATATATTTTATATTATCTTTATTTTTTGGGGGGGGGGGATTTAAAATTCTGATTGTTCTTATTAGGAATTCTGTAAATTGTATATAATTACTGACCTCTTCTGAGACACTCAATTACTGCAAAAAATGTTTTTTGTAATTATTGAAAATTATTTTGATAACAAACAGATGTTATAAAAATACCAAAAGGTAGAATTATTGTGGGTAATTCACAAGAAAGACTTATATTCAGCATTCGTTAGTTTTTAATTAGTTTAATTTCTCTTATACTTCTGATATAGCATTGCCTGCTTCCTTTTAAACAGAGTGTATTTCAAATGATTTGCTCGTTTTTTTTTTTTTTTTTTGTTTTTTTTTTTGTTTTTTTTTTAGTTAGAAATGGAAAAGAAGGAAAGGACACTTGTTCGATATTCCGTTTTTTCTCAAATAACTTTCTTATCCTTTGTTTTAGAAGACAAAGGATAGCCCTTGGCAAGTCAATTCTCTCCTCCGATTCCCACGCCGTATTTCTTCCCTTATCACACTCAAGAAACATTTGATAAAAACTTCCTTAGGGTTGAAAAAAAAAGATGTTGACACTAAAATATTCATTAAGGAAAGCTTGAATCTTATTTAAGTAAAAAGTTTAATTAAAGTATGAAGTGACGGTATGAATAAATTAAAGTATGAATTCACTCATTTGGTAACTTAAACAGAAATTATGTATGATTATAGGATTATTTATTAACTCCAATGGAAATCATAGTTGATTCATAGGATTATTTATTCGCTTCACGAGAAACCTTATACCACATTTAGGATTATTTAATGTCTATCCTACGATAGATAGTATTATTTATTAGTTTCGATAGAAATCTTATACGATAAACAGGATTATTTATTAGCGTCACTGGAGGCATTATAGAACAACTAAGATTCTTTATTAACTTCACCGGAAATCATAGTCGATTAATAGTATTATTTATTCGCTTCACCAGTAGCCTTATACCATATGTAGGATAATTTAATGACTATCTTACGATAAATAGTATTATTTATTAGCTTCAACAGAAATCTTATACGATAAACAGGATTATTTATTAACGTCACTGGAGGCATTATAGAACAACTAAGATTATTTATTAACTTCACTTTTAACCCTATACGATACGTAGGACGATTTATTTATTTCACCAGAAACCTTAAACGATTACTAGGATATTTGCCTGAAACCATGTACGACAATTATCATTATTTATTTGCTTCAACATAAACGTACGAAAAATGGGATTATTTATAAGTTTTACCAGAAATCTTATATGAAATACAGAATTATTCAATACCTTCATTATAAACTTTCCGGAAGTGCCGATTAGAAATTTTCACGTTTTATAACTTATATATGTCGAAAATAATGGCGATTCAAATATATATATATATATATATATATATATATATATATATATATATATATATATACAGGGTGTCCTTTTTAGATGGCCCGGCTGAATTTCTCTTGAACGGATAACGTTATAATAAAACAAAAAAAATACGTACTTCATAATTTTTAGTCTAGTTTAGGATTTTGACTTTTTTTTAGAAAACAAAAATTTTGGGGTACCCCAAACCCTATACAACTTTGAAATTTCAAATGGGATCCTATACTTTCCAATATATCATTTTAAAGGATTTTTTACACCGAAATCAATGGTGCAATCAGATTTCAATTTGGTCAATTAATAACAAAGTTATGACACAAAGTGCGAAACAAAATACATTTTGATTGTTTCGGTACTAATTACTTTAAACTGCTTTGCATTTCTTTTGTTACATGGGAAATAATTTGTAAATAAATAATTAACTTATTAGGTGTAATTCGTAATAATTGTTTCTTTTTAAGATGCAGAGAAGACACAGAATAAGCCCCTTTATGTTCGGTGAAGGTAGAGCTGTTTACATTTACTGATATTGTTTATCCAAATGGTCTTAAGTAAGCGAACTTTAATTCCTGGAAATAGATAACTATTACAACAATGCCTACATTCAGAATTAATCAGTTAGTCAAAATGAACCGAAGAGTGCAGATTTCCCGTGAGGGAAAAGTTGATATGTACCATTCTTTTATTGAAAGTGGTGGTATCGCTCGTTGTGCAGCTGTGTTGTACTCCCAGAAATTTCCCGCTCGTCCTCAAGTGAGCCACAAAACATTTATTCGTGTTGCTCTCAATATGAGGAGATTTGGATCAGTTGCTGATCGACCAAGATATCGGCAGCGAAATTTCGACGAGGAACTGGATATTTTATTGTATGTTATGGAAAATCCAAATTCTTTTCTCCAAAATACCGGAAGGGTTTTAGGTTTTTCAAAGAACAAAATTAGAGATGTACTACGGACTTCAAGCCTTATCGCTCTCATCTTGTCCAGGGGCTCTGGGACACTCATTACGACAGGTGTCTAACGTTCCTTGCACAAAGGTCGAGTTTGGTTGTTGTTGAAAACATGCTTCATTATATCCTATGGACTGACGAATCAAAATTCACCACTAACGGTATGTTAAATCGTTGGATTTTTCGAACATGGGCACAGGAAAATCCCAGAATCTCCTATGCTTGTCATCACCAGGTGGTTCACAGTATCAACGTTTGGTGCGGACTTCTCGGATTTAAATTAATTGGTCCTTATTTCTACCGAAATAATTTAAATGGAGCTCACTTTCTAAATTTCTAGAGAGAACAATTGCGGGCTTTACTAGAAGATGTACCTCTGCAGCATCGTCTAGCAGCCTGATGGGTGTCCCGCACACAATTCTCTGCAAGTGAGACATTACTTAAATCGGCACTACCGGGACCAGTGTATAGGACCTCACGGCCCCATCTGTTGGCCTCCTTGGTCGCCCGATCTAACTCCGTTAGACTTTTTTTTGTGGGGACATTTGAAACATATCGTTTATGCTAATCATAATCCTGCAACATCAGTTGAAGAACTGCACCAAAGAGTGGAAAATGCTTGTCGATTGGTCTCTCCTCAGTCCATCGCACTGAGCACCAACGAAGAGTGGCTAAGTAGAGCGAATCTTTGGATCTTCAAAGAAGGCAGGTAGTTTGAACATGAGATGTAGGTTCGCCAACCTCTGCAGGTACGATGGAATTTTTTTAGAATTAAAAACAGTTAACAAAATGTATTGTCCTTTTTTCGACCTTTATGCCATAACTTTGTTATTAATTGACCAAATTGAAATCTGATTGCACCATTGATTTCGGTGTCCTTTAAAATGATGTATTGGGGTACCCCGAAATTTTTGTTTTCTAAAAAAAGGTCAAAATCCTAAACTAGACTAATAATTATGAAATACGTTTTTTTTTGTTTTATTATAACGTTATCCGTTCAAGAGAAATTCAGCCGGGCCATCTAAAAAGGACACCCTGTATATATATATATATATATATATATATATATATATATATATATATATATATGCCTGTTCGCTCTCACATAGGCTCAAAAATATTCCAATTTTGATGAAAGTTGGACCAAAATACCTTGTCTAATTTAAAAGGTCAAGTTCGTTAACCAGCAGAATCCGCCGCCCGGAAAATTGTTATATGGGCGTACAAATCGTTGCGCTTACGGCTTTTCGTTTGTAGGCTTGTAAGCTACACTATTTATGGGTTCCCTAATGAAGGGAAACGAATGAAACCGTCTTCAAGACGACATCTGTAACCGTTTTCGAGAAAAGTGGATAAAAATAGTTTTTCAAACTAATTTTCGGTTTGGGTACTTACAATCGTTGGATTTGTTTGAAATATTTTCTACATGTTTGAAGTTCTACAAATCTAATATATTTAAATTTTCATTACATTCGGAGCTAAGAAAGCATTCGAAAAACGTTTTTGGATGGTGTCCATTCTGAAGCTTACTAAATTCTATGCAAAAGAGTTTGTCAAGCAATTTTCAATGGAGATCCATTTAACAGTAAAATGAGTATTTCAGTAAAGGAATTTAAGGAAATGAGAAACTTATTGGTGATGAGTGTAATAGAGGGAACGTTGAGAAGCCGGGAGAGTCATTTACGCTTATGATACTCTCAGATTCCTATTGTGGCGCCTTAAATCTTTCTTTTGTTTGAGATTTTAGATTATATTTTTTATTTTTCTCAGTTTGTTGTTTTTTCCTTCGTCCAGTATTCTTGCCATGTTTGTAGTATAGTATGCATTCTTTCGTGTCTTGTGTAGTCACTTCGTCTATGTCAGTATTCTGTTTTCTTGCAGCCAATTTTGATTGAATGTCTACACTCGGGCCGTCTGTAATATTTGTGAATATTAGTAAAAATCTGTGTAGTTGATTGTATATTTCTTTGACTATGGCTTCTCAAATCTAATACAGCTTGTAGAATGAACTGAGAATAAGACGTGTAATGGTTGTTAGAAGACGGAAAACGACCTACAGTCCAACAATAGTTTAAGAGCCTTGTAGGATTAGAAAGGAAAGCTGAATTTACTCCCAACATGCGAGGCCTAACTTCCCTAAGGCGCTCAGGATCTACTTAAATTTAAATGATAAACATTGAACTAAGCTTTGAAACAGTCCCGGGCCCCTAGAGGTTTCACGAGGAGCAAGTCCAACAATCCTCTTTGCTTTGTAATGAAATGAAAAACAATTATACGCCTAACAGAAAGTCAATAATACATAGAATTACAATGTCAATTTATTTATTAAATTTAGCTCTACGACTAATTATAACATACAATAGACCCATATTGGATTTCATAAATATATTAATTACAGAGATGTAAGAAACCATCAACAATCTATGCGCAAATTAGAATATCATACTCATATTAATAAATACTGAAAAAACGGCTACTAAAGAAAACAGTGATCAAATATTTAAACAGTCTATTTTTTAATTTGGTAGACAAAAATCAAATTTTAATCATTCACTAAAATCTATTGTACACAAGAAAAACTTTGCGATTTGGAGGGCTAAGTTCGTTAACCAGCAGAATCTTGCCTACTAAATCGCAAAGTTTTTTCATTTTGGATAACGATCATTTTTCAGATCATTTATATTATTAATAGCTGTTTTTTTTCAATTAAAGTCTTTTTGCATTTAAAGTATTTATTTAGAATATGCTCATCCTTAAATCATTTCTGTCAATGCTGCGCTATTTTCGTTTGTATCAATGCTTTTAGCGTGCTGCATAAATCTTTTATTCTGAACTGACGTACCAATATTACATTTGTTTAGATCGTTACAATTGATTTTATGTATATTGTATTTGGTATTTATTGGTTTAATCATGCCCTTAATATTATTAATAATATTTTATGTTTCCGGCTCACAGCAGGCTATTTAGAGGTTGATGATCATAAGAGAAATATCGTTTTATAGGATTCAAATGTTCGTAATTCTTGTTTATCCTTTGAACAGAAAATCATTTAACGCGATTTTTCTAATCACTGCGTTATTTATAATAAGAAAAGTCCAATATTTTTTTGTACTCACAGTTTTTAGATCCAACAAAATTATCATTGAACTCAATTTTTTCCCCCACGTATTTACTTCTAAATTCCAGCGAACAAACTAAAAACAATACGTAAATATATTTATGAAATACATGTACATTGCTTTGAAACTTGGTAGAGGTAGCGTAATATCATCTCTTCCAAAGAGTGGGAGTGTAACTTAAAGATTTCTCATCCCCAAACATTTTCTCAGCTGAGACGACGAATTGGAATCTTTTCATGCTCTGTCAATACAGACGTTCTATTTGCAGTGCTCTTCCGCTACCAGCACTTACTATCGACCAACGATACTGGCAAGGTGATATCTACCTTCAATAATCACCTCCTACCTTACCAGCACTTACTATCGACCAACGATACTGGTAAGGTGATATCTACCTTCAATAATCACCTCCTACTCTGCCAGCACTTACTATCGACCAACGATACTGGCAAGGTGATATCTACCTTCAATAATCACCTCCTACCCTACCAGCACTTACTATCGACCAACGATACAGGCAAGGTGATATCTACCTTCAATAATCACCTCCTACTCTACCAGCACTTACTATCTACCAACGATACTGGGAAGGTGATATCTACCTTCAATAATCTCCTCCTACCCTACCAGCACTAACTATTGAAGAATCGATAAAAAAAAAAAACAACTTATACTTTGCGCCATGATCTTCATTATTAAAGAGACTGTACTAGCAGAAAGTTCTTTAGATTAGTCTTTAAAAATTGATATGGTCCTGAAGAGATTTCCTTGGGAAACGAATCTTGTAGAACAAGTAAAAGCGAGAAGTACTTCACTGATTTTCTGCATATTACAATTTTTCAATAAACACTGTTTGGTCTTGTAATTTACAATGTGTTCTAATTAATTGCGTTTTATTAAACTATTTAATAATTAATATTATCTAAATAATAATTCAATTTTAAATATTTTAAGTCCTTAATTATCTTACTTTCCTTGTATTTCTATTAACAAGTTTGCTCATAAGAATTTGCATGTAGGTCGGCCTATAAGAAAACGGAATATCAGTCCAGGCAACGAATGCTTGAAAACAGCTAGGCTAGATTCCCACTACGGGTGGTGTATTCTTTGTCTAAAATAAATGGACGTTAAAATAAAAATACATAAATAACAGCATTTGTTATTTCTAGTCGTTCGCAGCAAAGTGCTAATGCAGTGGCGATTATCTGCTAAAAATAACAGATTTGCTAATTGCACCCATTATTAGTTGGCGTTACCAACCTAGCTCCTTGCTAACCTGATCAAACCATCTTGTCCGCGGTATTCCTTTCCTTCTTCTTTTCCTGATCAGAGCAAATTTCATAATTCTTTTCGGAACACTGTCTCCGTCCTTCTTTGCACATGGACACTGGAAGATCTCCATACTTTTCATACAGCTCTCGTTCGTATATTATTCTCCAGGTATTATTTTCCCGCATTGGCCAATCTTTTTAATATTTTTCTTTCAAAAGGGCAAAAAGTTATAATTCTTCTGCTATTCCGCTTACAACGGGACTCGCCATTCATAAGCATTTATCAATATTGGATTGATCAGGGTTTTGTCCTGCGTAGCCTTTGTGCCCTTATTTATAGTTTTTGATTTGAAAGCCTTAATCGAAGAGTAATGATTCCTCATATCAGCGAGGACTCATCCTTGTATTTCTTAGGAGGTGTTATTGTCGACTCTTGTAAATGTCACGAGCTACACAAAGCTTCGAACTATTTTAAAATTTCTAACCCTGAATTTCAATAAATCGATTGCATATCTCCTCCCCTGTGATCACATATCTCCCCCCCCTCCCCCCGGCACAAAGGCTACGGGCGAGGACTTTTGATATGTTCACCTTCTATCCAGCCTAAACAAAGTTACGAAGTCAAAAATTGTGTTCCAAAAATTTCCATCTATATCTGTTCGTTGACTGGACTGATATAGAATAAGTGCGTACGTGTATTTGTTTTCCCAGACTTTTTCAAGGTATGAAACCATACCTTATCGGAATAAAACTTACTTACGGAAAGAATTTAGTTAGAAATGTACAGATTTGTGCATGCAAATGTAGTTTTTACTTATACAAAAACTATGAGAATTTTTATATGAACATAGCATACCTGTGCTCATCCTTCGGGTTGGCAATGAACTTCGTGCACTCCCGCTTTTGGAAGGTGGCCTGCACCCAACTTCTCGCCTGCATCTAGAAACACATACATTTAAGTCGAGGTAGATTTTACTTATAGGGTATATATTTTTATATAAAATATATGTAGTTTTATCAAGATGCTACAGGGTCTCCCTGTGGTCCTGAGGCTAATTCCTTGGATTCAGAGAAGGTTTCGAGTCTCGCCTGCAATAGGTTGAATTTCTTTTCATTTCAGGGCCTGCTGCACTATTTTTAAAAGGGTCGTAACCTATACATAGCCCGGCGCTAATGGCCTAGATGAGAAAGCGCTTTAAAAAAAAGGAAAAGAAAATTAAGATACTACACGACCGAACCCCGATAATATCTACTTGTTCATATATTAATGATTAGATCGATTAACAATAGAAAATATTGCTCTTGAAGTTGAAGTCAGCACAATCTATTGGGTCCTTTGCAAACAAGAAGTGGACTGAAACAAGGAGACGCATGGACTCACTTCTCTTCTAAACAGACAAAGGATTCCCAAATAGAATAGAAAAGACATGCAACTTCTGATGATGTTGATACAATCAGCAGAACAGAGTCAGCCTTAAGAGGAGCCTTTAAAGATCTGAATCGATCCGATAGAACAGAAGGAATTAGGAAAAATTAAGTGAAAACGGCATATATGATCACAGGGGAGGAGATATGCAATCGATTTATTGAAATTCAGGGTTAGAAATTTTAAAATAGTTCGAAGCTTTGTTAAGCTCGTGACATTTACAAGAGTCGACAATAACACCTCCTAAGAAATACAAGGATGAGTCCTCGCTGATATGAGGAATCATTACTCTTCGATTAAGGCTTTCAAATCAAAAACTATAAATAAGGGCACAAAGGCTACGCAGGACAAAACCCTGATCAATCCAATATTGATAAATGCTTATGAATGGCGAGTCCCGTTGTAAGCGGAATAGCAGAAGAATTATAACTTTTTGCCCTTTTGAAAGAAAAATATTAAAAAGATTGGCCAATGCGGGAAAATAATACCTGGAGAATAATATAAGAACGAGAGCTGTATGAAAAGTATGGAGATCTTCCAGTGGCCATGTGCAAAGAAGGACGGAGACAGTGTTCCGAAAAGAATTATGAAATTTGCTCTGATCAGGAAAAGAAGAAGGAAAGGAATACCGCGGACAAGATGGTTTGATCAGGTTAGCAAGGAGCTAGGTTGGTAACGCCAACTAATAATGGGTGCAATTAGCAAATCTGTTATTTTTAGCAGATAATCGCCACTGCATTAGCACTTTGCTGCGAACGACTAGAAATAACAAATGCTGTTATTTATTTATTTTTATTTTAACGTCCATTTATTTTAGACAAAGAATACACCACCCGTAGTGGGAATCGAGCCTACGACCCTTGTCACGGAGTGCATGCCTTATCACTGACTGCCACTGGGCATAAACAGATGCTGTTGTAAGGAGTTTAGGCGTGAAAATCGTAGCAGATAGCAGTTAGTATTTAGCAGTTAGCTCTACTAATTCTCTTTCTCTCTGCCGAAACACTTGTCCTTCGAGCTGCTAACCTGCTAATATTATCTCTACGCTCGTCTTCCTAGCAGATAGCAGTTAGAATTTAGCTGTACCGATTCTCTTTATCTGTGGCGACAACCTTGTCCTTCGAGCTGCTAGCCTGCTAATATTATCTCTACGCTCGGCATCCTAGAATACAGCAGTTAGCTCTACTAATTATCTTTCTCTCTGCCGACACCCTTGTCCTCCGAGCTGCTAACCTGCTAATATTATCTCTACGCTCGTCTTCCTAGCAGATAGCAGTTAGAAGTTAGCTGTACCGATTCTCTTTATCTGTGGCAACAACCTTGTCCTTCGAGCTGCTAACCTGCAAATTTAATCTCTACGCTCGTCGTCGTATCTAAAGTGCAAAGAATAAAGAACTTACTCATAATAACTGTTGAATGTTAGGTGTAACAAAATTAATAAAACACAACCACTCTAACATCAATGTAATAATTGTTATTAATAAGGTACTTACGTATTAGCTCCACCACGTCTAGGGCAAAGATCTGGGCTACCTGCGCATAACTCATTGGAAAATATGGCCGTTATTTTAGGAAATATGGGCGTTACTTTGGGAAATATGGTCGTTATTATGGCGACAACATAATAGGAAGGGAAAAAAGACTTTTGAAGTCATGTTAAATTGTATTTCGCTCCATTTCGCCCGAAAAATCAATGATCTATATTATCAACGAGCTGGATGAACTAGAGTTTCGATATAAACTTGAGCGAGCGAAGCAAGAGGAAACGCATAGCAATTATGCCATTAATATAAGCGCTTCGCGTTTCCACTCGCTTCGCTCGCTCAAAGTTATATCGAAACTCTAGTCAACCAAACCCGTTGATAATATACATAAATGGTCTTTCCGAGGCCATATTGGCAAAAATTCAATTGACTTCTGCGTCTGCGCTGATGATCCCGATTTCTGACCCATATGTGGTGGAACTAATACGTACGTAACAATAATAATTTTAAAAAATATAATAAACATTTGACAACGGCCATAGCCATGTTGAGTGCACCGGTTCCCGTAGATCACCGAAGTTAAGCAACGTCGGGCGTGGTCAGTACCTGAATGGGTGACCGACCACGAGCTGTTGGCATTAGAAAAGGGTGGCAACCTGTAGATAGCCCGGCGCTAATGGCCAAGATGTAGATGCGCCGTTAAAAAAAAAAAATAATAAAAAAAAAAAATAAAAAAAAAAATAAACATTTGAAATGAATACGATTGACGATGAATAATAAAATGACTTGAGAAGAGAATGAAGCTGTACAATTGTACGTTTAATAATTTTACAAAAATAGGTTACCTTAGAAACATCACTTTCGAAAAAAGGAAAATCCCTCCCTATGGGAAGATGATGAGAACGCACTAAAAGCTGTGGAAGAATAAAGCCTATCCCGGCAGGAAAGAGTGCAAGAGAACTAAACACCTAATTAAAGAAAGAAGGATACCATTTGAGAAGTCAATCATTATTAGTTCTCACTCTTGGGGAAAGGAATCTCGACAACTTCCTGAGAAGGAGATTATTTTCGTTCAATAGCACTGGTATACAAAATTTAACGTCCTCTGTGCCTTTCAATTGAATACTATATTTTTATACTGCTTTGAGGATACTGAATACGATAACAGGAATATACTTTAGCGCGGTTCCTGCCTCCCTCCATAGGGAGGAACCCCGCTTATATGGTTGACCGCATGATGCAATCCGGAAGTGCCGACTAGAAGATTTTACGCTTCAGACCCCCATCTGAAGCGTAAAATAACGGTATCTAAAATAACGGTGGTTCTAATTTGTATGTATATATGTATGCTATGTATGTATTTGCTATACGCATATATCAAGATGGCCCTGTGGTATATGTGTATATATATGTATATATATATATATATATATATATATATATATATACATATATATACATCGAAAAGTTCACACATATATATGTACGAAGAGGATTAGAGTTTTGAGAAGTCAATATTTTGTTCCGTTCACTTCACTGAAAAGAAATTTGAGCCCGGGACGAGTGAATAGATTATTTTGGTTCCATGAACATATGAGTAAACAGTCATTAAAATAATAATAATAAGGCAGAGGGTAATAGATACGCTGGTGTGTGGCTTCATCCAGCCACTCCTCCCTTCTCATCTCGAGGAAAATTATTCCGCACACTCAACACAGGCAGTACACTATAGATACTTAAGGTCTTCCCAGGATTTCCTTCCATTGGTGCTAATCCTGTCAGTAGGTAAACACGCACTAACCATTTATAATTGTGAGTTTATAAAATAAAATATTATGTCGGTTAGGAATGCATTTAAATACGCCGAAATAAATTCTAATCTCAGGATATTAAGAAATCTAAGGCCGAAATAATAAAAAAAATTATATATAGGGAAAATTTAGTATTATTATTATTTAGGATGTGAAGCAATCAACCTTCACATCGCATTGTGGAAAAAACGTCGTCAGTGGACTGTGGAATGAACCAGAGGCGTATATAAGGGGGGGGGGGACGGACTGCACCCCCATCCATCGGAAATTGGTAAAAATGTGTCATAAAAACCTTAAAAATAAATTAAATAAGATCGCTTGGATCATAAAAAATATTTTTTTAGTTGTAATTTTTAGGTGTAACTATTCCAAGTTCTAGATTGTTAGTATAAAATTCTTTGTTATTTTTATAAAATAAATGAATAATAAAATAATTATTCAAATACATCTGCGTATATTTTCATAAATATCTCGAATACGGTTGGGATATCGTGGTAAGTGGAAGGTAACCATTCGAAAGCGTACTAAATTCTCTACATAAAAGATACTGGAGCAATTTTTGTTGGGGCCATTTCAATCGGAGAAATAAGTGCTTAACACTTCGAAATTGTTAGTTTTGTTCATTTCATCGGGGTTTTGTCTCTGTTTACCGAACATTAAATTGGTTGGTTAATTTTTTAAATTGCATTTATCAGTAGAATGAGAATTTTAGTAAAACAAGGTAAGAAAACTAGAGACATTGTTATGGTGTTTCCAAGAGCGAATGCTGTGAAAGAAGATGGTGTAATTTCCGATTAGGATACAATCAGTTTCCTGTTGTGGCGCTTAAAATCTTATATTACTTCTCTTTGAGATTTCAATGTATGTTTTTCACGAAAGATCACTGATTCTATTCCTTTACTAATGGCACTGGGGGTATGAAGGGAATCGGACTTTTTAATGATCAGATTAAAGTTTCTTTTTAAAACCCCTTAAGAAGGACTTTTCTCCAGAGCGCGGCACTATGTAAAGAGTGCACGTCGGCGTGTAAAGTCCTATTGTGCTACTACTGTAAAGTTAGTTGAGCAACTACTTTTGAAGGAGGAATGTTCTGCACAATAGGACTTTTTGGCTTCAGTGCACTCCTACAAGATTAAGCTCGAGAATCCGATGTAATTTTCAACTTTAGAAAAGTTCACTTAACTCGTTCCTGTAGCAAGTTGATTCTGTGCTTTATATGCAGTCTTGCCAGACAATTCCAGGTATCTATCGTGGCGAGTATAAATGATTAGAACGGATTTATTTAAAGAATACTTATGTGTTCCTATTTTCTACCTGAAAGAAACTCCTGAATCATGATCTTCAATTAGAGGACTTCAGGATGTCTGCTTCTTTCGCTTAAAAAGCATCATTTATCAAATTCATAATAAATGGATGGCTTATTCTGGTGAAACAGGCTTTTAGCTGCTTGAGTCAATATTTACAGTTTGTTGAGCTGGTTAGGAACGCAGATATGCCTTGCTGCTTGTAGGTAGGTGGATAACATTATCAGATTGGAACACCTGCAATTGTTGGAACACAGCCAGATCCGCCAAACTATGGGTAGGTTATATTGAAACCATGCTGGGAGGAACTGAGGAACATGCCAAGTGCAGAGATTATAGATTACTGACAGCCATCATCACAAGATACTGTGTTTTCCTTGCCAAGAGATCAACTTGCCGCTTTGTAATTGGCGTGGACGAAACTCCAGCGCCTGTCCTATATCCTATCAGATGACGTCAGCTTTTCCGACAAAAATCAACAAGAACTTTATGTTTAGTTGAGCTTATGTAAGTTTGAGAAGGAGCTTGGACTCATTTGAGAATTTAACGGGCAGCAAAATAGAATTGTTTGGCCACTGCACTCTTCAAGGAGATTCTGACCTCCATAAACCAAATTAAATTTAAATTTTAACGTCCATTTATTATTAACTAGGGATTTTAGGACGGGTTATCTATAGGTTACCACCCTTTTCTAGCCAGGATAGGGGTGATGCCTTTTCTTTTTTCGAAAGAAAAGCCACCACCCCTAGTGGGAATCGAACCCACGACCTTTGGCACGGAGTGTTAAGTGCTCACGCCACCATAAACCAATATGTGGATGTTTTAATACCTTTACCAGTGTATCAACAAAGGTTTATGGTTTATTTTGCGGGCAGGGCACACACGAGTTGATTTTATCCTTTGAAGGTACATCAGCCAGAATGCGTAGTTTAGCTTGGAAGCAACAATTTGTAGCTCATTGTGCTCACAAGAAACTCAGGAATTGCTTGTGGGGCTCCGACGTATCATCAACAGAATTTATGATTCACTGCGCTGACTAAAAACACAGGAATTGCCAACGAGTTTCTTATTAATCATCAACCAGAATTTATGGTTCATTGTGCTGGCAAGAAATGCAGGAATTTCCTGTGGGCTCTGATATGTGATCAGCCTGAATCATGGTTCATTATGCTGGCAAGAAATGCAGGAATTTACTGTGGACTCTGATATGTGATCAGCCTGAATCATGGTTCATTATGCTGGCAAGAAATGCACGAATTTCCTGTGGACTCCGATATGTGATCAGCCTGAATCATGGTTCATTGTGCTGGCAAGAAATGCAGGAATTTCCTGTGGGCTCTGATATGTGATCAGCCTGAATCATGGTTCATTGCGCTGGCAAGAAATGCAGGAATTTCCTGTGGGCTCTGATATGTGATCAGCCTGAATCATGGTTCATTGTGCTGGCAAGAAATGCAGGAATTTCCTGTGGGCTCTGATATGTGATCAGCCTGAATCATGGTTCATTGTGCTGCCTAGGTACGTAGTCATCGCCAGAAAGGTTTGATATACAGCAAATGAAATTAATGATTTATTGTACTTGCTGGCCATGCAGCAATTACCAAAGGCGCTTTGATAGTACGTCATCCAGAATTTATGGTTCATTTTGCCAGCTGGTGGGTTGAGGTTGGCACAATTGTGGAGCACCCGACTTTGGTTTCGACGACCCGAGTTCGAAACTCGGATGTTCACTTAAGAGTTATCTTAACGTCGCCGTTCGATGCTCGGAGTTGGAATCCTAATCGCAACCAGGCTCGCACAGGCTTAAATAAGTACCTTCAAAAAAGAAATCTGGTGGCCGGAGCATTGTAGTAACCACACTGTCTCACTAGTATTGAATCAGATGTCCCTACAGAATCTTGCCCTTGTGGGCCTTCGTGGCGTGTTACGGGGCTGTTTGCACGCTTGGGCCGCCGAGATTGTCTGTGGGCGTTGGTATTTCATCAGTTATTGAAATATACTTAGTTTATTGTGTTCGCTAGGAATCCATGGAATACCTGCTGCCCTGAATGGCGCATCAGTCAAACTTTATGTTCTTATTATTATTATTTTTTTTTTTTATTGATGTTAATATCTTTGTTAATTCGTCAACCATAATGTATGGTTGGTTTTTTTCTAGGGAATTTCGTGTGGAAATGTTACAATATGCTTTTCTTATGGTGATGGTAGTTCTTATATTCATTATATCATGGTATAATTGATTTGTTAATGTGTTATAAAGGTTCATTATCCCAATACCCACAAAGCAAATAACATGTTATAAGGTTAGGACCGAGTTGTTTCCACTTTGTTAGACCCTTCCTCCATAGATATCAAGAATCATACCTCGGATCTTGAAGGCTGCTTCAGCAGAGAAACGGAATTTCGACTAAATTCAGGAAATCCTTCCTCTAAGGGCCTGTTGTACTCCTCTTGCTAAAAACAAAAAAATAAAGTAAATAAAAGTTTATTTAGTCAAATGAAGTAACGAGGACATAACACATGATGTAATACGGTTTCTGGCGGAAAAAAATTACAAAAAGGTCTATGACCCTTTTGGGGATTATAGAGGGGCTAACAAATAGCCCTGTTATTCATTGAGTGATTAAAATTAAAATGAAAAACAATTCTGACAATTTCAAAATATGAATGAAAAAGCAAATTTCAAGAGAAATTCCAAGAGAATTGGTGGTAATACTTCTGGTTTCAATTAGCCAAGCAGCTGCCACACCGGTATATACTTATTTTGTGGGAGCTCATTTTATAGCCTCCACATCCAGCCTTTTTCCTGTGCATTCTATGTGAGACTGATACAGCTTTTATATATACAGAGTGTCCCAGCATATGTGTCCACCCCCTTTTCTTCCTAGAGTTGTTGGAATTTCGAAATGAAACTTGGTAGGTCATAGTTATGTTGCATGAAGTTTCTTTTGAAGGTTTAGTTGACTTTGTAACATTCTCCAGTTTTTCTCCAGCGCATCTAACTCTTGAGATTCCAATGGCGGCAGGTATTTTTTTATAGCAAATTCTGATAGAAAATTTAATTTTAAGACTAATTTATTCCGAGACATCTTTTGATCCGACGCATCGTTTGCGCGTAAAACGCATAAAACTGAAAAATATCGCCCTTTTGTAGACAAATTCCTATTTATCACTGAAACCAAGCCTTGTACGTAAAAACACGTCTATGGAAACGTTGAAGCCTATTAATTTTCCTTTCAGATGATACCAAGATCAAAGTTGTAGATTGAATATTTAACGGGATATTATAAATGAAAACATATGTTGGGTCGATTTAACCTACTCCAACTAAGGTGGTAAGTGGAAGTTGTGTGTTGCACGTACCAGAGATTTTTTACTTATTCTTTTTGCCATATTTCTTCGGTAGACTATGAAAACCAGATTTTTCATTAATTTTCAAAGAAGACCACTGCAAATTGAGATATATATACATATGTATATATATATATATATATATATATATATATATATATATATACATATACATATATATTTTGGTTGGTCACACAGCTTCTTACTCCAGCGGTAGTGTTCTTCTCGTGTCTATCCTGCTATATTTTGCCGGATTTCCCTGCAAAGATCTAATCACCAAGGATTATAGCAGGATATGGAAAAGAAAAACACCACCGGTGTAGAGCTAAGCCGTATCACCATCCAAATAAAATAAAAATAAATTACGAATTAAAGAAACAGTGCACCAGGAACAGTTTTCGAATAGCATTGCTGTTCAGTATTCAAATAAACCCGCCTTGCTCCGTATTTTAAAATTCGCGCCTTGTGTGTCGAGCTCACATGCGCCATCATGATTCTCAGGCGGAGAAATAATTTCTTAAAACGTCGAAAGTGTTGGTTCTATGCGTTTGGTATCCTTAGTGTTTTATTGCTTATTGTCTTTATAATTGATTTTAGCATTTTAAATGAGGAAGGGATTTCATTTGTTTGTAATAGAGCCTTCTGAGCTTAAGTCGAAGTGGCCAAGAGAATAATGTCCGCAACTTTCAGTTTATAGTAGATGAAGGTGCCTAAATCTCAGTTATCTTCAAGATTTTATGAGAGTCGGTGTTTTTACGAAATATTAAGTACGTCTATTCCAAGCATTCTGAATGAATCCAGAGATACGATGTTATGGAAACACGCTATGATGACGCAGTTTCTGTGAGTTGGACTTCTAGTTCTTTTATTTATTTGAATATGTTATTTTATTAATAATTAATCATTAAATGACCCTTTGCTCAAATTGATAGAATTATCGAATAAGGCGGAAGGTCAATAAAACTACGACACACACTTTCACGCTTTTTATTTTCACTTCCCTACATGTTTCGCACCATTTTGGCGCCTCTTCAGGGGAATATGCCTCCCCTTGAGGAAGAGGAACTTCAGCCTCAACTTGAGGAAGAGACCCTTCTAGGCAGTCTAGACGTGGCCCTGCAGGTGGAAGGTTTGTCTCCCCTAGTTGAGGCTGAAGTTGTGTTTTAAATCATATTCCCCCCAAAGGCGCCCAAATGGTGCGAAACATCTAAGTCAAAATAAAAAGTGTGCGGCCTAGTATTATTGACCTCCCGCCTTATTCGATAATTCTATATGTTCTTTTATTTACACTTTGGTTACTTTCTTTTGTATAAATTAAATCTTAAAGTAATTGAGGATCTCGACTGCGGTTTGAGGTACACTGCTCATCTTTGCGACTAGGAGATAAACATCGATGTAATGTGATGAGGCGGAGACCCTCTTCGGTTCAACAGCTTAATGCGACCCTCGGTCGTTTTCAGAAGTAATTGCCACTTCAATTCTTCCGAGCTCAGCAGGTAGATGAGAATTTAGAATTTTAACACCCTCCTTCTAATTAAATTCATTAGGTCCGTATCTTTGGAGAAATGTCTAAAGTCAAATAATTGTATTTGACATAGGGTAAACCAGACAGTTATTGACACCCTTATGACTACATTTCTGCGGCGAAATTAAAAAAGAAATACTTTTTATGATGGGATCGAACTGAAACTTGCTATAGCTCGTCTTTATCTATCCTTGTAAAGACTGAAGGTGTTTTTTCTTTCAAAAGTTCAATTCATTTTAACATATGGCAATAATTATGGTAAAAAGTGCAAAAACTAGTTATTGACACCCTCTGGATGGGTTATTGACACTACAGTTATTGACACCCCTTGTACTCTTAACATTTTTTTTTTCTTATCCTATAATAGGTCATTATAAGAAAATAATATCACAAACATATCATAAACTTTAATGTAATATAAAAAACAATTAAAATATGTCTTATTTTTTAACATTATGAATATAACTAGTAAAATTTTTTTTAAATAAATAAAAAATGCTTGTAGGTATTATGTAACATGAAATAAAATAATAAATTTACATTTCATCATCTTCATTTATATCTTCATCAAACTCAGGATGTGACACGCAAGACAAACAAATTCATTAGACTCGTCACTTTCAGGGATATGTTCATATCCTTTCAAACATAATGAACTATCAAAATAAATTACCTCTAAAATATTGCCACATTTGAAACATAGGGTTAGTTTTTAGTTAGGTCTGTTTAATTTCCATTTTAGGAATTTTACTGTTGTTTTCCCACTCCAACCTTTTTGCTTCCTTTTTTTCTGAATTTTTTCTTTTTTCTTCTATATTAGCTTTCAGGATTAGTTTTCATTGTTTACTTGTGACAAATCACATGTGATGTGAAAAATGAATAATTTGAATGTTCTTTTCGGAGATTCGGGCCAGTATAGCACTTAAGCCAAGGACGGCTTTCGTTGCCAGATGGACCAAACTGATTCCCTTTGGATATCCAGGAGGAGTTGTTAAAAATAAATATGTGGCAGGCATAGTTTCAGGGTGTGGTATGACTTTCAGTACCTTCTTGAAGTCCTATGGTATCTTCATTTGGTTTTGAAATGACGATCTCAAACCACTTTAAATATTAGCTTCAGAAACACGTGCGTTGGCCCCAGTAACGGCTTCGGAAATCCTCTCTGTATGGAGAGGTGCCTTTGTAAGAAAGCCTTGTACCAGCCAACACCAGGACAATTACCTTTAAAGGGAGGGCTCATATTTTTAAATTCAATAAATTCTTTTAGGGATTGCAAAATACAAGTTTTTATCCTCAAGAATCCCTTTTTCGCACATTTTTCTATCCAAGCAACTAGAGTTAGTTTGTCTTAATCCGAAAGAATTTACCGTGGTCCAAACAATGATTTTACAAATTTGTCGCTTAATCTGAAGTGCAGATTTGATTAAATCCTTTGGACGCCGATTTAATGGAGGAGCCATCCTTTACGGCCTTCAAGGCATTCTCTAAATCCTTCTGGCTATAACTGAGTTTCATAGAAATACTAACACCTGTTATAGACACAATAGAATCTTTATTATTAGGAATTGACAGTGTCAATAACTAGTCATTGAACCCAAAAACTAGTAATTGACACCCCATGTCAATAACTAGTTACACTCGAATTAAAGTTAAAAAACATTGCCGATTAATCAGGAAGATTAAATAATTAAAATTAAAACAAAACCATCAATATTTAAAATAAAAATCATAATTTAGTTATTACATGGGGTGTCAATAACAAAATACTTTGGAAAAAAATGACCAGTTATTGACTCCCCTGCACAATAATCATTAAATTGATTATTTTAATTTAAAACCACTCAAGACACTTCAATTATACATTAACAAACAATATAAAGTACTTAACTTTATTGCAATGAATGTAGGAAGAGAGTAGGAACAAAAAAATTGAATGAAAATCCTTGAGGAAATCATAACCTTGTAGCCATTAACTGGCTATCAACTCAAGTCTTGGAGGTATTAATTTTAAAGCCTTCCCTGTGGTTGATTTTTCAATCAGGTATATCATAGATGACTTAGAGGGCCCTTCAAGCATTAGTTTCCTGTATTTCTTAAAATGAAATTAGGACTAGTTCGCTTATTTCTAAAAGTCGAAGTTTGGGGTGTCAATAACTGTATGGGGTGTCAATAACTGTCGGGTTTACCCTATCTTCTAGAATGGTCCATCAACTTACTGATGAATTGTGTAAGACTTGACTTACAATTACAATTATTACAATTAGTATAAAGGTAATTATTTCATGATAGATGAGTGTTAGTGATGCGAAGGTAGAATTTGTCAGGTTTCGGTCGTGGTATCTTAATAAAACTACATTTTTATAGGAAAATTAGTTGTATTGTTTGCTGACGTTTCGACTTGAAAATTAAGTCTTCATCAGGAATGATTACACAGCCGGGGCGCATAGTTCTCCATCTTATCATCGCCCTGATGAGGCTTGTATTTCACGCCAAAACGTCGGCAAACAATAAAACTTATTTTCCTTTTTTTATATTTTTCTTAGCTGGATTTCTTCAATATACTCGATTGCCGAGTATATTGTCGGTTAACATTGAAAAAGTTTATTCTGTATTTCAACAGATTTGTTTAGATCGCTCTGAAGACGTCAGAAACGAGTGGAACATTTTATTATTATTTTTTTTTTTTTTTTATGGCGCTTCGACGTCCGAAAATACCACTGTTGCGATAATATTTGATGCCTGGCTCAAATGTACGTATCCCGGAGCATGAAGACACATTTTTAATACAATTGTGGTTCAAAATCCTTAATTTTAATAATAAATAATTGATTCCCCTTATATTGTTCCTATTTTATATTTACCGATTTTGAATTATAATTTGTATGCTTGAGGTGGAAATGGTCCTTGAATTTCAAACCTTCGTCAAGGGTATAAACAAGATGGGGGGAAAAAATTGAAATTATATATACATATATCAAAGAAAAAAAAAGGATAAATAAATACATAAAAATTAGTGATATGAAAATATGATAATTTTGATGCATAGAAGGACCCTTTTTTTCGAAAGCGTGATTTCCATGTTAATATAACATTTGTGGTGGGAAAAGGTCTTCGATTTGACCTACATCATGATAAGGGACAAAATTTCCTGTAAAATAAAAAATACCAAAATAGTGAACAATTCTAAATAATAGGTGAACAAAGGTGCAAATGTTAATAATAATAAAATGTAAATGTGGGCAAGTTAAATAATTATAGAGATCTTGTATATAAGGGAATTATTTTTGATTAGAAAAACTGTTAACCTATGTTGTGGCCGGAAAATTCTCTAGTAGACACAAACAGCATTTGTTAGAGTTTGTTCAATGAAATCCGTTTTATTTTTCACTTTGAATGCTCGTTCTTAGGAAAAATAAAACTCTGTCAGTGTTGTAGGAGCTTACACAACTTATTTTTTAGGGTCACTCGATAGCAGAATGGATTTCGGATATCAACGAAGGAGAAGAATGCAGCTCTCACGTGGATTGATTTTTTTTTGCAATTGGCTCGCAAAAGACGATTCTTCGTTCACCATAGGTGTTAAAAAACGGTGAAAACCAGTAGACCTAAAGACATAAATGGCTACACGACTCAATGAGCCTTAAGAAAACCATTCACACCAATAAGTGGATCTGCACTATTGAGGGCTAATCTAGCATCCAGGTACAAAATATATTTCCTGGAAAATGTAGCGTTTACTTTTAAAGAATAAATAATTCAGTATTATCTTGAGCATCCAAAACTCAATCGTTTCAACAGAAATGGTTGGGACTCGGCTAAGAGGAAACGTCAGTTTTTTATAAAAATCTCTAATTCGTTTCACACGCTTTTTGGCCGCCTTCTTCAGCTAAAAAATATATACACACAATTAAAAACTGCAATAATCACAGAAGTAAGCAAAATGTTATATAATAAAAATAGGTTATGAAAAAATGTAGTTTATGTGCATATTAGGTAAACAGAGGTTCTTATGAACAAACTGATCAGAAGTCTTATTCGGAACTCAAAGTATGCAAAAACAGGGTCCCTGTAAAAAACGTTTCCCTGTTCTTATCTAGGTTCTGTATGCAACTACTGATCAATTCATTGATAAAACCTTTGTTTAGTTAATATGCACTTTAAAAAAATTGTTTTATAGCCTTTAGTCATGATGTAAAAATGTATTGTTTACTGTTATGATTATTCTCATTTGTAATTGTGTATATTTATTTACACATATAGATTTTTCTAAGGTTTTCTCTTAGCCGATTCACAACATATCTGCATCCCATTTTAAACTACATTTAAATAATTATATAAATTATATCCAGTAACAATAAAAGTAAATTTTAAAATAAGCATTTTTCCAGTCAAAAATACTTATATATATATATATATATATATATATATATATATATATTTACTTACCGGTGGTAAGAGGACCCCTTTGGCCTGCTTCACCCGCATGGAGACCCTGGCCCGGAACCCCTGAAAAAATACACAAAAGCTAACGTAAAAATAACTCAATACAATATGGACATTTTTACAATGCCTGAAAAGAAGTAATGATTCACAGAAATCTAAGATTAACATAGAATTGTGCTGGTTCAATAAGTTGTGCAGAAGAAGCATGTCCCGACTTGTAAAAATGTATGCTTTATTAATTTAATTTATTCGTATTTAACTAGTTGCTTTTTTATTTAATTAGTTTCTATTTTATTTGCTTCGTTATATACATATATATATATATATATATATATATATATATATATATATATATATATCATTAGTTGTGGTTTATTTAATTAATTAACTTTAAGTTTGATTTTATGTTTTGAATAATTAGTTTATCTTACAATTCAATACAGGATTGATTGGAAAGTTAGTAAAGATTTTGAAAATAAGATTTTATCTTAATTCTTTCAATTTATAATGAATAAATTAACTGGCTACTTTTGTTTAAGTACATTTAATCCTCAAATTATTTGTTGGGTTTACATTAGTAATTTGTCTTTATAAAACAAAGGATGACTGGCGACGATAAATGGATTCTGCACGAAGACACTGGCTTGAAAAATCAAAGGGATTGCCTGGGACAGGAACGGAAGCAACGTGAGAGGCCGGCTTGCTCTAAAGTTGCTGGGTTGGTTTGGGTTGGTAGTTTAAGGGCAGAAAACTGCTTGGTCATCACCGCCTAAAGAGTATAGTTAAATTGTGCGAGTTTAATGTTAGGATGGAGAGTGTTTTCAGTATTGTCTATTTGAGACAGAGTTGTGTTTCTAAAATTGTATTTGTTAGAATTTTGCTTTGTAAACAATTTTTATTGCATAGATATTTTTTTTTTTTTATAATAAAGCGTTTATTAACATCTGCACAAATAATATAGTACATTGGTTAATTGTGATAAATAAAGACATTTTTATGATTTCACATAATGAGATTACAGAAAAGAAAAAAATAGTACATACTTAAATTATTAAAAGAAAAAAGAAAAAAAAAGATAAATAAATAAATAAAAGGGGAAAATATAATAAGAATTAATAATAAGAAAAAAAAACAATAAATGAAATGATAAAATATAATTTAAATAGAAATTTGGAAGGAGCCAATCATAATTGACACTTCCTAGTTAAACGCTTTTATTTGTCCTTTAAGTGCGTGACCAAGACCTCTTTAGCCTCCTAGGAGGGTTTTCGGGGTGGGATTGAGAGGAGAGGGATTGAGCTCTGGGATTGGGATAAGCAGATAGTTTGGAGTGAAAGGTTAGGAATCGGGATTTAGCTAGTTCATGGATGAAAGGGATATTGAGGTCATGATGAAGGGTTTTATTGGAGACGAAAAAAGGGGCATTAACTATTTTGCGTAGGACTTTGGATTGGAATGCCTGTATTCACTGTATATTTGATCTTTTGGTTGTTCCCCACAGTTCCAGTCCGTATGTCCAAATAGGTCTGATGATGGTTTTGTATATAGTGAGTTTGTTCTGTATTGTGAGTTTTGATGAAGGTCCCAATAGTCGTCGAAGAAGTCCGTATCTCCTGTTCAGTTCCTGTCTTTTCAAGCGGGTGTGTGGGTTCCAAGTTAGTCTGCTGTCTAGTATTAATCCCAGGTAGCGCACTTCGTTGGATACAGGAAGTTCTTGACTGGATATGTGAACTGGTGGGCAAGTCCTTTTATTGAGAGTGAATGTTATTTGGCTGCATTTCTCTGGATTCACCTTGATTTTCCACCTGTTGCACCAATCCTCAACAGAGTCTAGATGTTCCTGCAGGTGGAGGGAAGCAGCTTCGGGATCAGGGGAGGAGGAAAAAATGGCTGTATCATCAGCATATGTCGTTAGATGAGTATTTGGGTGGGTAGGAACGTCAGCGGTGTACAGAAGGTAAAGGATAGGACCGAGAATACTTCCCTGTGGTACACCAGAGGAAGTAGGACGGGAACTAGATAATGTGGAACCAGATCTTACTTGGAAGGAACGGCTTGATAGGTAGGACTGTAGGATTAGGAAGTATGTGTGGGGAAGTATGCGCCGTACTTTGTATAATAACCCCGGGTGCCAAACACGATCGAACGCTTGGGCGACGTCGAGAAAGGCACTCGTGCAGTAGTTTTTACTTTCCAGCGCATGGGAAATGGTGTCTACAACGCTGAAACATTGTTGAATGGTTGAGTGTTGAGCACGGAACCCAAACTGATGATCTGGTATGGAGTTGGGAGGGATAATGGACAGAATTCTTTTGAGGAGGAGTTTTTCAAATATTTTGGACATAATTGGGAGCAAACTGATAGGACGATAGGAAGATGGATTCTTGGGGGGTTTATGTGGTTTAGGTATAAGGATTATGACAGAGTGTTTCCATGAAATGGGGAAATAGGTAGTTCTGAGGATTGCGTTGTATATGTATGTAAGGAAAATAATTGCTTTCTGTGGTAAGTTTTTTAGGATTGGAGCTGTTATATGGTCGCAACCAGGAGATTTTCGGGGAAGATTAGTATGTTTGATGATATATTTAATTTCTGAAGGATGGAATGCTTTAGGAGGAAGGGATACAGGAAGAGGGCTGTTAAGGTTATCGAATATTTCTACATCCTGGGGAGAATTTGTTTCGGGATGAGGAGAAAAGATGGATTCCAGGTGAGAAGCGAATAGTTCAGCTTTATCATCATCGCTTCTGGCCCAACTTCCGTCACTGCGCTGGAGAGGTTGGGGAACAGTAGGGAATTTAAGGATTTTGCGGGTGGCTTGCCAAAGGGAATTATCTTCGGTGGTAAGTGATTGTAGGTAGTCGTTGAATGATTCAGATCGGAATGTGGATAAGGCTTTTTTTAGGAGTCGGGTAAGTCTATTGAAGTTAGCGTGGTCAGATGGATAACGGGATCTCTGCCAGCGAGCCCTTGCTTGGCGCTTAGCAGATAAGATAGTGAGGATGTGATCGGGTAGCTGGGGTTTCGGACGAAAGGGAAGACGTGATATTGGTCTGCGGGAGTTCAGGGCGCAGTCTTGTATCGCTTTCGTGAACATCGAGACAGCCTCGTCTACGTCAGATGAGGATTTCAGAGGTATATTGAGGTTTATGGATTGAGATAGTTGAGAACGAAATAACTCCCAGTTCATAGGCCCTGGGGTAAGGGAGGGAATTTGGGAACGTGGTAGAGGAAATGCATTCAGAACGAGTAGGATGGCTGAGTGGTCGGATGAAAGTTCAAGCAGTGACTGAACCGAGTATGATATTCCACGTAGGCCAGAAGTGATGAAGAAGTCGACCAGGTCAGGAGTGCGAGAAGGATCGGTTGGCCAGTATGTAGGAGAATCAGAGTAAATAGTGTCATAATTTTGGGAATGAAGGATGTCGTACAGAATTCTGCCACGAGGATTGGTTAGACGGCTTCCCCATCTGGGATGTTTCGCATTGAAATCAGCCCCTATGAGGAAGCGAGGGCCGAAAGATTGGAACAGAGTAAGGAATTCAGGATGGTAGATAGTGAAGTTCGGGGAAAAATACGCAGCGGAAACAATAATATCATTGGAAGAAAGGGAAAGGGAGATTGAGCTTACCTGCATGCTATCTGTTGAGAGAGTGGAATGAGAAGAAATGAGCCAACGAATTTTTTACCATTACTGCTGCTCCATGCCTGGCCTCGGACGGATGGTCTGCTCTGTAGCACACGTATCCTGGGATTGAGAAGTGTTGTGTGGTCAGTAGGTGTGTTTCTGTAATTAGTGCAATGTCAATGTTCTTTTCTGTGAGTAGGAGTTCGAGCTCGAGTCGTCGTGTAGTAAGTCCGTTAGCATTCCATAGGATTATGGAGAGGGGAGTGGGGTTGAGGGATATCATTTAAGGAGCTTTGGAAGGATATCGGATATTAAGGAGGTCATGAGGGAGATAAGCGGGGTTAACAACGTTTCCAATTTGTTTAAAAATGTGGAAAACAAAATAAAGGGGTCTTGGGGTGTAGGAGTGGGAGGAACTGCTTTAGGGGTTGGGGGAGCATTAGCAAATTTAGATGGGTGTTCTGTTGTAATATTTTGTTGGGGTGCTGAAGACGTGGATTGTAACAGATTTTTGCGTATGGAAGTGGTTGGTGGTTTTTGTGGTGGGGTGGGATTAGGATGAGGCATTAGCTGCACCTTATTCTCCTTGGAGGAGAGAAGAGAGGCATAAGAGATGTTTGGCCTACGTTTAGATGTGAGGGATGATGTAGAGGGCTGTAGTTGCTGTGTGGGTCGATCCTCTTTATCACTAGTTCCCGGAACCTGGTTCTGACGGGATGCACTGCGGGTTCTTTGTCTTTGAGCTCGAAGAGTCCGAAGCGCTTTGTAGACCTCACATCCTTTGTAGTTCGCAGGGTGGTTCTCACCGCAATTGGCGCAGGATGCTGGTAAGTCGATGGGTTTTGGGCAATCTTCGGATTTATGTTGATCGCCGCATTTTACACACTTAGGTGCGTGATTACAGTAACCCTTGGTGTGGTTGTACTCCTGACATTTATGGCACTGGAGCAACTGATTACGAAGGCGAGGCTCCTCCACTGAGAATTTGGTGTAGAGTAAATACTTTTCTTTATAAATTTCTTTGCTTTTCTCAGTTTTCTCTAGGTCCACAAAGAAGAGCGGGAGTTGCACTTTAGTCGTTGGGTGACGAACATTTATTACCCTTTTTGCATGGTAACCTAGCTCACTAAGCTCTGCTACTCGTATGATATCTTCTGGAGGTGTGGATTGGTGAAGGTTACGGATGACTACTCGGTATGCCTTTTCTTCAGGTAGCTGGTAACAATGGTAGTCGGCTTCGATCTCATTAAGACATTTAATAATTGCCCTGTAGGCGTCACTATTAATAGAGCTAATGACTATGTCATTGAAACGAGCTCTGCAGGTGAAAGATTTTTCTCCGGCGGCTTGACCATGTCGGGCGCAGAAGGATTTATAATTATTAATTTTTCGAACATATATGTTCGGTGGCTTCTGACTCACTATTTCGGTTGGAGGTGTTTTGTTGGCTTTTGTGGTATTTTTCTCTTCTGGTGTTTTTATACTCCTTTGTTGTTTTGCTTTGGGCGATAAGTTGGTTGATGTCCTCTTACGAAGGCGTTTTCGTCTCCCTAAAGTGAAATTTTCCCCATCATGTGTTGATGTTGATTCTATGAATGTCAGTTGTTGTTCACTGTCCAACGTAGTAGACATTGTGATTAATTTTTTGCAAAAATGTGCAAAAAAAAAATTAATAATAATAATAAAAAAAGAAGCAGTATACTGGAGATTCGAACCGCTGACTGTTGGCCAGGAGTCGAGTACGTCCGCTCTGAGCCAAGCAGGCTAGCTGGCAGCCACTAGTCAATGGATGGTGTTGGCGGGATAAAGTATTTTCCACGCTGAAGGAGCTCCTGAAGGCGCTAGGAGCGGGTCACCACAGGCAAGCCCCCCACCACTAGGTCTACTAGCAGCGAGGGCTGAATAATCTGTGAATATTGATAACTTTACTTACAGATTGTAGGTAAACGGTGATGACTGGGTGAAGGATATTTCACTGATGTGTGCACTCACACTTTGTCCATCAGTGTGCCAATTTTCACAAGAAAATATGACCACTGACCACCACTTTTCACTAGTAAAAACGAGAGCTTTAAGGAACACTGTGTCTCACTCAGAAGCTACGACACGACTGCATAGATATAAGAAGAAGATTTCTGTAAAAAAGAAAGAAAACACACATAGAAAATGTTTATATTAATTTTATTATGATTATTATTATTTAATTTTATTTTTTATTTTTTTTTTGTTTATAATAAATTTCGACATTTCATTTTTCAAAAAGGCAACACCCTCTAAATCTTATCCGATGCCAAAACATTGTTTAAAAAATTATAGTTAACAAAATTTAAAACAACTTCGACAAGCCAGATTTTTGTTTTTTGTTTTCCTTGTTTATTAAATCGCATAATTCACGAACCTTTACAATTGAACATAAAAAAATATTTTATTTCTCATCTAACTTAATATCAGGACTGATATCCTTGAAATCAAACATTCAAATCCTGATTAGACGTCAGAAAAATCAGGCTGACATCTTCAAAACGTAAATTTATCTTAATTCACCAATGAGATTAATTGAAATAATATTATTTTTGAATGATTTGGAAAATAGATTTTGATTTTTTTCAAGTCTAAACAGGATTTGAATGTTTAATTTCAACGATATTAGTGCTGATATTAAGTAAGATGAAAAATGAAATATTATTTTATGTTGAATTGTAAAAGTTCGCGAATTATTTACCCGTAATTTAATAAACAGGGGAAACAAAAAACAATAATCTGGCTAGACAAAGTTGTTCTAAATTATATTAGCTTTCATTTTTTAAAAAATGCATTGAAGTCGGTTATGATTTAGAGGCCGTAGCATTTATTGAAACACCAATTGTCTTTTGCCCCACTGTGTGGGGAAAAATTCTTCTTCATGATATATTGAGCTCCGGATGGGAGGTTTAAAAAACAATATTTACTCATAGGACCTACAACGTCATCTTAGCACATCTGCCTTGTTTACTTCGGGAAATTTTAAATGCAATATTTTACAAATTAAATTGCTCTATCAAAAATTACATAAGAAGAATTTTGTAGAACATATATTGAGCTTTTGAATGGCCAATTTCTACATACCACAATTTCGTTACTCTTTTCACAAAATTTAAGAAAGTATACAAAAAAATCGGAAATTATCCATGTTGGCCGATAACATATCTTTTTATATATATTCCGAATTATCTTAGTTAAAATTTCCAACCTGTGGAAACGTTTTCGACTAAATTCGCTATTTAAGAGTACTAACCTCTGAAATTTTACTTCTTTCCACTTTTTCCCGCAACTTTTAAAGATATCGGTTTAAATTGGTTTCATCCGATTCCCCGGAACCTATTTAATGTGCACCTAGAAAAATCTAAGAAATTGAACTGCTGGTATTTTCGTGATCTAAGGGGTCTGAAATCAGGTTATTTTACGACACTTCCGATTTGCATCAGCGGCATTCCATTGAAGGAGAAGCACAAAAACTTATAGATGAAATGTTGTGTATTTTTCATTTAATAACCACATCTCTAATTTAAAAAAAAAAAAACATTTTAAATAATTTAATAAATATATAAATAAGGCATTACTATTTTAGTAATATTGCTATGCCATAAATTTTAAATAGGGAGAAAAATATCGGCCGTAGTGGACAAATTAATAATTTGGTTCTGGACTAAACCTCCATTCCAGATCGGCCGAATTTGCTCATTTTTGTGACACTCGTCGTGTTCTCTTAAAATAAGTACTTATATAATACGTATATTTACGTTGCAAAATAACTAAAGTTCCCAGAGTAAATCCCCTCCTCTAGATGGATCGATTTTAATGGTTAACCTTTGGTCGATTGTTATGGGTATGCTAAATACCAAGCATCATGCGGAAAAAACAATAGTATGTATGTGTAAGTTTTTTTTTTCAAACTCGTGTAATCATTCTTAACCACCCCTAACAGTCTATAGTCATACGTGAATATCCCTAGCCATTTCTAACCATCCCAAATAATCTTCATTTCTAATCATCCCAATCCATTCCTAACCGAAATAACCATGCTTTACCATATCTGACCACCCATAACCATCCCTTACCATCCCAAACCATACTTGACCATCCATAACCATCCTTAGTCACACCTGACCATCCTTAACCATCCCCAAACATCTTTACCTATCCATAACCATTCCTAACCATACTTGAACATATGTAATTATCCCTTACCATACCTGAGCATACGTTATTTTGTATCGTTGCTTTATTCAAGTTATATGATGTTTTGAAACAACCAGAAAAAAAAACCATATAATTTGTAAAGGAAACAGGCCTGTAATCAATCTACAGAAGCGAGATAATGGGTTATTTCCTTTAAAAAAAAAAATAAAGAAAGCATCTTTTTATTTTACATTAAATTAGAGATGCTGGTAATAAACGAAAAACATAACTGAAATGTTGTTTTTTTTTGTGTTCCAGTCAGAGTTGGGCAAACGTTAGCGCGCGCTAAAAGCTGATACCTCTCCGCTAATTTAGCGAAACTGTAGAAAGCCAGCCCTAATAATTAGCGGTTAGCGGCGGCAGTGCGCTAACCGCTAATCTATTTATGAAATATCGTAATTGCTAATAGCTTAAGCTATAGTTACAACTTGTAACTATAGCAATTACGATATTTCATAAATAGATTAGCGGTTAGCGCACTGCCGCCGCTAACCGCTAATTATTAGCGCTGGCTTTCTACAGTTTCGCTAAATTAGCGGAGAGGTATCAGCTTTTAGCGCGCGCTAACGTTTGCCCAACTCTGGTTCCAGTAATATGTTGGATATTTTCGCTGAAAAGTATTTATCTCATGTTCAGCTTTGAGATCAGGCAGCATAGTTTACGATCCAGAGTAATGACGTGAAACCCCGCATTTTCGATGGGAGCTTATTTTCAACAATTTCCAACGAAATACACGCACAATGGTTTAATGTTGTAAGGTATTTTGGAGATCACTAGAAGAAGTCCTGAGGAAGCCGGCAGAACGCCTGGCGAAACGTCAGTTATTACCAAGTCAATGCTGTCATATCCAGGAGACCTCAAATCATTAAGTAAAATGGACAATGGAAGTCTACGAGAATCACAATGGTAGGATTACATAAAAAATATTAAGGAAAACAAAACCCCTTGCTCTTGTATTTGAGCCACAGTTAGATTATTCGATGAATAATATAAAAGTTCTTGATGAGTGCTAAAATAGCCCAATACGAATACCTTTGAAAATTTGTTTAAGTAAATTTATTCCTGTCGCAAGTCATTACTCTTTCATATTTCAATTCAAAAAGCTTCTTAAACTAGTCGTTTATACAGTACACTGTTATTTCCTCAAGCTACTGCCTAACTCGTCATTTCTAAACATAACTCAAAAAGTTCGATTGAAAGGAAATCAGAACTCTGGAGAACAACGAAAACATCAGAAGTCTTCAAACTTTTTAATCCAAAGTCCTGATTCTACTTTCTATGTTTCCAGCCTCAAACTCCATAACGACTTTAATATACTTTTCGTTAACGATGAAATATTGTCCAGAATCCAACGATTCCACAGCTAACTACACGCCCTTCAAAATCCCCGCTACACAACATCCTCAATGCTCCTAATGATCGATCGGACATCAAAAGACAGTGGTCCAGACAATGCCCTCAAGTGAAATGTTAGCAATCGCTCAATCTTCAATCAAGTGCGAAGATATCTGTGGCTCGACGCGATCTCTCTGTCACCAGCCATCGGTCCAGGAGAGAGCTTGGTGGGCCCCATTCAACGTACCTCTGTGAACTTGGCACCCCACTTTCGAAAAAAAATATGACAATAGACTCAAAAAATTGCAAATCGTTTGTAGTTATTTGTAGTGAAAAAAATTTCGTTTGTAGTGGCCCCGATTTTGAGAACCGGGGGGTCCAAAAATACCCCGCACCCGACTTCAACCGATTGGAACCAAACCACTTTTATTCGACGTAAAATCGTTTGTAGTTGTTTGTAGTAAAAGAATTTTCGTTTGTAGTTGCCTACAAAAAAAGTTACAGCCGCTTTATGAATTTTCAAAATGGCGACTTTTTTAGTTTTAGGGGTGCGTGTTTTCTTACGGTCTCAATTCGTTCTAAATCGTTTGTAGTTGATAGTTTTGAAAGAATTTTCGTTTCTAGTTGCCTAGAAAAAAAGTTACGGCCGCTTTATGAATTTTCAAAATGGCGACTTTTTTAGTTTTAGGGGTGCGTGTTTTCTTATGGTCTCAATACATTCTAAATCGTTTGTAGTTGATAGTTTTGAAAGAATTTTCGTTTGTAGTTTTCTTTTAATTTTGTAATGAGTAACTGTTCAATTATTAATTTGCTTCCAGAGTTATGTTTCCACATGGTACCTACTACACTACTTAATAAATACAAAAAACTTCGGATTTTCGTCTTTTGATCTGACGCAGGAACAGGATACAGTCCCTCAAGTAGGAGATAGCGCCCCTTGCAGCGGCCTTGCGAACCTACGTCTTGCGGGTTATTCTATTGAAATATATTGCAAAGTAAACCCCCCTTTCCGATTGACCGATTTAGCTCATTTTTACAACACTTCTTTCCCATGAATTACCCATGACGTATAACGCGTTTCGTTACAATACAGCAGAAATTTCGACCGGTATGAGTATATTAGTAATTTGGGTCCTGAGTAACCCCCCCCCCCTCCTAATGAACCGATTTAGTTTATTTTTACAATACATTTGCACCTGTAGATTACCACTACAAATACCGAGTTTCGTCGAAATATACCAAAAATCACGGCTGGTAGTGGTGAATTGGTATTGTGAGTCCGAAGTAAACCCTCCCCCCTTCTAATGAACCGATTTAGTTTATTTTTACATCTCACTTTGCTTTCCAGATTACCACTACGAATACAAACTTTCGTTGAGATATAACAAAAGTAGGGTCAAATTAGTGTTTTGGCCTCAGGGTAAACCCCCCCCCCCCCTCACGGTGGACCGATTTTGGTGGTTAACGAACTCGTTCAATCGTTTGCTAATTGAACGCTATATACCACGTTTCGTGAAGAAAAAACAAAAACTCTGGCCGCTATCGTGTTAACAGACACACACACACACACACATATATATATAAATTTTAACGGGGGTGATTTTCGGTGTCTACCAGGTAGGATCGATGGAGATTTGAAGAAATTTTTCAAAAATTCCGTCATGAGGGCAACCTCAATTCCTTCAGAGGAAAGTGCTAAAAAGCGGCTGTAACTTTTTCCCTAGGCAACTACAAACGAAAATTATTTCAAAACTATCAACTACAAACGATTTAGAATGTATTGAGACCGTAAGAAAACACGTACCCCTAAAACTAAAACAGTCGCCATTTTGAAAATTCAAAAAGCGGCCGTAACTTTTTCCCTAGGCAACTACAAACGAAAATTATTTCAAAACTATCAACTACAAACGATTTAGAATGTATTGAGACCATAAGAAACACGCACCCCTAAAACTAAAAAAGTCGCCATTTTGAAAATTCATAAAGCGGCCGTAACTTTTTTTCTAGGCAACTACAAACGAAAATTCGTTCAAAACTATCAACTACAAACGATTTAGAACGAATTGAGACCGTAAGAAAACACGCACCCCTAAAACTAAAAAAGTCGCCATTTTGAAAATTCATAAAGCGGCTGTAATTTTTTTTGTAGGCAACTACAAACGAAAATTCTTTCACTACAAACAACTACAAACGATTTAAAACGAATTGAGACCATAAGAAAACATGCACCCCTAAAACTAAAAAAGTCGCCATTTTGAAAATTCATAAAGCGGCCGTAACTTTTTTTCTAGGCAACTACAAACGAAAATTCTTTCAAAACTATCAACTACAAACGATTTAGAACGAATTGAGACCATAAGAAAACACGCACCCCTAAAACTAAAAAAGTCGCCATTTTGAAAATTCATAAAGCGGCTGTAATTTTTTTTGTAGGCAACTACAAACGAAAATTCTTTCACTACAAACAACTACAAACGATTTTACGTCGAATAAAAGTGGTTTGGTTCCAATCGGTTGAAGTCGGGTGCGGGGTATTTTTGGACCCCCCGGTTCTCAAAATCGGGGCAACTACAAACGAAATTTTTTTCACTACAAATAACTACAAACGATTTGCAATTTTTTGAGTCTATTGTCATATTTTTTTTCGAAAGTGGTGTGCCAAGTTCACAGAGGTATTCAACCTCACCTCAACGACTACCTACGTTCGTGGAGGATAATAAAATATCTTCTGCATGTTTGAAATTCATATAAAAAAATATGTATAAATTTTGTTTACGTTTGGAGTCAAGGAAGGATTAGAATAAAATATTTTATTTATATACATGAAAAGTTTTGGGAACTTCGTATATTTTCCTTAATATCTCAAAAACGGTTGAAAATCTTGATAAGCGGACGGTTGCCATTCGAAAGCTTACTAAATTATCCACAAAAAACGTTCTGAAGAATGTTTTGATTGGGCGATGTCAATCGGAGATGTAAGTGCTCAAATCTTTGAAGTAATTGATTTCGTTTATTTGAACGGTTTTTTTTGTCTGTTTTTATTTCGTGTTATTTTTGTATTGCTTCTAGTAGGAGAATTTATTTGTCAATAAAACAGAATAAGTAAAATAATTAAAAAAATGTATTGATAGAAATATAGCTTCCCAAGAGAGGAATTCGAAGGCGCCTTGTGAATATTTTTTACTTCTTTACTGGTGTTGGTGTCGTTCTTTATAACAGTTTTTTCCCCTATTTGGCACACTTTTTAATAGGCTGTTTTATTGAAATGCATTGAACAGTTAAATGAGATTTCTAGCTATACGGTAGGGGTCAGTCAACCTTTCTCTGTTCTCTGTCTTGTAAGTGTTCTACCTGGACGTAACCCTAAGGTCCCCTTCCACCTGTTAGTTGAGGGATGACACCTAAAATATTGTTTTTATTCAAGATGCACTTTTCACGAAATATCAAAACAACCGTTTCAACTGTTTCTATTCCTTTAGGAGACGCAGTTCCTGTGAGTCAGACCTTTTTTTTATTTTAAAATGTAGTTTTAACCATTATGGCCGAAACCCAACTATATCCACACTAGTTAACCTCTACAGTCCAAGATAAATGAATTATCATTTATTGCGCCGCACAAAATTATTTTCTAAAATAATTGTCCCCTGTACAGAGTCCACGAGAAATTACGAGCCAAGGCAGGTTGGTTTATGGAATGCATTTTAATACCTTCAGTCACGTAGCCCACACAAAGGAAGGTCTCAATTATTAGAGCTGTAAAACTAGAAATAACAATAAATTACTGAAGATGCACCCTTAGAAGAAGGAACTAATAGAAGAGCTTCGACAATGGCTTTATAGGGACGGCCGTAACACACCGTCTCTTCGTCTGTTCAGTTCAACCCAGCCTCTTATATCTTCTTAAGAATGGGAATTTTAACTATCGCATATAAAATATTTCCTTAGTAATTAGATTGCTTTTAATTGCCCATAAGATAGACAACTGGGTCTCCCCGTGTTCTAGTGGCTAACGGCTTAGATTCACCTGCTGGAGATGGTGGGTTCGATTCCGACCTGCATTATTTTCTCATTTCACGACTCGTTGAGAAAATTCCTCGCTGCACTATGGATGTCGGTCGGTGCTAATCGCCCAGATGTCGATGCACCGTAAAAAAAAATAAAAGAGAACTAGAGAAAAGTCCGACTCGCAGAAACCGCGCCATCTTATCGCGTTTCCGTTTATATCCCGGTAAGTTTTGATCATTCGTCAAACATATAAAATGATTGTGCCACAACAGAAAACCTGTAGTACCATAAGCCTAAATTACTGACTACCCTTCCTCAACGTCCCTTCTCAAGGAAAACACTATTACCAATATGTTTCTAATTTTCTAACCTTTACTAAAATATTTATTTTAATTCTAAATGCACTTTAAAAAAATAAAACTAATAAAAAGGAAGGTGAACAGAGAACAAACCCCGTTATAAAGGACACAATTAACACCTTCGAGGTTTAGGCCAACTGATATTTTTAATTTCGTAGAAGGTAGAAAAATAATGTCTCTCCACTGTTTTTCAAAGTAGTTATTAGCAAAAGCTTTTCGAGAACATGGTTCTCATCGTCAGTGCATCTACAATTTTCACAAAAACACGCATATATTAATTACAGAAATATTTATAAGTATTCTTATTACTAAAGCTATGACAAATAATGTTACCTATTACTCCACCGGTAGTACTGCTAACAGCCTCTCCGAACAGGTGTGAGGTAATGAGACTATTCCGGGTGAGCAGAGTATATATATTGACGTTGGATATTGGAGATCACAAGAATCAAGGTTGTTGAACCAGAGACCACTGAACTTTCTGTTGGAGACAGTGTATGGGGAAGGATTATGTCGGGTTATTTGATGTCATGTGTGTGAAGGGGTAGTCAGTCTGAAGGTGTCAGAATAAGGGATGACGGGTTTGTCAGGTGGTGGGTCCGAGGGATGGCGTCTTTTGTTGGGCGATGAGAACGATGTTCTCGAAAAGCTTTTGCTAATAACTACTTTGAAAAACAGTGGAGAGACATTATTTTTCTACCTTCTACGAAATCGAGAACTCCACAAATAACGCTGCATACATCACTGATATTTTTAAGTTAGAGAATTTAGTAAGCATTCGAATGGTCATCTTCCAGTTACCACGATTTCTCAACCGTTTTTGAGCTATTAAGGGAATTGGGGTCTCCCCTGGTCTAGTGGCTAGCGCGCTGGATTCATAAGCGGGAGAAGATGGGTTCGATCCCCACCGGCGGCAGGAATTTTTTCATCTCAGGGCTCGCTGCGAAAATTCCTGGCTGCACCCTGGATGTCGGCGCTAATGGCCATGATTTGTCGATGCGCCGTAAAAAAAAAATAATAATAAAAAAAATAAAAATATTAAGGGAATTATACGAGTATCCCAATCTCCAATCGTAACCAAAATTTACCTCTTAACCTTTAACATCTTACCTAGAATGAATTCAAACATGTAAAAAATAGTTCAACTGAATCCCACCATTCAAATTACCCAAACCGAAAAATAGTTACAATTTTTTCCCCATTTTTCTGAAGAACGATTGCAGATATCGCCTCCGAAAAATGGTTTCATTCGCTTTCCTACGTTAGAGAACCCATAAAACAAATACCTCTAAACATTTCGAACTCGAAAACATCAGCTTTACTATTTTATTGCTCGAATTTCGTCCTAAAAACCATATTCCGGTGGACGGATTCTGCTGGTCAACAAAAGATCTTTCAAATTATACGAAAGATTATGTTACCAAATTTGATCAAAATCGGACCAATTTTGTGCCTGTAAGAGAGCGATCAGACAAATAAATATATACGTATATACATATGATTTTTCTGAATTGTTCAAATCATGGCATATATTTTATTAAAAAATTAGTCGGAAATGTTTTTTTCAAAACAGTGATTATACGTAAATAATGATTTTAATAAAAAAAAACAACACGACTTTATTTTATTATTAAATACTTCATTGGTGCTAAATAGATATTTACGGACGTCTGTAAATCTAGAGTTAAGAAACGTTTATCTTCGTATTTTTTAAACTCCTTAATTGGCCATTAACGATGTTAAAGATCATTACAGAGTGTATTGTTGTTTTTATTATTGTCTTGTTGACGTAAAGTGAGCGCACTCGGTAGAGTGGAGAAAAATAAATCACTCAGCGGATTAAAGGTATTTGTTGAAAAGCTTAAAGACAAAGAATGGCAGCCTACAATCCATCATTCTTATCTCTTCGAAACGACCTGATTCTTAAAGCCATTGTCGTAAAACAGTTTCATCTTCTTAAGTTTTTAACTTACGACGTTAAAGGGGGGAGCTTTTTGATTTGAGTGGGTCTTGTATGATTGGAGTGTAGTCTCCAGTTGGTCAGCTGTCATTAACTACATGTTCTTAAGCCACCTATATTTTTTAGTGCGTTTTTGCCCTCAATCCTTAGGTAGGAATCCCGCAAACGATGTCGACAGGAGGGGCCAAAATTTCACGTTTAAAAACCTATAAAAGACGAAAATAACGGTGGCTCAAATTTACAAGATACGAGTATATACACGGTGGTCCCGAAGGAAATGGCCATACTTGAGGGGTGTGTACGCCTACTAAAGTGTAGTTTATTTATTATCAAGACTCTCATAACGCAGATGATTCGCTCGATAATTACAAATATGTTCTTATTATTAAACAGTTGTTACAATTTGTTATTGATAATAAAAGTGTAGTTGAATGCCACCGAGGAGAAATTTTTACTAGCATTATTTCCCTAGATATAGGCGTTTCCGCGTTGTTGTTTTTGTTTTTTTTTTTTTTTTGTCTAAACGCTAGTTTTTGGCCATTTTGTGCTATTTGTCGTTAACCCCAGAGAGAAAATTTAATTCTGATGACATTTCCAAATTTTGCATCAAACTCATGTGCCTTGTGCAAAATTTTCTCAAACCAAATTCAAGGTAGCCACCCGAACAGATAACTTATCATGAAATAAAGGGATTTTATTTTTAATGTTCCACTGTTAGGTAAATGGGACTCTCAGAAAAGTCGCATTATTTCATTACCATCGCTAATTTGTTAGTAAGTGTTGAAGGCCAAAAAAGCATGCTTTGCATGGGTAAATTGTGGCCAATTAAAACAAAAAAAAATTAATAAGCAAAACATTTTGGCTTTTAATGATTAACTCATTAAAATCCAAAAGTTTGATAAGTTATTTGTTTGGGTGGCTGCTGTAAATTTGGAACGGAAACGCCTATTTATAGGGAAATAATGCAAATACAAATTTCTCCTTTGTGGCATTTCAACTACACTTTAGACCACCCTGAATAAGGGTAATTGTCTGATCGCTCTCTACCCGCCCAAAAAGTGTTCCGATTTTGATGACATTTGGTACAAAATTACATAATTTGATTTAAAAGGTCAAGTTTGTCAACCAGCAAATTTAATAACCGGAACACTCGAAAAAAATTGGTGCGCTTACGGCTTTATATGTTTTATGCTTCCAGGTAAACGTGTTCGTTTTTTAACGTAGTAAAATAAATGAAATAACTTTTAACCGTCTACGAGATAAGTCGATGAAACTATTTTTCCCAACTAATTTTCAGTTTGGTACTTAGAAGCGATGGAATCAGTTGAAAAATGTTCCAAGGAAATAAATAAATATTATTTCAACATATACGAAAAGCTTTGCGATTTTCGTAAATATCTCTAAAACTGTTAGGAAATCACGATAAGTGACAAGTAATCATTTCAATTTTTACTAAATTCCATACAAAATGATTCTCAAGTCACTTTTGATAGGACGATTTCTTTTGGAGAAATAATTGCTTAAAATTTCGAAAGTGACGATTTCGTTGCTTTTTATCGTCATTTGTGCCTGTTTTCCTTAGTTTTGTATTGCTTGTTGTTTTTGGTCATTATTTTAGCAGTAAAATTATATAAGAACCATATGGAGTCGGACTTTAGCTGATAGCTTAGTAAGAAATTCTAGCCTTCTGTATGTAATCTTCCAATTAAAATTACGCAGTTTTCAGATGCAGAACTCCAATAATACAATAAATCATCTCCTATTAAATGCTTGCTTTAAAAATGTCAAATCACAGGCACTGTTTTATTTTAGCGGGTTTCCGTTCTTAGTCCTAGTGTGTGTTGGAAAACGTGGAATAAAAAAGGGCTAATATTTAATTTATTTCGTGAAAATTGAAACGATGATTCTGCTCATTTTTATAGGAAAATGTATTACAATCGTCTTTCTCATTTATATAATTTCTTTTACTGAAACAATCACTTTACTGCTAAATGCAATTAATAAAATGTTAACCATTTAAAAATTGAGAAAAACGTAGAAAAACACGTCCAAAGAAAAGAAACCAACACTGTCAACTTTAAAGCACATATTTCTCAGACTAAAAATTGGTAAATCGAAAATTGCATAGGAATCATTTTTTTTAGGGACTTTGTGAGTTTTCAAAGGATTGCATTTTATTAACCACCATTTCCCAACCGTTTTGTGTTGGTGTGAGTGCGTGCGTTTGTTTGCGGGGTTTGGCTCGTGTTTGTGTATTTATATATGTATGAGAGAGTGTGTATGTACGTATATAAAGGTATATTTTTCTTTAAGAAGTATATTTTATCCTTTTTATCTTAACCTTATTTTGAAAATTACGTGATACAAAAAGTTTGGTTTGATAAAATATTTTAAACTAAATATTACAAACTTCTACACATTGATGTCAACGATTTTTTGATCTTACATATGCTCAATTGCACAATGAGCCAAGTTCTTGAATTAAAACAAAAAAATATTCCACTGAAGTCACAATTTTATTGATAATGTGTCAGTCTTATTAAAAGAAATTTGAATGAAAGTCACATGAAAATCTTCTCAGGACTTGCATACTTGAAATTCAGAAACTTTTAACTCTCCTTTGAGAATGTTTCAAGCGAAATATGTTTTTGAACAATGTTGCAGATGTTGTAATCCAAGTCTCGCACACGGCTTGAAGGCATTCAAAACTTTCGTCTCACTAAAGTTTTATCACTTCGGCTTCACCTTATCACACAGGCTACTCTCTTGAGAAACTTATGCATCATTCAGGGGAGGGGGTCCGAGAAAAAATGTAACGAGTACTATCATTGGAAGAATTAAAGAGAATATTATTGAAGAATTAAAGACTTTTATCGCACCCATATAAGTATTTTTTTCAAAAAACTGTTATGAGTGCAACCTCAATAGCTACCTACAATGTAGGTCCTACATTCCATCGGAAAGTGCTGAAAAGAATAAGTGAAAAGCAGTTTTTTATTTTAAAATTCCTAACATAAATTTTATAATGTTTTATTTATTCGATTATAATCCAATAATATATATATATATATATATATATATATATATATATATATATATATATATATATATATATATAAATCAGATGTTTGTCTGTCTGTCTGTTTTTTCCTTATATAAATCCTCATCGTTTGACTGATTTTGGCCAAACTAGGCATACAGGCAGGTCTTGATGAGGAGTTTCATAGGGTAGGTCAAAATCACACACGCACACAAACTACCAGGACGACCCTTCACAGAAGTAAAAAACATACTCCACCCTACTATAAATACTCTCACATTATTAACAAAATTCCTTACTAACTTAACAGTGGCTTGATAAAGACGTACTTACGTCGAAAGCGCTCGCCCACAGTACTCGCACCTATGCCAGTGACGACGGCCTTCACCAACAGGTATGACAACAGTATATTTACTCGCGGATCTAACCCCTTAGATTATTTAGGTCAAAATCAGCTGTCTGCCTGTATGTATGTTCCTTATACAAATCCACACTGTTTGACCGATTTTGACCAAACTTGGTACACAGGTAGGTCTTGATCTGGGGAGTGTCATAGGGTATATCAAAACCGTCTAGGACTCACAGTTCAGAGGTCACGGATTCAAAACTTTCTCCGGAACAGTTACAGATTTGCGTTAATAGACATTAATAATACTTATTTGGTTACTAATATATTTTTTGCTTTTCTAGATGAAGAAAGTAGGTGTACCAAAGTCCATATGCTTATGTATATTTGAACCACCGGTAATTTCGGGATGAAAATTATCTAGTCAGTACTTCCTGTTTTTATTTATCGCGTCGACGTCATATACAAGGTTCCTCTTTATGGGGGCAGGGAGAAAACGCGGTAAAAAGGTGAGGAGTAGATAGGTCTAATGACAGAAAAGAAGTCCTTTCAAAAACAATGGTATAAGTCTAGGAACAAGAAAAAAGCACCTGTCAAACCAGCGTTAATTGTACTTTGCGTGGTCCGACTGGTGCCACATCTAAATAATACACTCATTTAGATATATATATATATATATATATATATATATATATATAATACACTCATTTATATATATATATATATAATACACTCATTTATATATATATATATATATATATACACACATATTGTGGAGATTTGCCGTCATAGGATCTACCTCGCAAATGGTAAAATGTAAATGAATCGCAACAATCGGTTATAAAATCAGAGAAAATATTTACTACTCAGGAACTACGCATTTATAAAGTAAAAAAAATTATTATGTCATTGAGAGTTGATGGTCGGAAAGGTTAAGCGTAAGAAGTTGGACAATGGTTGTTCGCACCACATTAACGGGTGCCGTCCTTGGGTGTTTTTCAACTCATGAACGCCTCGTACCAAGGTTTTTTTTTTTTTTTCTTCTTATTTATTTATTCATTTAATGTTATTACATTCTGTAAAATAATTACATGGCACCAAGGTCTGGACGTTATTCTCAAGTCAAGAAACCAGAATAATAAGCATTATAAACGGCGGAATCATATACAATGTTAGATAATACACAAATTTGGGGACTGTTTACTAGTACTACACAGTTACTAGTGAAGTATCTGTAGTGATTAAAACAGTGATTCAGCGCCATGCGCATAACTCATTCGCATTTCTACTGGTTGTTGCTGGTGGTGGAACCTTCATCACTCAAGTCCATCCAACTCGCAGAAATTAATAGAATTCTATTAATTTTAGCGAGATGGATTGACTAGAGTTTTGATATCTTCTTGAGCGAGCGGAAACACATAGAACATATGCCCAAAATGCTAAATAAATATAAAATATAAATATGTTATAGAACCACCAGACAAAAAAATCGTCGAGGAGGCCCCTAAGCTTCACAATTACCATTGATTTTTATAATGTTAACCTCTTTATCAATAAATATTGCTTGCTAAAATATATTCTGCTTTTTTCCATTTATGCTTTAAAATCCAAAGTATTACTTACAAATACATGTTATCTAACGGTTAGTTAGAAACGATATTATATAAATAGAGTAGTAAAAAAAAAAGTTACTTTTAGTAGTGATTGCAGAGATTTTAAATCCTTTTCTTTACTATATTAACTTTTCATTACTGTATTTATATAATATGGTTTCTAACCTTAGATAACCTGTAAAGAAGTAATAGATAACCTGCAAAGAACCTGTAAACCAATCCGTAGGTACCAAAATCACGACAGATACTTCAAAGTAACTGGATGTGGTTTTCACAGGTGGTGGAGTGTTGAGCTTCAGTAGTTGACCAAATCACTAATCAAAAATGTATTTAAATGTTTTGAGTAGGGATTCGCCTTCGTTGTTCGGCTACTTCTGCGGTTGTTCTACACATTTCTTCCGCCTCCGCTTCTTAAGATGCGATAACAAAGAAAACTATCGAATAAATTAAGTGATTTTTGGGTAGCGTGTATTTATTATGAGTATTTGAGCATTCTTCGATTTATAGAATAGTCAAATCGCCTTCCAATTGAATCAGTTCTTCATCTGCTTAAAGAAATACGAAGGCTTAAACATTAAGTCGAAACATTGGCCATGATAACAAAGTTTTATTTAAAATATTAGTTTCTATCAACTATTATAACCAAAACCCTACTATTTAAGACAGTGATTTCAGAGTCAACGGTATTTTTTCGATTATAAATAAAATTATGGTAATAGTCTTAAAAATATTTTTAGATTATATTCAATTTCTTTTTTGAGCTTCCTGTTAGCAATCGATATATTTTATAAAATATCAAAAAACCAGTCCCGTAACAGGCCACGATGGCCGTGAGGGACAGATACTGATTGATGACCATAAGGCACACTAGGTAGATTGTGTGGACGGTACTATGGTCCGGCCGCCTCATTTTCCCCTTGGCAGATACCCATTAGTAAGTTAATTAAAGGCTGGATAGGCCTAGGGATGGCTTGGGTCCGTAAATAATCGTACAAAATTTTCTTTTTATACTACTTTCTTTTAAAACATATCCCCACAAGCCCCTTGATGTGAGCGATGAGCACACGAAATACGTACGGTAGAGTTTTAAAATGAAGGTACAGGTTTCGTTAGTATGCAAAAAAAAAATTACGGCCGATATGAGCAAATTAGTAATTTGGGTCTGATGTAAACCCCCGGTTCTGGTGAACCGATTTAGTTTATATTGACAAGATATCGTTCTCGTCAGACACCCACGACGTTTAACGAGTTTCGTTGTAATGTAAAAAAAATTACGGCCGATATAAGCATATTAGTTATTTGGGTCGGAGTAAAACTCGCATCCATGTGGACAGATTTTGGTGGCTAACGAAATTCTTCAATCGTTTGCGACAGGAATGCTATTTATATATATATATATATATATATATATATATATATATATATATATATATATATAAATCACGCGTCTGTCTGTCTGTTTATCTGTTTGTCAGTCTGTTTGTTCCTTATACAAATCCAGACCGTTTGACTGATTTTGACCAAACTTGGAACACTGATAGGTCTTGATCCGGGAAGTTTCGTAGGCTAGGTCAAAAACGTCTACCAGCTGTCTGTCTGTATGTTTCTTCCTTATACAAATCCACACCGTTCATCCGATTTTGACGAAACGTGGCACACGGGTAGATCTTGATCCGGGGAGTGTCGTAGGCTATGTCAAAAAGGTCTACCAGCTGTCTATCTGTATACTTGTTCGTTATACAAATCCGCACCGTTTGACCGATTTTGACCAAACGTGGCACAAATGTAGGTCATAGACTGGGTTAAAATCGTGTAGGACTCACAGTTCGGAGGACACGGGCTTCGAAACTATGAGCCCAAATATTTACAGATTTGCGTTAATAGATTTTAATATTACTTGGTTGGTTTTTAATTTAATTTTGCTTTTCTTGATGTAGAAAGTAGGTGTAGCATGGCACGTCGGATATCAGCTAGATTAAATGTGTATATATATATATATATATATATATATATATATATATATATATATATATATATATATATATATATTATATATATATATATTATATATATATATATATGGACCCAAGTCAATATAGTTAAATGGGGCAATAATAGAAGAGGAAAAACAAGATATTTCAAGTATTGCAGCTCCTGAAATAAACAAAAAAACATGGGCTGAGTTAAAAAATACATGTTCTCAATTTTTAGCGGAAAAGTCTGTATTTTTTAAAAATAACTGTAATGATCCCATTAAGAGCGAAGTAATGTAATTCAAAGCAAATGTAGACATTATTAGGGTAATTACGTGAAAGAGACGCGAAAACAGGAGGAGTCTTATTTATAATTGAGCAAACGGAATTAATAATGACGCCAAGGGGTGGAAATCGATGGACTCATTAAACATCCATGGGAAAAAGAAGAGGAAAGGCTCAAGGGACTCTACACCTCGGTGTCCCAGCGGGCGGTCTCGGCGCTCATAACTACCTCAAAAACATATCAGTTACACTTTAAAGTAGATTACCTTATACCTAATGCAGCTAGTAATTTCAGGAGATATGGGAAAACTGTAGGATCGAAACACCCGCCTTTTATATGCAGCATTTAATGTCTTGCCACATTCGCGTGCTGATTAAGGACGTTCTACCTGGAGTGTTCTAACTATGGAAACAGCCAAGATTTTATTAATTATCATAATGAGCTTCCTCATAAATTGAACAACAGTCCCCTCAATAAACTTAGGAATAGAACAAGCAAACAAGGCTAAATGGCATCATTTATACGGGAAACTTGTTCATCCTTGCACATATTTTCTTGATGAGAGCTTGTCAATGAAGGAGAAAACAATAATATGCAGAGCAAGTTGCGAATACATCAATCTTAATTTCAAACCCTGGAGAGAAGAAACCCAATTCCAATGCTTTGCAATTGGAAGACTAGAGAAGACATCATACATTTCAGCGGTGTTTGTCCGATCCTCAAAGAGTTATTATTTCAAAAGACGACCTCTAAATAACCACGAAGTGGTGAAGATATTAAATGGTGAAGACTGGAAGAATCTAGTGGGATTAATCAATATTGCTGGAAATTACAGACAATCTTTAGAGGCGAAATATCTACATATATAAAAATCACGTGTCTGTTTGTCTGTTATACAAATCTACACCGTTTGACCGATTTTGACCAAACTTGGCACACAGTTAGGCCTTGATACGGGAAATCTCCAAGACTAGGTCAAAATAGTCAAATGTCAAAATTTGGTCAAAAGGTCAAAAGTTTTGTTCAAGAAAAATTCGCTACACTGAACCATTCAGATTCTGACGTCCATTTTGAATCGACAGCCATTTTGAATAATGTCTCAAATTTATTTGTTGATGTACTCAATAATTAGAATAACTCGAACTCATTGATGACTTTACATCATTATATAATCATGTAATGCAGTTTATTTCAATTTTATATCAACAGTCACTGTCTAACTAAGGAGCGCTGACCTTTCTATTCTACTCGCAGGCTGTGGTGCTGGGCTCTGTCGGTTGTTTTATGAATTGCTGGGGTGCTGGCCTCTGTTGGCTGTTTCACGAATTACTATTTTGACGTAACTGGGTATATCTTGAGGTAGATCTTGATATGGGGAGAGCCATAGGCAGAAAGTAGGTGTAGCATGGCACACTGGATAATAGCTAGTAATTTATAAAATTCAATTGGTTGAACAGGATATGTTTCTGAAAAGGGATTTGTAATATTATTATTATATGTTACTGCTTTATCATTTATTACTTATTAATTTATGTAAAATAACTGTTATTCATGTGCTGTTATTGTTAATATATGGTTTATTATTATTTACTTTTATAAAAATATGTCAGTATGTGTATATATGTATATATGTGTGTGTGTATATATATATATATATATATATATATATATATATATATTTAAGTAAAAGATGAATAAGTTCATGGTTCTGTTTAATGTATTATTTGTTCTTGCAACCGAACTCGGGCGGACGGTGTTGTCACCATGCCCTTATGAATTTTTTCTATATATATGTTAATGAATGAATAAACATTATTTATTATTATTAAGGACGTTCTCTCATGACAATCAGCAGTGTTGAAGTGGAATAAAGTCTTAATATATGCGTTGAAAAATGTTTTTTCGCCCAAAACATATTGGTTTGATTGAAGGACAAAATCTTGGACGAAACGTCCAAATACAGATTTTTTCCTGAAAGTCTGGCGTTTTTCTCCTAGCCGAATCCCAAATATACCTTTTCTTCGTATCTCTGCAACGGCTAACTATCTCCATCTTCACTGTACTATTTATGTCCTTACGCCTGTCATATGTAATTGGGAGATTGTTGACTACTTACATTATATATATATATATATATATATATATATATATATATATATATATATATATATATAAACGTTATTATAAATAACGAACAAAATAAAATGGTAAAACTGAAGTTGAGCGTCCTCAGCACCGATTTTTTTTCAAATTTTGCACTATAACGTATTTTGATGCACTAAACACGAATCCGTAAAAAAAAAAAAAAAGTTGCTCTCAACTAGGAAAGAAGTTATTAAACACTAAAGTTCACTGTTATGGAGGTTATAAAAGTTGTAAGCAGCGTATTAATAAACATGCATATTAAGAAGAATGTCTAGGACGACTTTTGGACTGACGTGCTATGCATTTCCGCTCGCTACGCTCCCTCAACAAGATATCAAAACTCTAGTCAATCCAACTCGCTGTTACGGATAGAATTCCGATTTTGCGGAGGTTACAAATAGTTTATTAACATTTCAAATGTGAGTTCTTTGTTTCCCAAAGTTAGATGTCTGCGCATTCGCATGTTTACAAATACGATGTTTACGCCAGCTTTAACCTCAATTACAGTGAACTTTAGTGCTTAATAACTTCTTTCCTAGTTGAGAGCAACTTTTTTTAACGCATTCGTGTTTAGTGCATCAAAATATGTTACAGTGCAAAATTTGAAAAAAATCGGTGCTGAGGACGCTCTCCTTCACTTTTAACCAATAAAATATACTTGATAACAAAGTAAAAATAACGTATATACGATATATAACCAAATAATGAAACAAGGAAAAATGCAATTGAAAAAACTGAAGACAAAGAAAAAAAAATTGCTTAAAGGAAAGTAGCAGAATGGGGGTCTCCCAGAAAATTTCTGGGGGCGCCAGAAAATTTCTCATCTCAGGGCTCGCTGAGAAAATTCCTGGAAAATTTCCTGCACCCTGGACGTCGGCGCTAATGGCCAAGATTTATGTCGATGCGCCGGCGATTATTTCGGCTTCAGTTAAGTCACCGCACACTGCAACATCTTCATCGACATTAATGAAATCTTTATAGGTTATCCGACAGTCTGGAACGACGCCTTCACATCCGTCCACTGGTTGTAAGACGTCAACAGGCTCGATGCGACTTATTCCACTTTTGTTTGAATTTAAAAATCCAGCTTTTTTAAATCAGTTACCCGAGGGGGAAATATTTTGACAAGACTTATGATCGGCCGCCTCTCGGTCCAGTTCCCATTAGAGGTTCAGACTCGTAACAAGTTCGAATTATCCAACATTTTATTGGAATTAACCACGATTTTTAGCACTTTCCTCCGAAGGAAAGTAGCTATTGAGGTTGGACTCATGACGGAATTTTTGAAAAATTTCTTCAAATCGTTATCGATCCTACCTAGTAGACACCGAAAATGACCACCGTAAAAATTTTTAAATATATATAGGGGAAGGTGTTGTACCTTTGACCACTTTGCACAATTGAATTTTTTTTAGCTGGAATATTAATGCTAAATTCTTCTTTTTTTTTATTTCATTGTACTTAGTATTCTATTGTTTATCATATTTAATTTTTTCAAGGTTCTAACTTTTCATTTAATATTTTTTATTAATTTTTAAAAAAATAATCGTACAGTGGTCAAAGGTACGACATGTAGTTGTACCTTTGACGACGTAAAAACAACACAGCAGTCCAGAAAAAAAATTGTATTGAGTAATATTATAATTAATTGTAAGTTTAATAAATACAGGACATGGATGTAAGCATAATAAAAAGCTATTATTGTTATTATGTTATGCTTAATATGCTGAAAAATCCAGTCAAATCGATAAACGTTTTTACTGTCAAGCAGATCCACTAGGAATAGTAGGGTATGGAAGTTAAGCCCCAATGTCTTCAACATCAATATCATACAAATTTTCATCTTCTCTCGTAAACTTGTCACTTAAAGTTTGTTTTTTTTTTCAAATATTTGATCCTAAACATTGGTCATTTAATACCACAAATCTCTGCGACTAAATATGTAATAGTCTTTTTACTTTTATTTTTAACAAGTATAAAATTTCCTTTTTTCAAATTGTTGCTGGTCGTTTACTTAACTCACGACATTTATCAGACAGATCAACGTCACTTTCTCCTGAAGAAATTTCGGTGTCAGTATCAGAATCTGAACTGTCATTAGAATAATTTTCTTTTTATTTACCACTTTTTTAGGGCCTTTATTTGTATGTGGTGTCTTATGTTTAGGGTGGTGCTTTAGTTTTTTTTTTCACCTTCAATAACTAGCTTTTCAGAAATATCTGTCAGATTTTCCCTCCCTCCGCTTTTCGATGAGGTCTTACAACTTCCAGTGGAACGATAAGGGGCGATAGGTTCGAACTGCTACACTGAGGATTAATAAAGTCAGTTTGAACTTATTTAATTTATTATTTTTTAAATTCTTTGAACAATTGAAGCAACTAATATTAATTTTTAAAAAAAATTGTAGCAGAAGAACATAAAAGTTGAATTATGTAAAAATCACTCAGGTGTGTTGTACCTTTGACCTGGTCAAAGGTACAACACCTAGTCGTGGTCAGAGGTACAACACCCTGGTAGTGCAAATTATAAAGCATGCTAAAAAGTTTATGGTTAAGATAAATCAATTTCAGAAGCTGCACCATGTTTCTTATTGTAATAGCTACTTTGTCAAATGATTTTCATCTAAAAAGACTTAATACAAAAAATATTATGAGGCAAAACGTCAACTATAAATAACTTATATTTTTATGATAGAAATGGATAAGTATTTTTAGCAAAAATCCTCTTTGACTTGAATCATCGAAAGTAGGTTACACAAGCCCTCTAGTGAAGGAGCTAAACACTAATTACACCAAAATTTATAAAATGTTGCTACGTGCCGCAACAGCCTCGGTGGTCAAAGGTACAACACCTTCCCCTATATATATATATATATATATATATATATATATATATATATATATATGTCTGTTACCACGATAGCGGCCAGGGTTTTGTTTTTTCGTCACGAAACTTTCTATATAGCGTTCAATTAGCAAACGATTTAACGAGTTCGTTAACCACCAAAATCGGTCCGCCAGAAGGGGGGTGGGGGTTTACCTCGGACCCGAAACACAAATTTGACCATGCCAGCTGTAGTTTTTGTTATATTTCAGCAGAACTTGGTATTCGTTATAGTAATCTACTAAGAAAAATGGATTGTAAAAATAAACTAAATCGGATCATTAGAAGGGGGGGTTTACTCCGGACCCAAATTACTAATATACTCATACCGGTCGTAAATTCTGTTGTATTGTAACGAAACGCGGTATACGTCATTGGTAACTCATGAGAAAGAAGTGTTGTAAAAATGAACTAAATCGGTCTATCTGAAGGGGGGGGGGGCTTACTCTGTATTATATTTCAATAAAATTAGCCCGCTAGACGTAGGTTCACAAAGGTGCCGCAAGGAGCTCTTTCTACCACTGTATCCTGGGGGACTGTATCCTGTTCCTGCGTCAGTTTAAAAGACGAAAATATGATTTTTTTTTTTTTTTTTTTTTGTATTTATTAAGTAGTGTATGTAGTACCATGTATAAACATAACTCTGGAATCAAATTAATTAAAAAATAATTGAACAGTTACTCATTGCAAAATTAAAAGAGAACTACTCATGTTTTTATTTTATTTATATAGGATATTTTAAGCAAATTATTCAGGAATGCAGTCTACACTACCCAAATTCTAAGAAAAGTGCTTAGTTATGTAGCTCCTGCGTGACTGACTTTTTTACATTGTTTTGCACTAAATTCTAGGGACCGAGAAAAATATTCGAATTAAAGACTATTTTGAATTATGGAAGTTCGAATTATCAGGTGCATATATATGTGTGTGTGTTTTATTTTATTATATTCAGTATTATATGATATAAGAAAATCATTTGTTATTTTTGGTTATAAATGAATTAAATAATTTAACTAATTATTAGGTATAACTAATTTTTTATATATATATATATATATACTAGCTGACCCGGCGAACTTCGTACCGCCTAACAGTCGATTCAATAATTTTTTTTAAATATTTATTCTGCTATTCAGGACTCCGGGTCAGCTATCAAGATGTAGACATCTGGCGGGGATAACTAATTAAATGACGATTGATCAGTTTTCGACCGGAGAGGAAAAATGATTAAATTACTAAAATGGCTATTAAAAAATAAGGGTTGATCGTAGAAGGGTGAAAATTGAGGATTGTATGTATTTTTGTATGTTGTATCATAAAAAAATAGAAATTAAAAATTTTGTCTAAAAAATAAAAAAAAAAAATTTAGGGGTGGACTACCCCTAACATTTAGGGGGATGAAAAATAGATGTTGGCCGATTCTCATAGTTACCGGATAAGCACAAAAAATTTCATCAAAATCGGTCAAGCCGTTTCGGAGGAGTATGGCAACGAAAACTGTGACACGAGAATTTTATATATTAGATATATATATATATATATATATATATAAATTAAAACTATTATGATTTGTACTTTTATGAATGGAATTGTCCCAAGAAGAAATAAATATGTTTTTTTTTTTTTTTTGTTATTGTTATTAATGTACAGAAATCTAAGCTTCTCTGAGCAGAAGAAAGGAATACCTATTTTTTGACACACGACCGGATCAGTAAGATAGTTTAAATTTGAGTGTTAAATTACACACTAGTGTTTTGAGTAGTTGTGAGGTTTCGAGGCAGGCAATAACTCAGCACTAAAACGTTTGATGGGTCCATTTACAAGGAAGGTTTTGCCTCCCGCGCCCCTTTACACCAGCCTACCGCACCCCTTACACCAGCCTCCCGCACCCCCTTTCACCAGCCAACCGCGCCCCTTACTCCAGCCTCCTGCACCCCCTTACACCAGCCTACCGCACCCCTTACACCAGCCTCCCGCGCCCCTTACACTAGCCTACCGCACCCCTTACACCAGCCTCCCGCGCCCCTTACACCAGCTTCCCGCACCCCCTTTCACCAGCCTCCCGCGCCCCTTACACCAGCCTCCCGCACCCCCTTACACCAGCCTACCGCACGTGCTGCTAACTCAGGGCGCGACGCGTCATCTATTTGTTTACCCTTCTCCGACCACACATCTTCCGCGGTTTTATGGTCAGCTGACTCACTCTGGCCATATCCCCCCCCCCCCTCTGGCGATTCCGGTCTTGCCCTCCTAATTTATTTTTATTATTCAGGCACCGTTCAAAATACTGCATTTATACTCCCCTTGACGCCTCTTCAGGAGCAGATAAAATATAAGACACAGCCTTAACCTCAGAGAACCTTCCGCATGCGGAGCCAAGGCAAGACCAAGTTGATAATTCATAGCTACTGCAGATCGGCTGTTAAAATCGTATTAAGTAAGTCCTTATATGTCAACTATTGTCTGTTAAGCTAAATGATATTTTTTATTGATTTTTAATTTCGTTTTTTTTTATAATATTTTTCTACTCTTAATTACCTGTATATGTATATTTTCCTATTTCTTACGTTTTACATATGTGATTTCTCTCATTATCTAATGTAAAATTTAAAACTGTGATTATATTTTATAACGTTTCTAAGAAAAATATTGTGTAATTAATGAAATGTTTTTTATGTCACATATAATACTTTAAAAACATATATCATATTACAAAAGCAGATTTCGACTTTTCGAATACTTTGTTAAATATATCGGTTCAGAAATCAGACATAAATATCTCCTAGAAAAACGTTTGCGGGCTTTTATTATAGGATCAGAGTCGGAACATTTCCACGTTTAACACTTTCGCTGCCGCTGTCATTGTTTGAGAATACCTCAGTACCGGGTGCATTTCTTTGTCCTTCCGAAGGGCCACTCGTAAGCGAGTAGGATCTCTAGTGTCCTTCCGTAGGGCCACTCGTAAGCGGGTAGGATCGCTAGTGTCCTTCCGAAGGGACACTCGTAAGCGGGTAGGATCGCTAGTGTCCTTCCGAAGGGACACTCGTCAGCGGGTAGGATCGCTAGTGTCCTTCCGAAGGGACACTCGTAAGCGGGTAGGATCGCTAGTGTCCTACCGTAATGACACCCGCAGTGAATGTGTTAAGAACTACCCCCCCCTCGATTTTTAAAAAAACACTTTGATTGATATAAAAGGTTAAGTTCACCAGCAGATTCCCTACACCGGAACATGGTTCTTTGGGCGAAATTGCTTGAAAAAAATCGTAAAACGTACGTCTTTGCGTTACTATATAGGCTTCCACGTGCGCGTTTTATAATTAATTGGACCTAAGAAATTTAATAAAACCATTTCTAAGGCCGTATCTATAACCGTTGTCTAGGAAAATGCATACAAACGAGATTTGTCTTGGGATTTTTTGATAAATAAGTATATATTTCGAAACCGGTTTGGAAATGTAAAGAATCTATTCGAAAGCTTATTACCTAAAAATACTAATTTTATGTGATTTTTGATAGAGCTATCTATTTCGGAAAAATCTGTGCTTAAATGTTGGAATTTCCGCTTAGGATACTGTAAGTTTCCTATTGTCAGGGGGCGTTGCAATTTAATTTTATATTTTTACTTAGTTTACATTTTTAAGGCAAGACGTTAACTGTTTCTATTCTATGCTTTCCAAATGACACTATTTATCACTACCACATGATATTCCACATGGCATGAACGAATTGTTGAGGGACAGCAGCCAGTACATAAACACAAAACTCTCCTACTTACTCAACAATAAACTGTACAATCTCTTTTGAAGACAGCTGCTGAATAACCATTGGCTTTCTGGCATATTACAGACATTTCCATACCTCTGATTATAAGTGAATCAAATTTCTAATCGCGATGCTGGTTTATTGAACCATACAGGTACCACCTGGAAAGAGTGAACTTGCCATAGTAGCGATCACCCTATCGACGACAGCAGTTGTACGAGAGAGGGTACCCGGTGACGGGACTCTCCCGATACCTGCCTGTCCCTCCTGACGGCTACTAGCTAGCTCCCTTCAAGGGGCGCTCGACAATTGTCGTTTTTTTTTTTTTTTTTTTTTTTTAGATTTGTGTTCTCGTATTAGTAATATATATATATATATATATATATTTATATTCTTAAATTAGCGCAGAAACCTTTCCACGTAACACCTTTCAACTACTGATAGAAAACTTATATCCCTGGAAACTGCGATGCTTCCTCAGCTAATTACATTGTTTACGCTTCAGAAAAAGCCTACCGTCTTCGTCGAAATCCTAGAATGCTCTTCAATGTTACTTCCTGGAGCTGAGGAAGGACTGGGCTGCGATTTATCATCTTCCGAGAAGTCTCAAACACGTCTACTAAGAAGTCTGACTAAAATTCTAAAAGAACTAGAGAAGCCTGCCGTCCTTATTTTTTTTAATTTAATTTTCGAGAATCGCAACGACGGCGATTTGCACTTTTTAAAATACAACAAATACCGATTTATACAAAAATACAAACTCATAGAACTAAATACAACAAAAGAAAGAACCGGCCGTCAGCCAGTCACGGCTTTCTGCTGGCTGCTAGAGAAGCCCATCGTCAGCCAGTCACGGCTTTGTGCTGGCTTCTGAAGAAGCCCACCCTCCAGAAAGGGTTAATAATAATAAGATGACGCAGTTCCTAGGTGGTTGCTAAGTACTGCACTTCATAGCATCCTCCCTAGCAAGCATGCTTGGTCTCCGTCTATTGACGCTATACACACAAACACACACACATTTTAAGCATTTTTCATTATCTCACCTTGAAGTTTTCCAGTTCACTCTTTTTCTATACACTGAAGTACTAAGAAGCATCCAGAGTAATTAAAGTGATGCTGAAAAAAATGTTAACCACAAAATGAAATGGTTTTTGCTAAAGATATGCTTTTTTACGGTAAATCTACAACCTTCAGAACTTGAAAGGTTCTTTGCTGAAATAAATCCAGCTATTCTCTAATTTAAATTTTTTTTCCTATGCCATTCAGTCATTCTGCTTTTATATCACGCTTTGTTACTTCTCAATTTGTTGCCCCTTTCTGAAAGAGGCCACTTAAAGTTGCTTAGTAGTTTTCTGCTCTCTTTAAAAGAGAATATTTTTGATCAATTGAAGTTCCTCTGAGAATAATTGATACATGCTTTTAGCGCGTTTCTTCTCGCCCTGTAAGAAGGAATCCAGTTATTGCATCGAATGGAATAGAATAAAAGAACATTTTTTATTCTTTTGAAATTCGTTGTTATTGCCTGCGTTTGGTTATTCCAGACAAAGGTGGAAAGAGTAAATACTCGTAACATTAGTTCTCCGAACTGTAGTCCTAGACGATTTTGACCTAGCCTACGAATCTCCCCGTATCAAGGCCTACTTCTCTGCCAAGTTTGGTCAAAATCGGTCAAACGGTGTGGATTTGTATAAGAAACAACCAAACAGAGAAACAGATATATATATAGCTGATTTTCATATATATAGTTGAACTTCTGCCAATTTTAAAAGATATATATATATATATATATATATATAATAGATTTATAAAAACTTAATAATAACAAACTAATAAAGGGCTTGAAATAATGTGCTTCAAATAGTGACCATACTAAACGTAACTGTGTAAATTTTTAAAATTGAGTTGTCAAGAGAAGGAACTGAATTTGAGCGACAAGAAGTGGATTTGTCTAAAAGGTTGTTTTTAGAAAATGGAAAAGCACCCAAATGGACAAACCAACACATTTAAAGTCAGCCCCTTCACACGACAACCGCATTTCTCGGACATGAGACCCCTCGATCTAACCCTTTCATGTTCTTATGCGGTCATTCTCCTGGCCTCCCCACCTTTCCTAACCTCTTCCTTCACCTACTTTACTCTTCTACCTCTCCTTCTTTAGCTGAAAAACAAGTACATTCATTAGTATAGCTAACTGATACGGATCAGTTCTTCCTCTTCTCATAGGTATGTTAACTAGGCACGTAACTCCTATGTTAAAAATTGTATACATTTAATTTTAAGTTATTGACTACTTGTAGCAGATAATTATCGCCTGTAATCATTACTTTCAAATACATAATGTTATTCCTTTTATTTTTTTATTTCATTTTATTTGTTTTTATCCGGTGGCCGCCAGTGTTAAGGCGAGCGCTCTTAATACTCCGTGCCAAGGGTCCTAGGTTCGATTTTCACTATCCGGTGGCCGCGATTGTTAAGGCGAGCGCTCTTAATACTCCGCGCCAAGGGCCGTAGGTTCGATTCTCACTATCCGGTGGCCGCGAGTGTTAAGGCGAGCGCTCTTAATACTCCGTGCCAAGGGTCCTAGGTTCGATTCTCACTATCCGGTGGCCGCGAGTGTTAAGGCGAGCGCTCTTAATACTCTGTGCCAAGGGTCGTAGGTTCGATTCTCACTATCCGGTGGCCGCGAGTGTTAAGGCGAGCGCTCTTAATAATCCGTGCCAAGGGTCCTAGGTTCGATTCTCACTATCCGGTGGCCGCGAGTGTTAAGGCGAGCGCTCTTAATACTCCGTGCCAAGGGTCGTAGGTTCGATTCTCACTAAGAGTTGGTCGCGTTTTTTTAGAAAACCTATAACCTAACCTATAGATAAACCGTCCTAAAATACTTAGTTAATAATCATAGACGTTAAAATTTAAGTGTAAATAAATTTTATTTTATCCATCAATATTGTTCTTGTTGAAACCACTTTCCAGGAGATATTATCCTTTTCGAAAAATTCTTTATCGGGTGCTAAAAAATGTTGAAGTAACAGCATCTTTTACATTTATGTAAACTAATATATATACAAAATAACATAAAAATACAAAATGATGAATAGTGAAAGTTATTTTCCTTCTCTTTTTCTTTTTTTTTTTTTTTAAGACGCATCCGCTTCTAGGCAATTAATGAGGAATATCTTTAGGGGTTGATCCTATCTAAACATCCATGGGGGAGCAGGGAATGTTTTTAGCAGGAAGGAAGATTATAGAACTCAATCTGCAACTGGCGGGACTCGAACCCTCTTTTCGATAATAGGGGAGATCCTATTATTAGTTCTTTATTTTCCAATTTATCGACATCTACAAACATTAGCATCATTTCTACTGGTTTTCAACATTTCTTATTGTCTATAGACAATTTTTTTCATCGCGCCTATCGCTGACTGGAGTAACCCCAACTCAAGCTAGATTCTAAGCAGCACCTCCCTGTATGACAATCTGTCACGGCGATCGCCCTTTCAATGCGACATTCATTATTATATATTATTATTCGTTTTATTGACAGATTTATTTATATTTTTATATATTGAGAAAGGTTACCTACTCCGTCTACCCAAACAAAAAGGAAGTGTTGCTCAGAATGATATAAATCATTTTGTGCAATTCAATTTTACGCTTTCCCTTTGTAGAAAATTAATTTGATATGTATATAGAATGGGAATTTATATAAAATAAATACTGACACATCGATTTTCTCTTTGCACCTTTGAGCAGAAAATAAATTCTCAATACATTGTCCCTATTAGAGTAGTCCGTATATTTTATTGAACATCTATAAAGTAGTTGGGAAACCTCAAATCAGATTAGGAGAGATTTTGATTTTGAAGGATTTGCCTGGAATAAATAATTTTTTTCGCTATCACGTACTTATCTCCGATTCTTGGTCGGCTCTGTCATCGATCATCTTGTAATCTCTCCGTCCCTGTGTGTCTAGCTCTCACGTCTCCAAAAGGATCGCCTTCCTATCTTCTACACTCAAATTACACAGGTAAAAAAAAGTGGTATTTTCCAAATACGTCATACTTATCTTCTTGACTATTTCGACACGCTGAATCCGAATCCGGAGTCAGTTTCACCCCGACGCGTCAGGTTTAAGAGCATTTAAAGGTCAAATTTCGTCGTTAAAGAAGAAATAACTTAAGCTTCCAAGGTTTTGAGGGTCGCTGAATTCGAATCCGAGGTCTTTTTCGTCACATCGGCGTTAAATTCAAGGACAGATATGTTTATTTTGCAAGAAATGAATCCGCAGTTAAAAATTATTTTTTTGCAAAATAGACATATTTTTTCTTGAAATGGCCTTGATTTTGTGCCGATGGGGTGAAACGAACCCCGGATTCGAATTCGGCGACCCTCAAAACCACGGAAGCTCGTTTTATTTCTTCGTAAGCGATTTCATACGAAAGTTGACCTTCAAATTCTCTTAAACCTGACATGATGGGGTGAAACGGACTCCGGATTTGGATTGAGCGTGTCGATATACATAAGAATATAGGTATGGTCTTAGGAAAATACCACTTTTTTGTGTGTGTGTGTGCATGTGTTATCAAATAAATTTGATGTCATTTATCTGCACTAACCGATGTGATCTACACAATACATTCCATTATTTCAACTTTCACTTATACATTAGCATTGTATGGAAAGATGCTTCGGTGAAGCAATTTCGTAAGTAGGTACCGATTTAAATACGCATTATCATACTCATTTTTTCTATTTTATTTTATTTTTTTAACGAATAAATATGTCTGAACAGAAATTTCCTCATCAAGAACCCAAACCGACGTGGCTTTTCAGCTGATTGGGCTGGAGGACCACAGCAGGGTTGTGGTTGAGTTAGGAAACTTAAAGGGTATGGTCAGTGGCTAAATCCCGATGATTGGTCAGGGGTTCGATGGAATCAAGAAGAAATTTACTCTCTATAGCAGCAAGGAAAACAGTTCACAAGTCCCTGACAGGGTTTTATTGAAATAAACACATTTCTAGGCAAGGCAACTAATAAATAAACTATATACAACGTTTTGTACATTTTAATTCGTGATAACCTACGGTCAAAATAGTCGATTCTGATAGTTTTTAGATTACATCATTTCCACTAGTTTCAAATGCAAGAAAAAATAAGTAAGCACATTTTTCAGCAAGGTGGTTAAATTAATTTAATTTGGTATTGTGCTTATATACAATATCACTCACGCACACACAATATGCACTTCCACTCTTGTAGTGCACACACAGAATATATCACATATATATACATATCCACACCCTAGACATTGTGAAAAATATGTACTTTCACTCAATTCACACGCCCGCACAATAAGTTCTTGCACTTTCAACAATAAGGACTTTCTTTGTTGCTAATAAGCCAGGTAGTGGGAGCAACTTAATCTTGTGTTGCAGAAAAGGTAATGCAGGTTTTTATATGACCAATTCTTTCCAGATGGCCTATAACTGTTTAGTGATCAACACTATCGTCACTCGCAATGTCCGAAGTAGCTTTGTGAGAATTTTCTTCTTGACCAACAACAGTAGGCTTAAGGGACCCTCACACTGGCAAAAATTTTATTTAAAATTTTGAAGATGTTGGTTTTGTGCAAAAAAAAATATTACGTATTTGTGTGTGTGTGTGTGTCATTCAGCGTGTATGTGTTTACAATACATTTTTAAGGATTTTATATCCTTCTTTCATCTTTATTTTATCGTGTCTTTAATAATATATTGATTTGATTGAATATTTTGTTTCAAATAATTCATTCTTCTATATTTTTACGTCAGTGCATTTTCAATTGCACAAATATAAATAGACAACAATGACCCAAGTGATTGAACTGCCTTTAAAAAATATATATATATATATATATATATATATATATATATATATATATATATATAACGGCTGTTACATAATTTTGTGCAGAGTGAGGGCTCCACGACCATTCAATATTTTGTACAAAGATAAGTTCAACATTTGTGCTCAAAATTTTGAGCAACATTTGTTCCAGAGCGAGGGCCCCTTTACCACGAATTTCTTTGTCTTTGAGATTAAAATCTCCAAGACGAAATTTTAGAAAGATCGCTGCACTATACATTACCTACGCTTCCTTACCCCTAACAATACTGATGTTACGCGCGGTTTGAACCGAACTTCGACCTCATAGAGAATGTGACACAAACTAAACTAATTTTCTTGGCAAAAATTCACTCTCCAAAAACTATCGAAAAAATTGATCCCACCATTTTGAAAATCCATAAATGTTTCCATGCTGACAATGAACGATTCCAATTTCAAAGAATCCATGTGTAATGCAATTGTTCGTCATATTTAAAAAATTTCCATCCATTGCCTTCAAATTATTTACAACGCGATTTTACAACCGATAACCTTCACAATTTATGGATTTTAAGGTTATTATACTTCTTGAGATATTGTCAGATTGTAGCAACCAATCGCCATAATGGCCTTCGAAGCACGTAGCAGATAAGGAACTAAATGATGGCACAGAGCTCCCCTCGCCTCAGCCTGAATATAAAGCTGATTAGAAAAATAGAACTTAGATAAAAATGAAAATAACTGTATACAAAGCGTTCAGTTATGAATCATAAAGACGTATTTACGAACTCACTGGTGATACTGAATTTTTGTCAGCATTGAATTGCTGTATTGAGTACCAGGTTCTACAGGATGTCTGGTAGCAGATTTATATTTTCAAACTTAAATAAAAAAGTCCGTCACTCAGGAGCTGCATAACTAAGCACTTTCCTCAGAATTTGGGTAGTGTAGACTGCTTTCCAGAACAATTTGCTTAAAATATCCTACATAAATAAAATAAAAACATGAATAGTTCTCTTTTAAATTTGTAATGAGTAACTGATCAATTATTAATTTGCTTCCAGAGTTATGTTTACACATGGTACCTATTACTCTACGTAATAAATACAAAAAACCTCATATTATCGTATTTTGATATAAGGCTGGAACAGGATACAGTCACTCTAGTGGTAGAAAGCGCTCCTTGCGGCGGCTTTGTGAACCTACGTCTGGCGGGCTTTTCTACATTTTTACAACACTTCTTTCTCATGAGTTACCCACGACGTATACCGCGTTTCGTTACAATACAGCAGAAATTACGACCGGTATGAGTATATTAGGAATTTGGGTCCGGAGTAACCCCCCCCCCTTCTAATGAACCGATTTAGTTTATTTTTACAACACATATTTACCTGTGGATTACCACTACAAATACCGAGTTTCGTCGAAATATACCAAAAATCACGGCTGGTAGTGGCGAATTGGTATTGTGGGTCCGGAGTAAACCCCCCCCCTTCTAATGAACCGATTTAGTTCATTTTTATATCTCACTTTTCTCTCTATATTACCACTACGAATACCAAGTTTCGTTGAAATATAACAAATATTACGGCTGGCATGGTCAAATTAGTGTTTTGGGTTCGGGGTAAACCCCCCCCCCCCTTCCGGTGGACCGATTTTGGTGGTTAACGAACTCGTTCAATCGTTTGCTAATTTAATGCTATATACCAAGTTTCGTGACGAAAAAACAAAAACTCTGGCCGCTATCGTGTTAACAGACACATACATATATATATATATATATATATATATATATATATATATATATATATATATATATATATATATATATATATAAATTTTAACGGGGGTCATTTTCGGTGTCTACTAGGTAGGATCGATAAAGATTTGAAGAAATTTTTCATAAATACCGTCATGAGTCCAACCTCAATAGCTACTTTGGAAAGTGCTAAAACGTAATAATTGACACAGAGTTTTATTAATAGCATTGAACGATATAATGGAAATGCGGATTTTATTTTTTAATGAGTATGCTATCCAGATGCCTTCCGTCGAGTTGAACACACTGTTCAAAACGGAGCCTTGTGTTCTGCGCCACACACTGCAGTAAACAGGTTCAATTGAGCTGATTTCTGGACGAATATTTTCCTTTAAAGCCACAAGAGATCGGGGATTGTCATCATAAACCCTCTCTTTAAGGTAGCCCCATAAAAAAAAAAAAAAAATCTATGGGAGTTAGATCGAGCGACCTCGGTGGCCATGGGATGTCCCCAAAGCCTCTGATCAGTTTTTGGGGGAAACTTCCCCGAAGCAAATTCATCGAAGCTCTGGCTGTTTGTGCAGTCGCCCCATCCTGTTGAAGCCATGTGTGTGAAGAGTACGATGGATGAGCTCGCAGGTTTGGCAAAAATAAATCCGTAATCATGCGTTGAGAATTTTCACAGTTGACATTCGTCGCCTGGCCTCGAGAATTTTCGAAAAAAAAATGATCCAATTATCTCATGCGTGGATAAGGAATACCGAACTTTGAACAAAATTGTCGACGAGCAATTACGTAAGAATCATTACTCCTAAAAAATGTCTCCACAGCGAACGCGCGATGCTCACTCGACCCTCCCTCTGCACCGGTTATTACTTTTTGAAATAATCGTATTTAAAAATATAAATTTGCCACCAGAAACCCTGTATATTCGATGCCATGAGGCAATCCGGATGGCCCTTCTAGAAACGTCAACATTGTGTGTGTAGACCGTGTGTCCAAAACTACCCGCCCATCCCCTAAAAAATTCAATTTATTTATTTTTTACCTCTATATCAACCTGATGTTTTAGCGCGTTTCCTCCTTTCCTTCCTAGCAATGAAATTTGGTTATGAAGCAATCTGAAGGTGCCGATGAGAATTCCAATGGTTGAAATTTGTGTCTGAATCTGAAAAATTGACTTTTCTTTATTTTATTTGCTGATTCTGAAGGATGTAGGTAACACAACGCTTCGCCTTGTTTCTTTGGTTCGCTTTTAGTTCTCAAACAGTTTCAAGTTAGAGTGAATAGCACCATCAGTTATTAAAAAATTGAATGTACGATTTCAACGGCGAATCCCTGGTCTGAAATTCCACTCCTAGCATTTTGTTACCCATAAATCACTCCTAAAAATTATAATTAAAACAATGAGTTCCAATTACATACTTTTACAATCAGGTTTAATTAACAAAGTCAATTGAATTTATTTTATTCAAGCTCTACATGTTTCATACCTTAGCTTAGGTGCTTATTCAAGAGCTAAAAAAAAATGTAAATTAATTGCACGGATTGTAACAAGGTCTATATTGGAGAGTCGTCGCAGTTCCTCAGAAAGAGAATAAAATAAAAAATGAAAAATTAGGATGATCGGGATAATAAAACTGCTCTGGCTAATCATTCAATAAAATATAAGCACGTATTCGACTTCGCAAATGTAGAAAAATAAAAAAAAAACAGGAAAAGTCAGTTAATAAAAAACAAATATCAAATATTTAAATAGTAATATTTAATTATTCTTCAACTGACCCTTTTATCAATCTTCTTATTTTCGTAGTAGCCAGATGGTCAGATAATAAAAACTTCACCATACAGTATCAATAAAGTAATAAAGTTGGTGATACTATATGGTGAAGTTTTTATTATCTGACCTTCTGCCTACCACGAAAATAAGTAATTTTTAATTTACTAAAAAAAAATATTATTTTTTACCAGTAATAAAATCTTAAAAAATATTTAATTCTAATCGATTAATCTTTTTCTGGATGATTGATTTTTGTTTTTTTGGAATCTATCGATTTTACAGCTGATTGACGCTATACGTAATAGTAACCTCAGTTTAGACGTGACAATTGTACGGGAATGTTCGCCTTAAGTTTAGTGCGCTTTCTTAGCTCCTGAAGAGGCACCTAAAGTGTGAAACATGTAGAGTTTAAATAATGTAAATTAAATTGACTTAGTTAATTCTCTTTTATTGACCTTCCTCCTCCAAAATATTGGATTAAAGAAGTTTGGGTAACTATAATGTATATATATATATATATATATATATACATATACACAAACACACACACATACTTACAAACCTATAGTCTGAATTATGAGGTCTGAAACGTGAAAGGTTCCAGCCAGCACTTCCGGATAGCGTCATGAGGTCAACCTCCGTATGGCGGGAGGAAGGAAACGCGCTAAATTCCTTCATAAAAATCAGTTTATAATTTTTAATTACAATTCCTTTTTTTTTTAGGAGAAAACTCCCTTTTTTCCCTATTATCGGATGTTGCAGAAATATTATCGTTGGTTATGAAAACAGAGGCAGAGTACATATTACTCCCCGAGCGGAGGGCATTGTGTAAATGTGAAAACATGTTTGCATGGAAGGCCTTTGTTTGCAGAATACATTAGTCCAACGGCCATGTTTCATATTCCTAAATTGTGATCAATCCAGCCCCTCAGATTGTGCCTGCTCAATCCTGAAATATTAACAATATTGTCGAATATTTGTGATAATGTATTGACCATAACAAACTGGCAAACAATGATTTGTTTATGAGACTTGCACCAAACTGAAACTGTGTTAAAGCGTACCTTAAATGTATTTTTGTCGAAATTTCCATATGCTCACATTGGCCCAGCTACTTCCATTTATGAAATAAAAAAAAATATTTGTTCCATCTTTCGTTAAAAAAATTAAACTATAAAACACATATTTCTATCAATTTCTCATTTAAAAAAATATATATTTATATTCTTATAAATTTGGTTAACGTTGGAATTAAAGGAAGTATTAAAATACCCATTTTACTAATATACAAGAGAATTTTAGGACTTTTCATAAAATCTCAAATCCTTTTGAGGAAACGTGGCAAGTTAGGATGCGTTTACATCTGACACTTCTCGCAGGAAATATATCTCAGGTGTCAAATAGATAAGTCTCATAATTATTATATCCGACACCTGAGATATATTTCCTGCGATAAGTGTCACATGTAAACGCACTTTTATTGCTCGGTGTAGAAACATATATCGCAGACATAAATTTTTTGCAGTTTACATTAGTTAGAATTTCTGTCTGACATAAATATCCTGCAATAACTATTAGATGTAAACGCACCCTTATTGCTCGTGATAGAAATATATATCGCAGACATAAATTGTTTGCAGTTTACATTAGTTAGAATTTCTGTCTGACATAAATATCCTGCAATAACTATCAGATGTAAACGCACCCTTATTGCTCGTGATAGAAATATATATCGCAGACATAAATTTTTTGCAGTTTACACTTGTCATAATTTCTGTCTGACGCAAATATCCTGCTAAAACTATCAGATGTAAACGCACCCTTAGAGAGCCTAAAAAATATCCAACAATATACGTAGCTATAGATTCATGTTAAAATTCGATAGAACCGGAGAAAAGCATAGGCTTATATAAGGGAGGGGGGGCTGTGGGGGCTGCAGCCCTCACCTCGAAATTTCGATTTGATGGTAAATATGTGTCATAAAACCCTTAAAAATAAATTAATAAGATCACTTTGATCATAAAACGTATTGTATTTTAGCTGTAATAGCGTTTTAGTTCTCTAAAACTATTCCAAGTTCTAAATTGTTAGTATTCATTACCCCGGAAATGGTCCCAGCCCCCCACCCCGAAATTTTCCCAGCCCCACCCCCGAAATTATTTCCTATATACGCCCATTGAGAAAATGGTGCCTCACGTTGCGAAAGTATTGGTTTCGTTTCATTGAAGCTCTTATTTATGAGTTGCTATTTTAGGGTTTCCAAGTCACACTATTGATAAGATTTATATAGAAACGCGCTAAAATTGAGTATATCTTGCATATTGGGCGTATTGTATTCAGCCTAATTTTATAGCTGATGTTTAAGATCAGGGCGAGATTGGCTTGATATATGGATATATATCATACATGTTATACAAGATGTCCCCAAAATAAAGTATTTTTTTATCCACCATCCCCCTCCACTTACCATCTCATTCCCACCCACACCTCCTTTAAGTTTTTAAATTAATTATTAGAAATTATCAGAAGAAGAAATTGTTATTTTATATTTATGTATTAAATTAACAATGTTTTAAGAACTGATCATTTATTTTTATTAACAATTGAAAGTCTTTTTGTTTTGTGTTTTAGCACTTTCCTCCGAAGGAAAGTAGCTATTTTAAATATTCCTAACACGATATATCGATTTCTTGAATCGATCTCCAAGGGCCGATCTTTTCAAAGAATCGATCTCGAAGGGCCGATCTTTTAAATAATAAATCTATCTAGACTACCGTTAAATAAAATGTTCTTTTAGCACTTTCCTCCGAAGGAAAGTAGCTATTGAGGTTGGACTCATGACGGAATTTTTGAAAAATTTCTTCAAATCTTTATCGATCCTACCTAGTAGACACCAAAAATGACCCCCGTTAAAATTTATATATATCTATATATATATATATATATATGCATATATATATATATATATATATATATATATATATATATATATATATATGTGTGTGTGTGTGTGTGTCTGTTAACACGATAGCGGCCAGAGATTTTGTTTTTTCGTCACGAAACTTGGTATATAGCATTCAATTAGCAAACGATTGAACGAGTTCGTTAACCACCAAAGTCGGTCCACCGGAAGGGGGGGTTTACCCCGAACCCAAAACACTTATTTGATTATGTCAGCCGTAATATTTGTTATATTTCAACGAAACTTGGTATCCGTAGTGTTAATATAGAGAGAAAAGTGAGATATAAAAATGAACTAAATCGGTTCATTAGAAGGGGGGGTTTACTCCGGACCCACAATACCAATTTGCCACTACCAGCCGTGATTTTTGGTATATTTCGACGAAACTCGGTATTCGTAGTGCTAATCCACAGGTAAATATGTGTTGTAAAAATAAACGAAATCGGTTCATTAGGAGGGGGGGTTTACTCCGGACCCACATTACCAATTCGCCACTACCAGCCGTGATTTTTGGTATATTTCGACGAAACTCTGTATTCGTAGTAGTAATCTACAGGTAAATATGTGTTGTAAAAAGAAACTAAATCGGTTCATTAGAAGGGGGGGTTTACTCCGGACCCAAATTCCTAATATACTCATACCGGTCGTAATTTCTGCTGTATTGTAACGAAACGCTGTATACGTCGTGGGGAACTCATGAGAAAGAAGTGTTGTAAAAATGAGCTGAATCGGTCAATCGGAAAGCGGGGGTTTAATTTGTAATATATTTGAATAGAAAAGCCGGCAGACGTAGGTTCACAAAGCCGCCGCAAGGAGCGCTTTCTACCACTAGTGTGACTGTATCCTGTTCCTGCGTTAGATCAAAATACGATAATATGAGGATTTTTGTATTTATTACGTAGTGTAGTAGGTACCATGTGTAAACATAACTCTGGATGCAAATTAATAATTGATCAGTTACTCATTACAAAATGAGAACTATTCACGTTTTTATTTTATTTATGTAGGATATTTTAAGCAAATTGTTCTGGAAAGCAGTCTACACTACCCAAATTCTGAGGAAAGTGCTTAGTTATGCAGCTCCTGCGTGACGGACTTTTTTTTTTTTTTTTTATTTCAAATAGTCAAATACTTAATCTCACCTCTTGTTACTCAATCTCATTTCTATTATTTAACTGAAGAAGAAATGTTCACAACAGCGCCCTATGTCCAGTGAGAGACTTATAATACAACAATAACATTATACAACCGCTCAATTTTTTTCCATTTCTCCAACTAGAGGGAAGAAGGTAACATAATAAAAAAAAGTCCGATTCGCAGGAACTGCGTCATCTTAGCGCGGTTCCGTTCTTATCTCTAGTGTTTATGAAGGCATAGAATAGAAACAGTTATTACTTTGTTTAGATCAATAGCGAAACAGCTATCCAAATGAAATCTCAAACAAACCAGTCTTGAAAGGTCTTGATTTACAATCTTACCTGTATGGGTCAGCTATACCATAAGTCGGGCAGAAAGGCCTCCGCTCAGAGGCATTTGGAAAGCCTTGGGGTCTCTCTCTTTGAACGCTACATTTCTAACAATAAATTGATCTTCTTATTTTACTTAATCTGTTTTATTGTCAAATACATTATCTGACTATAAGCAATTTAAAAATAACAAGGAATAAAACAGACAAAAAGAACAGTTCGAATAAGCGAAATCAATTACTTTAAAGTTTTAAGCACTTATTTCTCCGATTGACATCGCCTAATCAAAACTTTCATCAGAATCATTTTTGTAGAGCATTTAGTGAGCTTTCTAATGGTCATCTTCCGTTTCCCATGATTCTCAACCTTTTTCGAGATATTAAGGAAAGTATACAAAGTTACCAAAACTTTTTATGTATGTTAATAAAATATTTTATTCTAACCCTTCCTAAACTCCAAACGTAACAAAAATTTCAACATATTAGTTTTAATGAATGTAAAACATGCAGAAAATGTTTCAACTGAATCCCATAATTCTAAGTACCAAAATCAAAGAGAAAAAAAAAAGTTCGAATAAGCGAAATCAATTACTTTAAAGTTTTATGCACTTATTTCTCCGATTGACATCGCCTAATCAAAACTTTCATCAGAACCATTTTTATAGAGCATTTAGTGAGCTTTCTAATGGTCATCTTCCGTTCCCCAAGATTCTCAACCTTTTTCGAGATATTAAGGAAAGTATACAAAGTTACCAAAACTTTTCATGTCTGTTCATAAAATATTTTATTCTAACCCTTCCTTAACTCCAAACGTAACATAACTTTCAACATATTAGTTTTAATGAAATTAGAACATGCAGATAATGTTTCACCTGAATCCCGTGATTCTAAGTACCCAAACCAAAAACGGAATTCAAAAACTATTTTTCCAATTTTCTCGATAACGGTTAAAGCTATCGCCTTGAAAATGGTTTCATTCGTTTTTCTAGCCCAAGAAGCCAATAAAAAGAGTACTTACAAGCTTATGAACTCAAAAACGTAAGCGTTACGACTTTTTCTGCGCGAATTTCGCCCCAAACGCCATCTTCCAGTGGGCGGATTTTGCTGGTTAACGAACTTGACCTTTCAAATTGGACGACAGATTTTTGTACCAAATTTCATCAAAATCGGACCATCAGGGAAGCCAGAAATGACCGAACAGACAAATATATATATATATATATATATATATATATATATATATATATATATATATATATATATATATATATATATATATAAATGTATACATATATATATATATATATATATATACAAATTTGAACCACCGTTATTTTCGGTCTCTAGGGGTTCTGAAACCCGAAATTTTCTAGTCGGCACTTCCGGATTGTTTCATTGTATCAACCCTATAAGCGGGGTTCCTCCCTATGGGGGAGGGAGGAACCGCGCTAATATGGCTTCAAACTGTGCTCTTGATTTTTTCTTATTTGATAAACATATATATGTAATAATACCCATATATTTTAATATGATGTAACAGTAGTAGTTTCATTCTATATTATTTGTTATGCAAATTTTTCTACTTTTGAGTTACAAATATATTTTTCATTTAATCAAGTACTCAAATCGACGTATTTAGGTCGATTCGTAGTAGTGATGGGCGATTCATGAATGATAATTGATTTGATTCGAAATGAAACACGAATTTCGTACATAATAGTAAGTAATCGTGAAGTCGACCCATATAGAAGTTCGATCTCTGACACTGGAAGATCGATTTTTTTAATCGATCTGAACTCCTCGACCATTTATGTGAATCGATATTTTCATTTCGATTCGAATCGATTCAAAAGATCGATTCATATTCGAGACTCGCCCATCAGTACTATGCGCATCATAGGGCCGACTTCAACACGCTAACATATAGAAGATAATACACCTGTAAAACTTGGCACAACGACAAGCTAAGGACAATGATTAGAGCTGGGAGCAGGTGTATCGTGAACAAAATGAGGGAGCTCTGAGAAAAATAGATCATTCCATAAGACATTTATGCTAAGTAGAAGGAGAGACAAGGCCAGCTAGAGTCTAGAAAGGACTGTCTGCTTAGAAATGATCTCTTTTGCAGGGGTTCTCAATGTTTCAAGTTTATAGAGGTGTCTTCACGATAAGGCTGGATCTTTTAGTGATCCATAGATTGATGGATTGGGTGTTTAAGGGGAGAAAACGTCTAGGTCCTCACCGCCCTTAAGTGTAATGTTAGAGAGTCGTGTATATGTCGTGAAAGGGTTTGTAATTTTGTGTTTAGGACAGTGCTGTGCTTCCAATTCAGCATTTATGACAAAAAAGATGCTCATTTTTCAGCATTCATGCCAAAAAAGTTCTGATCTTATTTATTTATTTATTTTTCCTTCTTGTATAATTTTTTTTTTTTACATTTTATTTCCTAATTTTATTTGTTATTTTTTTAAGACATATATATTTATTTTTTTTATATTTATATTTATATTTTTATGTCTATTTTTTTCACTTTTTTATGTGGAATTTTTTATATATCTTTTTTTTTCCTAATACTAATGTAAGTAATATTAATACTAAAACTAAACTAGCACACGTATATACACACACGCCCACGTTCATACACACACACATATATACATACATATATTTATTTATTATTTTATAGCATGAGATATAGTTGCGCCTTTTTTTAAGGATTCCACAACTAGGTCAACTGCTTTGCCATCGTCCCGCAGAGCTTTTGTCAAGTTCCTTGGTATTCCCAGCTGTTGGAGCAGCAGCCTATAGCGAGAGCAGTCCTCGAAATTATGTTTCACAGAGAACAGCTGATTGCATCTTCCGCAGACAGGTGGGATTCCTCTAGACATCAAGTACCCATGAGTCAGTCTGGAGTGGCCGAGTCTAAGTCGAGCTAGGACAACCTCCTCTCCTCTTGGTCGTCTATTTGAGGAGGACCAGGCTTTCAAGTCGTGCTTAACTTGTTTTAGTTTTGGTTCTCCGTAATCCAACCACGTGTTTCTCCATCCTTCTTCAATCTGTGTGTGATCCATAGAAATAGTAAGACTTCTGGCAATGATTGGGTTCGATAGTAATACAATCACAAGGTGAACGGGGAGAGGTTAGAGTAACTGAGGAACATTAGTGTGTTTCCTCCCCCTGATATTTATTGCAGGATATTTATGTCAGACAGAAATTTTGAAACTGCGAACAATTTCTGTCTGAGATATATATTTCTATCACTATAAGTATCGACACTTCTATCCCATCAGGTGCAAACACTGATTATAAAAAGAAGAATTTAATGTCAGAGATATATGTCTTGGCTACTAGCTGTATTGTCGACACTTCTGTACCAACAGATGTAAACACTGATTATGTACGACACAGGACACAAATGTATGTGTCTAAACGTGCCGTACATTTATCGCAAACTTTAACAAATCCAGAACTGTCGTATACATATCCATGACATAAATGTCTAGCTATTTCTTTCAGTGTGTAAACATTAAAGAGAATATCTATCTGACACCTCAGATATATTTCCTGCGAGATGTGTCAGATGTAAAAGCACCCTTAAAAGAGATGGAAATTTGTTTCTGAGGTTAACAAAACATTTGGACGGCTCGTAAATCCATGTCACAAAAAATCAGGTTCCTCGAATTTGCGTACACACACAGAAATCTCTATATATTAGTAATACGTCTGACTCGAGATTATATGACTAGAGAACATCTAACAAGGGAAGACTTGGATATAAAACGATTTTTTCCTCACATGTATATTTAGTTAGAGAAGAAATATTTCTATTTTTTAAAACGTATCTATATTTGGAGATTTGCTTAAAGAATAATTTTAGAGTAGAAAAACCCTTGAAAAGTTGCAAATAAAGCACGAAACATGTTGGGCAAAAGAAAATTATATAATATGAAGTAGTAATTGAAAACGAATAGGGCACTACTTTCTTAAGCCCCTGCCTATGAAAAGAAATAAGAAAAAAATGAAATATATATTGGATCAGCTGTTGGAAGAATATGTGTATATATATATATATATATATATATATATATATATATATATATATATATATATATATATATATATCTGAAGGCGACAACCCAATATTATATTTAACCCTTTTTGAGAATACGAAAAACAATTTATTTTCATTAAACTATGATTGATAAATATTAGTAACGTTTGGAGTAGTTCGAGCGTTAAGATGGCCCTTGACGTTCAGTTCAAACCTCAAGGCCGAGACTGCACAGTTTAGCCTTAAGGTTTGAACTGAACGACGATACACGATAAGTTAATAAACCTGCACAGCCCCGTAATACTAGACTCACTGAACGTGAAGCAAATACCCTCTTTTCCATACACGTTAGGCCTGGCCTGCACAGTCCCGGCCTCATTGGTCTGTACAGTCAATCTATTGGTTTTATCATTCTACTTTGATTCCTTGCCGTTTATGGGCACCCTTAAATTTTGAAAGGCCTATAAATGCCCAGCCAAGAAGATTCAGCCATGAAGTTCGACACCTTTTATGCTTGAAGTTTCGGAAGAATTATTTTGGTTCCATGAGAGGAGAAATTTTTAGATATGCTACCTTAAAATCTCCAAATCTCATTAGGGTTTTGTATTATATAGAAGCTCGCTTTGATGATCTAGTTTCTGTAAGTCGGACTCTTGTAAATATCATGGTGTTCTCCCAATGAATGTTGTTTCCTTATTGGAAAAGATCCGTTGGCATCTTCGGGAGAATTTTTCGTAAGATTAGGCAAGGCCTCCTCAATAGAAAGAGATCTTCATGGCCATATATAGGTGCACATTTCAGTCAACATGTACTCCTGGCAACTTGGAATTTTGACCTGCGAACAAACAAGTCGAGTTGGGTGAAGGCGATCGACGCCATTGTAGAAGACCAAGAGCCATGACGCAAGAAGACCAAGAGGAAGGCGACGATAGAAGTGGGAAGACAGCGGCCCCTCAGGGAGTAGAAGAGCCTTTGCCTGAAACAAATGGATGGAGTTTGGCCCAGGACAAAGATATATGATCAGCTCCCACATTGCCTAGGTAGATAGGCTTCCAAATTGATGATGATAAATTTTGTAAGAATATTTCTGCAATGAAAAATAAAATCACCTGACTGAAATACTATTTGTTAACTTTCTCTTGTTGTTGTTTATATATATGTAGAAATGCATAATTCAATTATTCAAAGTAAAAGCGCCACCGCTGATCACAGCAACCACGGCAACAAGGATACTAAGACATCATACATACTCTTATTGTCAGAAAAAATCTTCTAGTCATTGGTACCCTTCTGAACAAGCTTTCTTTTTCCGGTATCTGTCCTCCTGCTGTAGCATTCATCAGTAATTAGCTGGCATGATGACGTCTCATCTTCCTTACCATGGCCTTTTGATATCATCGACATTATTTGTAATCTTTTACCACGGCTCTTCTGACTAACCGAAATATTGTAAAAATACAAGCTAGTTATCTATTTTTGAGAAACAACTTTTAATTTTAAAAATATAAACAAGACGTAATGAAATTTTCCAGTAAACTTTCTTTGACTGAATCGATCAATTACCTTTCTCGTATTCCTCCAAGATCCTCAATCTTGACGCAGTTCCCTAAATGACCTTTCTGTGGTCAAACATAAATGCAGAAAGGACTGTTCACCCAGTTTTGAATGGTTGCCGAACGAGTACCAAAACTGAAAGCAACGAATTCGAAACACGATTGGATTGAATACAGATAACTTCGATATAAAATTATATGGTCCTCTTGCTGGTTCCAAAACTGAACTCCAGTTCGCTTGAAGGTCACATGATGCGCTCTTTGTTAATACAATTTGATTTGTACTGTACGACGGTCGTTGCTTTGAACAGTCGCATCGTCAATTTGTGCTCTCTAGTTAGGATCCTAACCTAATAACGTCTGCTTGTGGCTACCTTTGTTTAGCAGCCACAAATGTTTTCATTCCCGAGCCTTATTTGGCGAAGTGTTGTTCACTGTGATAGTTGTTCACCCGATATATATACACCAAAATTACAACACAGAAGATAAACAAACGCCGTTGCCCTGAAACCATTGTTTGTCGTCATAGCAAGCGAGGCTCTCCATAGCTTTCAAAACAATCTGCCCGCTTATTTGATAAGCACACGAGCGTAGCTCTGCGTTTGAACTCACTTGTACTTCCGTTGTACACATTCTCATGTCGCTTTATATCTTATACCTCGTTACGTATACCTCGTTGCAGCATCGAGAGCCAGACCGAAGGGTCTGCAACCTGACCACGCACTTCTTTTATAGCGGATGGTAGTGGATTTTCTGTTTACAGTGTGACCCTCCCTTTTGAAGGACTTGAGTAAAGAAAGCCTGTCACCCTTCCCATTTTCCATTGAGAATTTAATGATCGGATTAATTAATTCAAATAAACATAATATTGTCGCCATATTTTCCTAATTTTGATTTATTTTGAACGTTACATACTGTGTTTTGAAGTCAAGGAATGGTTGGGATTCGGCTAGGAGAAACAATCGTCCGATCTTCGGGCACAAATCTATATTGGACGTTTCGGCTGTACTTTGGCACCCTTGTTCAGCTAAAAAATAAATATGCAAAATTACAAGTGAGAATAGTCGGACAGTAAGAAACCTTTTAAGCATCAGGAAAATAAATTCAGGGTCAATCGTTTTTTTTTTTTTTTAAATGTACATTAGGTAGATAGGTAGTTATACAAAATGTGGTTGTCAGACAGTACAACTATTAAAAAAGGTTCAAAGTAAAACTACGCCCCCCCCCCCTCCTCAGGCCTAACTATAAAACTCCTGTGTAGAAGCTTTCTCTCCAACACTTAACCATGGTCACCTAAATGTCTTCTTGGTCTCCCCCCCCCCCTAAACATTCTTTAGTGGTATGTATTAATTATTATAAATTATTTTTCACATAAAAAGAATATATTGTTACTCTTAAAATATAAAAAGAAAATTATGTTGCTTGTGTGCTCATGCAGCTAGTTGTTTTCGTTTACTGTTTGCTTATGTTTCTCTGCATTTTATTTTACTTTGAACCCATGTGAATAGTTATACTTTCTGACAACCACATTTTGTATAATAACTACTAATCTACCTAATGTGCATTTAAAAAAAAAAAGAACGATTGGTTCTAAATTTATTGTCATGATTTTTGAAAGGCTTCTTACTGCCTGGTTATTCTCACTTATAATTTTGTATATTTATTTTTTAGCTGAAGAAGGCTGCCAAAGTGCATCTGAACGTCCAATATAGATTTGTGCCTGAAGATCTAACTTTTTTTTTTCTCCTAGTCGAATCCCAACCATCCCTTGACTTCGTATCACCACAACCGCTAACTATCTCCATCGCATAATTTGTTTTGTTACACATAACCCCAAAACTATGCCCTTAAATTATTAAGAAATAAATTAATTATAAATTAACGAAAGCCATATATCGCGTTTTCTGACGAAAAAACAACTACGGACGTTATAGTGTTAACATATAACACCGAAATCTAAAAAACAGCATAAAATCTCAAGGCTTTGATAAAACGGGCGCAGAGGAATGTGAGGCAGTTCCTGGTTGTCAGTTTTTTTTTTGACCTGTTGCAAGGAGCAGCTGTTCCGCCCCGGAGGGACTCCAGGCATGATTTTCCTATCCTTTCAATACTATAGGTTTCGCTTCTGGTGCATTAAACACAGCAAAAGTTTGTAGATTAATCCTACGTTTTCATATGCAAAGCTTATGAACGTAATTTTAAATAGTCTATTTTTCCCGCTATATTTAGATATCTGTTTCTATTATTATCACTGTTTAAGATATCTAAATTCCTCCGCTAAAAATGCGTGGAATAATTTTTTTTATGTGACTAGGAAATCAATTATAATAAGGATATTGATGCCACGATTTGTTTTATTCATTTGATTATACTTCCATCCAGTCCATTCTTAATCCTATAATTCCTCAGCATCATGCTCAAGATCCTATGAACCTTTTCTCCTCTTTCCTAAACAAACTTGAAACCCTCCTTACTCCACTAATAAACCTAATGACCACCCTTATAGCCCACTTCCTTCCCAAATCCCAAAATGCAACGCCATAATACCCATCTCTCTATCCTTTTGTGGAATGCCAACGGACTTACAACAAGAAGACAAGAACTGACACTTTTACTAACTAACAAAAACATCGACATCGCCCTCATAACTGAGACACACTTGAAAAACTCCATGTCCTTCGGTGTTAAGGGGTACTCCTGTTATCGAACCGACCATCCATCTCTGGCGCAGCATGGGACTCTAATTCTTATCAAGAACCAGCATCGCATCAGCAAGCCTGCAGGTAATTTCCATATCCCTTTCCCTTTCTCCCTTCGATATCATATTGTCCGCAGTATATTGTTCACCCAATCACACCATTTACCACCCCGAATTCCTGTCAATATTCCAATCCTTTGGTTCCCGTTTCGTCACCGGGGGTGATTTCAACGCGAAACACCCCATGTGGGGAAGCCGTACTTCCAACTCCCGTGGCAGAATCCTTTACGATATCCTTAACTCCCAGAATTATCGTCCAATATCTCCCAACACACCAACATACTGGCCAACTCTTTATCTCATCTGGCTTGGGAGGTATAGCGACTTCTGTTGAATCGCTCCTCGACCTATCGTCGGACCATTCTGCGATCCTTCTAACCCTCTTCTCCTCCCCTATATCCCGACCTCTACAACCAACCCTTACACCCGGTCCTATCAACTGGCAAAAATGTCAGACTATCGTAGAGCGCTCCATAGATCTTACAGTTTCCCTTAAAACCCCTACAGAGCTAGACAAAGCCACTGAAACATTTACTAAAGCTATTCAGGACAGTGCTCGCAATTCATGCCGACCAACCCCTAGTTTTTCCTCCCCACCCAAGCCGCAACTCCCAAGCCACATACAAGAACTCCTTGCAGCCAAGCGACGGGCCAGAGCTCTATGGCAAAGATCCCGTTATCCCTCGGACAGAAACGCATACAACAGACTGACACGACAGCTGAAATCTTCCCTATCCCAATTCCGCTCAGAATCCTTTAACGAATACCTTTCATCCCTCTCTACACAAGACTGTTCTTTGTGGACAGTCACCCGTAAAATCCTTAAGTTTCACCCAATTCCTTCTCCTCTCAAACGCAGCGATGGGACCTGGGCCAGAAGTGATGAAGAAAAGGCACTCTTACTCTCCACACACCTTACCACAGTATTTTCCCCTAATCCTCAAATAAGTCCCTCTCACGATGAAAAAATCGAAGATTACCTAAATTCACCTTTACCTTTGTCCGTCCCTCCCAAAGCTTTCCATCCGTCCGAAGTAAAATACATAATTAAACACCTCCCTAGGAAATCTCCCGGTTACGACCTAATCACCTCCACAATACTTAAAAACCTCCCCCAGAAGGCCATTACATTCCTCACATACCTGTATAACTCAATCTTAAGAACAACCCATTTCCCGAATCCCTGGAAACACTCAATCATTATCGTTATTCCCAAACCCTTTAAGCCTTCCGATTGCCCTTCTTCCTATCGACCTATCAGCCTCCTCCCATTAATGTCTAAAATATTCGAAAAACTCCTTTATAAAAGAATCCTCCCTATCATAGAATCCTCAAAGAAAATTCCCAACCACCAATTTGGTTTCCGCTTCCAACATTCCACAATCCAACAGTGTTTACGAGTCGTAGATGTAATATCCTCCTCGCTTGAACGTAAGAGTTTTTGCACGAGTGCCTTTCTCGACGTTGCTCAAGCATTCGATCGGGTTTGGCACCCGGGATTACTGTACAAAGTAAAGCTTATACTTCCACACACTTATTTCCTTGTCCTGATATCCTACCTCTCAAATAGATCCTTCCAAGTAAAGCAAGGTACAACCCTTTCCCCAACCTGCTCCATAAATGCTGGAGTCCCCCAAGGGAGTATTATCGGTCCCCTCCTTTTCCTTCTTTACACTGCGGATATTCCCACACACCCCCAAACCCTACTTACCACATACGCTGATGACACAGCCATCCTGTCAACTTCCCCTGACCCTTCAGTAGCATCCCAAAACCTGCAGGAACATCTTTCCGCAATACAACATTGGAGTGAAAGGTGGAGAATAAAAATCAACACAGAAAAATGCAAACAAGTGACTTTCACTTTCAACCGAAGATCATGCCCTCCTGTTTACCTCAGAAACACTCCTCTCCCGGAATCTAACGAGGTTCGATATCTAGGATTATACCTTGACAGCCGACTGACATGGAACCCTCACACGAGACTGAAAAGACAGGAACTGAACAAACGATACGGACTACTTAGGCGACTCCTTGGACCATCATCTAAATTATCGATACAGAACAAACTAACGATATACAAAACAATCATTCGACCAATATGGACATACGGACTTGAACTCTGGGGATCTGCAAAACCATCTAACATCAACAGAATACAGGCATTCCAGTCAAAAGTACTTCGTAAAATTGTAAATGCTCCTTTCTATCTTTCCAACAAAACCCTACACAATGACCTTAACATCCCATTTGTCCTTGACCTTGCTAAAACCCGTTTCCAAACGTTCCACTCCAAATTGTCTCACCATCCTAATCCCGAAGGTCTATCCTTATCTTCCCAATCCCATCCAGACAATCCCCCCAGGCGGCTCAAGAGACAGTGGCCTCGAGATAATTTACATATCTGATCGTTTAGGGATCATTATAATATTACTTGCACAGCTCTGGAAGTGCCAACAATGGTTGGCTTCTTTCAAATTGCTTATTGATTTATTTTATTTTTACTTTTTTTGTTATTGTCAATCTGTTCGTAGCATAGCTGTATCATCAGACTTGATAATTGTACTTTTAAATTTGTACAGATTTCAAATAAATAAATAATAAAATTCTTAATCCTATGGTCTTCCGAGATTTATTCACACTTGTAGTCTCAAATATTTCTTCATTATTATTCGACAATTCTTTAATCTGCGAATATCCCCACACACCCCAAACCCTAATAACAACCTACGCAGATGATACTGACATCCTATCAACTTCCCCTGCTCCTTCAGTAGCATACCAACACCTGCAGGAACATCTTGCCGCTATTCAGCATTGGTGTGAAAGAAGGAGAATCAAAATCAACGCGGAAAAACGCATACAGTCTTTATACCTCAAAAATATTCCACAACCAGCATCCAGCGATGTTAGATATGTAGGATTATACCTTGACAGACGATTGACATGGAACACTCACACGAAACTGAAAAGACAAAAGCTGAACAGAAGATACGGACTACTTAAACCACTTCTTGGACCCCCATCTAAATTATCGATTCATAACAAACTGACGATATATAAAACAATTATTCGACCCATATTGACATACGGACTTGAACTCTGTGGATCTGCAAAAACATCCAACATCTACAGAATACAGGCATTCCAGTGTAAAGTTCTCAATAAAATTATAAATATCCCTTTCTATTGTCATACCTGTTGGTGAACGAGTACTGTGGGCTCGAACAACAAAAAGAATATATTTACTGGCGGACCTAACCCCTTAGATTATTTACCCCTTTCTATGTATCCAACAAAACCCTACACAATGACATTACCATCCCATTTGTCCTTGACCTTGCTAAAACCCGTTTCCAAATGTTCCACTCCAAATTGTCCTCATCTTCCCAATCCCATCCAGACAATCCTCCAAGGCGGCTTAAGAGACAGTGGCCCGAGACAGTTTACTCACCTGAGCTTATCATAATCATTAAAATACTCATTACAGCTCTTGAAGTGTCAATAATGGTTGGCTTCTTCCAATTTTTTTATGTTTTTCATTTTATTTTTATTTTACCGTTTTAATCAATCAATGCATATACATATATCTGTATCAACAAAATTGATAATTGTACTTATAATTATTCGTACAGATTTTAAATAAATAAATATATTTAAAAAAAATATTCGATAATAATAGCAAATATTCGATAATAATAGAGCATCGTTTTTTTTTTTTCTATGTGCTACAATATACAGTCATATAAAAAAAAATCTCTCTAAAGGGTTTATGTAGACATAACTAATTCTCTTCTCGTCTCTCACTGAGATAATAGAAATATAAAAATAGGTTACGATCTGCGATATCAGGTGGAAGGAATCGAAAGAGTATATGATTGGTGGTGTTACCCAGAAGAGGAAGCATAAACTTCAAACAGAGGGAGAGAGATGGCGAGGAGCTCGAAGCCTTGGCTTTATTACCGTCAGCTCTGTGATCCGTCTAGCTTTTTATGGGTTTATCCAGACAGCCTCTATTCTATCAATACGGCTGTATTGTTTAAATAACATTTCAATGATAATTTATTGGCAAATTGATTTTAATTTTAAAAAATTACTTCCAGAAACTGCCTTATTTTAGGCCGCCGCATAGTGGTGCCGGGAAATCCAAACCCAAGGTGTTTAATCACGTTATAACTATCAATTTTTTGTACCGGATTACTTGTAGAATACTGCTCTATTATTTTTTTCTAAGTTATTTCTATTTCTGACCCCAAAGCACCTTTTTGTTGACCGATTTTCACCGTGTAGAAATCTCACAGATTTTAGTGAAAAGCAAAAGAATATTTTATGATAATAATGGTGGTTAATTACAAATGGACTTTTAAATAAATTATCTCCGCTGGAAGCACCGAGCCAGTACCGACTAGCGTGCTTCTATCAAACTTAGAATACCCACTTATGAGACCATTCACCGAACTTCTTAGAAGCACCACGTACATCTCTCCCGAGATTGAATAAAATAAGACCTTTCTAAATTGAATACTTGATGTTTTTCAGGGTTTTCTTAATATAAAAGACGTTTATCTAAGAAAATAATTATTCTATCGAATTGGTAGTAGTCTCATTCAATTCAGCACAAAAATATTATATAAAAATAATAGTGAAATCCGGAAGATTTAAAAACCTACAGGGGTTTTCCGCGAAATCCGGCGTTTGGTACCACTGTGCGCCGTTTCCATTGCTTCCTTAGGTCATAGTTCATGAAAATTTGGAGTGACGATCCATGGGTCATAAGTCATACGCTGGTTTCATACATGAGTAGGGACCCTCTCAATGGAACGGAAGCATACTTTTGAAATATCTCTTCATAAATCCTTTAGGAGAGAGATTTATTTTATATTACTCCTCTGGTAGCTAGCAATAGCACGTAGAGAAAAACTATCATAAAATGCAAAACTGTTATTTTTTGTTTAACTTTTATTTTTTATTGGGAGAAATAATACAATAAATCCTTTAGAATAGTATTGTGTTCTATAATGTTATTGTCACATAGGCAAGTATAAATTAATATAAGTTATTATATTAAGGACTGAGTGGTTCTCCTTACCATAATAAATTGGTGGCATGACGTTCCCATGTTTGGTGGTCTGCCATTAACCATATATATATATATATATATACGGGGTCTTCGGAATTCGACGCCCATCCCCTTTTTTCCCACAGTTTTTGGAATTTCGAAACGAAACTCTCAGGGTCTTAACCGCTTCAAATAAAGTTTTTTTTTTTGTCAGGTTATAGTCGCCTCTCTAACCTTCTCCAGTACTTCTCCAACTACCATAACTTTGGAATTTCCAATAGAATGCAAATTAGTGAAAATTATTTTATTGGTTCGGACTTTACAAATCTTACAAAAAGATGCATATCCCGTATTTTTATGAACAAGATCTATGCGCTTGAGCAAACAAACGCAAAAAAAGAGTCTGAGGCTTAGAGTAATGAAAAACTGATTTCACTGTTATATTCAGCGGAAAAAAATCTAATATATGGTGTGCAGCTTGACATACTTCATTATGAAGCCTCAGGCTCTTTTTTTTTTTTTTTTGTTGCATTTGTTTACGCAAGCACTTAGGTATTGTTCATACAAATACGGGATATGCACCTTTTTGAAGGATTTTAAAGCCTCAACTACTGAAAAACATTTTACAAATTTATCTTAAACGGTTGTAGAGATATTAGTCTGGAACATCGAGATGGGGTTTTGACTTTTTTCGGCTAAAGAATGCATCAAATCGAAAAATTCACTAATACGAGTATAAATTCGTTTTAGAATTTGATTTTTTACAAGAGTCCGTCATAAAAAGTATGGCATTCTATTGGAAATTCCAAAGTTTTGGTAGCCGGAGAAGTACTGGAGAAGGTTAGAGAGCCAACTATAACCTGAAAAGAAACAATATTTGAAGCAGTTAAGAGCCTGAGAGTTTCGTTGCGAAATTCCAAAAACTGTCGAAAAAAAGGGGGCGGACGTCGAATTCCAAACACCGTGTATATATTCACTACACCCTGTGTATATTGCTACTGTAGTTAATAAGGCCATAAATAAAGGTTTTCTGTATTTCATATATTTAATTTATCCAAAGGTTTCAAGCAATTCCAATCCTCCTCAAAGGTATTGTAAATACAGGCATGAACAATTTTTTCGGAGTCTAGATGTAAGACAGTAGTGAAACCAGCACTGGGATCCGTCTAGCTTTTTATGGGGGGGTTTCTTCAGACATCCTAAATTCCCTCGAAACAGCTGTTTTGTTCAAATAGCAGCAGGGGGGAAAAACAGACACGCAGAAAATACACTATCTTAGGCCACCGTTACTCAAAGCTTCCTTAGGGAATTTCTATAAATACAAATGTAAAAAATGAAACAAATAGAAAAGTACTTCACCATGAAGGGAATCCCACGAAACTCCAATCTCGAAATGAAGAGGAGCAGACACAAAGAAGAGATGTACTTCAAAATAATCAAACACATTTTCTAAGTGAAGTCAAAGAAGCACTTACATTTGAAGGCAGTTCCGTTCAGACGTTCTCCTCACTTCCAACTTGTAAACATGAAAGGCACTTGCTTCAGTGCTCGCAACAATTGATTTATAATTTGAATTTTTAAAATATGCCCTGCTTTAAGAATTCTCTCACACATGAAAATGATAAAAATAATAAAATTCTCAAATTTTCGTGGTAGGCGGAAGGTCAAAAAATAAAAACTTCACTAAAAAGGTACACTAACTTTATTACGCCTCTTCCGGGAAACATGCAGCATCGACTTAAGAGTGTAGACGTGCCCCTACGAGAGGCAGGTTCTCTAATTCACCTTGGACTACACATATAAGGATTGTAAAACTTCGTGAATTTAACTGCTTTAGACGCAGCAAGGGAAACAAAAATCTGACTAGACAAAGTTGTTCTAAATTTAAGTTCGTTAACCAGCAGAATCCCTCCATCAGGAGATGCTTTTTGGAGCGAAATTCGCGCGAAAAAAAATCGTAA